>JAOEGL010000002.1:78567381-79124316 GCA_034509955.1 Urosaurus nigricauda | reverse complement strand
AAAATTAAACGTCTTAAGTGTTTTTGCTGTCAATTTTTGGGAGAAGAGGGAACTCAGAATGAAAATAAGTCACTAGCAACCTCTTGTGGCCAACGCTGGGCAGTGCGGGGGAATAGGGAAATGCCGGCGGGTTGGGGTGGGCCTATTACAAAGCATGAATCCTCATTTCCTCCCTGCCTAGAAGAGGGGGAATGGGCATTTCCACAAAGCAACAGCAATGAAAGCTCAGAGTCAAACAGCCCTCCGGCATCCCCCAGAAAAATCCCCAGCCAAGCCTCACCAGTCCCAGAGGCCCCCAGGGAGCCCAGAAATGTGGGGATCCCATTCCCTTCCTCCACATTCACAGCCATTTTGGGGACGCCTCCTCCTCCTCCTTGCCCCTCCTGCATAGCTGGTGACGTCATCACGGGAGACTCCCCACACACCCCGCCCCCTGAAGACCCCCAGGCAGCACTCATTGCTGCTTCTGAGCAAAGGCAAGAAAACATCATACAGCCTCTGGATTCCCATTTCTCCCAGGGGGATAATGAGCCCTTCTCCCCCTTTTCTGAGTGGGCTTCTAATGAGGGGGCCTCAGGCCTCATTGATGGTGCTGGGCACATGCTTTCCCCCATTTTTGGAAGGGCCTGAAGAGGGTACCCCTCCAGCCACAGAGGCGGGCCAGAGTCAGCCCAGACCCCTCCCTTCCTCATTGAGGACGGAATCTCCGCCCTTCCCCCCATCATGTATAGCTGGGCCTGACCCCCTCCCTAATAAGTGGCCTTTGCTGCTTCCAGCGGAGAGGGCTCTACAAGGAAATAGCAAGTCCCATATGTTTTTGCATTGGGAAAGGAATCTACTTCCTACTTCCTCTCCAGAGGCTGAGAGTGCAAAAAGCCCATCTGTAGCCTCTGATCAGGAACCAGAGCCATTCTCTGCAACCCCCCATAGCAGCCCTGAAAGGTTCTATGTGGAAGGCAATAAAGCCTCTTTTGAAAATGTGGGTTCTGCAGGCCCCCATGCCAGCAATCCCACACTAACCACAGCCCCTCACCACAGCCTGTGTGAAGATTCCCTTTTTGAACTCTGGCCCCAGGATAACCCGGGGGCTATGCAAAGGGAGGAAGGGAATAGGGAACTGCCTTTTCTGCAATGGGAGGAAGGGAATAGGGAACTGCCTTTTCTGCAATGGGGAGGCAATTTTCCCTCTTCCTCAGAGGAGGAGGAGGAGGAGGAGGGAGAGAATGGGTGGACAGGGCCTCTGACTTCACTCTCTCCCCAAAATATTGAACTCATGGATAGGCAGGGGCTGGGAGAGGCGTCTGAGTCCTCTGAAAACAATGATCCTACCCATAGCACTGTCAACCCCCTGATCCCTCAAGAGGCGCCCCCTAGTGTCTATATCGAAAATGTCAGGGTGTGGGAAAGGCATTTTCCTAGGTTCCGTGGAAGCGTTTATACACACGAATTTAGATTTCATAATCTAGATCAGATAGATTCGTTCTCTGAAGCTGTGCGGGTGTTACACACTTCAATACAAGCCCTGCTTGATAGTTTTCTGAGTCAGTTGGACGATGGCGATGTGGTACAGATGAGGTTGGAATCCCAAATTCTGCAAAATCCTCTTTTCTCTCTTAGGAGAGGAAGAGATGAATTTAACGCGGAACACTTCCTCAATCATATTGAAAATCTATTGCAAAGCAAAGCCGAGATTTGTATAGATTCGGGTTTGAGGCTTTTTATCAGTGTGATCAGGGCGCCTCGCGGAGCAGGATATCGCAGGCTGCTGAAGTCTATTCCTGCCAGTATGATTGTTGACAAGAAGAGGCGCTTTTTAATAGATTTCAACAGCGTAGGACATAATTTGTGTTTCGCCGGTGGATTATTGGGAGCTATGGATTCTGGGGATTGTACAGATGCTGAATTGTTAGCTGGTGCTCAAAAATTACATATGGATCTGGGGTGGGATTTTCAAAGAAAAGTAGCTTTCTCAGATTTACCCACTGTAGAACGCCATTTCAGAATTAATATTCAGGTGCTTTCCTGGGGAGAAAAAGGATGGTCTCTGTTTAAAACAGAGGAACCTAGATATCCTAAAACCTACTTTATGTTCTTCCATGAAAATCATTTTTATGGCATTAAAAATGTAAGGGCTTTCATAGGCCAAAAAAATTACTGCAATCTCTGCCATTCTTTATATGATAAAAATCACCGCTGTTTGTACATGTGCCGGGCGTGCAGAAGGAGAGAGTGTGACTATGATAAGGGGTCATTGAGATACTGTGATATTTGTAAGGTTCTTTGTAAATCGCAAGTTTGTCTGCATGAACATTTGAATCAAGCATTGGCCCAGCACGGCTTTTGTCACCCCCGTGAATGGTGTAAGGGATGTCAAAGCTTCGTTGGAAGCGATCACGCCGGTCGTTGTCCAGGGAAGCGTTGTAGAATATGCAAAGTTGTCCTTAAAGGGGATGAAAATCATCTCTGCTTCATGCAGAAGCTTGAAAAACCTACAGTGAATGCCAGGCTAGTTTTTTATGATTTTGAAGCGATGCAAGAAACGGGAATTCATATTCCCAATTTTATTCACGCTAGGACACTCAAGTGTGAAACACATCCCGAGTTTGAAGGTAAAAAGAAATGGGCCCTACATAATAAAGAATTCACTTTCAGGGGGCCCTCATGCGTTTCAGAATTTATTAAGACAATCACAAAAAATAGTGCATTCAGGAATTCTGTTTTTATCGCGCATAATGCAAAAGGCTATGATAGCTATTTTATAGTCCGAGAACTTATTCGAGAGAAACTGGATCCTGAACTAATTACTCAAGGAGGAAAACTGCAAGCGGTCATGTTGAAAAGTCTAAAAATTAAATTTATTGACTCTCTTAACCATCTACCCATGGCTTTAGCAAAATTGCCGTCTTGTCTAGGGTTTGAAGGTTCCAAAGGATTCTTCCCCCATTTTTTTAACACGGCCGCAAACCAAGATTACATAGGGCCCTTACCGGCCCCCCATTTTTATGGTGTAGATGCAATGAAGCCTAAAGAGAAGGAGGTATTTTTAAAGTGGCACGCGGAGAACCAGAACATGACTTTTGATTTACAAAAAGAATTGGAGTATTATTGTAAACAGGATGTTAAAATCCTGGAAGAGGCCTGTACCCGATACAGGCATGAAATCATTTCTATGACCAGAACAGAGGAATTCGTAGAAGATAGGGATGGAAATTACAAAAAGCGAGTCATGGCTATAGATCCGTTCCAGAGCATCACCTTAGCCAGCGTCTGTCTTAAAATGTACAGGTTTTGCTTTCTCCAACCTGAAACAATTGCTATCCCCGACTGTAGGGATTACCACGGCAGCGTTAAACGCTTCTCAACGGCATCCATTCAGTGGCTGTCCTACCTTGAACAAGCGGAAAATATCCAGATAAGGCACGCCTTAAAGGGCGGGGAAGTAAAGGTAGGCTCTTACTTCCTAGATGGCTACGCGGTTGTAAATAACCAAAAAATAGCCTTTGAGTATCTCGGATGTTTTTTCCACGGCTGTCCTGTATGCTATTGTCCATCAGATCGGAATGATTTGACAGGCTCCTCTTTTGAGTTTCTTTACAACGCTACTCAGAGGAAGCTCCAGTATTTGAAAAAATGTGGTTTTCAAGCTAGAGTTCTTTGGGAACACGAATGGTTTTCTATGATCAGATCAGACCCCGCTCTTCAGAACTTTCTTGCGGCCGTCCGGTTCCCAGAGCCCCTATCCCCCAGAGATGCTCTCTACGGAGGCCGAACGAATGCGATTCGTCTCTATTACAAACCCCAGCCCGGAGAGCAAATTCATTATTACGACTTTACCAGCCTATACCCTTTTGTCAATAAGACGAAAGCTTACCCGATTGGGCACCCCACAATCATCTATGATGATTTTGAAGATCTTGAAAACTATTTTGGCTTGGCTAGAGTGAGGCTGGTACCCCCTAGGAAGCTGTATTTCCCCGTTTTACCCGTAAAAATAGGAGGTAAGCTAATGTTTCCTCTGTGCCAAACATGTGCGGAGAACCGTCAGTTAGACCCGTGTTCTCACGGTGATCATCAGAGAGCGCTGGAAGGCGTGTGGTGCACGCCGGAACTGAACTTAGCTCTAAAAAAAGGTTATAAATTGTTGAAAATTTTTGAAGTCTGGCATTTTGAAAAAAAAATCTGACACTCTGTTTTCAGAGTACATTAAAATGCACCTCAGGAGAAAACAAGAGGCTTCGGGCTATCCTGACTGGTGTGTGACAGATGAGGATAAAACCAGGTACATTCAGTCTTATTATGAGAAGGAAGACATACAGCTTGATCCTGAGCAGATACGTAAAAATCCTGCCAAAAGGCAGATTGCTAAATTGTTTTTAAATTCTCTGTGGGGTAAATTTGCTCAGAGAGTAAACCTCCCTAACACAGAAATTGTGAGAGACCCAGACCACCTCTTCCAGCTTTTGTTTTCTGAGAAATTTGAAGTATCCTCTTTTGATTTTATCGATGATGAGGCGGTGTGTGTAAGTTGGAAGCATACTAAAGACAGGATAGTGCCGCCTTCTAATACCAACGTGTTCATTGCAATTTTTACAACTTGTTTTGCCCGATTAGAACTTTATGGGCTGCTCGATAAATTGCAGGAAAACTGTTTGTATCACGATACGGATTCTGTCATCTTTGTGAGCAAGCCGGGTGATTATCGCCCCCAAACCGGTGACTATTTAGGCGAATTAACCAGCGAGATAGCGCCAGATCAGCAGATAACGGAGTACGTAGCGGCAGGTCCAAAAAGCTATGCCTACAGATTGTCGGATAACTCTGCGTGTATAAAGGTTAAAGGAATCACTCTGAATTCTGCAAACAGTGATAAGATCACCTTTAACAGCCTGAAAGATTTGGTTTTTTCATATGTCTCAAAAAAGGACGGACAGCCCCCTCGAGAGATAGTGGTGGAACAAAGCGGGATTGTTAGGAACAAAAATCAATTTCTGATAGAAACCAAGACCCTCAGGAAAACACAAAGAGTTGTTTATGATAAAAGGGTCATTGTGGACGATTTCAAAACTGTACCGTACGGGTATTGAAAATCATGGATACCCGTCTACAGCATCCTTTCTCCATGATTTTGGCAGGGCCTAGCAATTGTGGGAAAAGTTACTTTATTAAAAATGTATTGCAGTATGCTGATCATGTGCTTTCTGTCAAACCTGATAATGTTGTATGGTATTATTCATGCTGGCAGCCTTTGTATAACGAACTGATGTCTAAATATTCTTTTATTCGATTTGTGGAGGATTTACCTCAAACTCTGGATGATTCTGTTTTATTTCCACCCAATAAAGTTAATCTGGTGATACTGGATGACTTAATGGAAAAAGCTTGTGAAAATGAATCTGTTCAGGCGGCTTTTACAAAGCTGTGTCATCATAAAAATCTGAGCATCATATATGTCGTTCAGAATTTATTTTGCTCCGGGAAGCAGGGCCGAACAATCAGTCTTAATGCTAAATATATAGTTCTCTTCAAGAACCCTAGAGACAAATTGCAAATATCGATTCTGGCTCGCCAAATGTATCCTAAAAACACAGCCTTCTTTTTAGATGCTTTTAATGACGCCACCTTCAGGCCCTATCAGTATTTACTCATCGACTTACAAGCGGCAACACCAGAGGCATACAGATTGCGATCAGGTCTTTTCCCTCCTGATCTTCCGGCAGTCTATGTTCCAAAAAAGCCTTCAGGCCCTTATAAAAGGCGCTGATTCCTATATACCGAACTTTTAAGCCGCCCCTGGCAGCCGCAGCAGCATGTCCGCCAATATAAAGAAAAACCTGCCCCTCTTGAAAGTCCTTATTAAAGCGGGGCCCAGGCAGAGAAGAGCTATTTTATGCGGTGCCTCTGAGAGTCTTATAGCCGCTATTGCCGAGATAGCCCTTAATACTTTGAGAGGCAACGTGCCCTTAAAGCCTGGGCAGTTTAAGGTCCTGAAAAAGAAGAAGACCTTCATAAAGCAGCTGAGCGATAAAAAGCTCTCATTAAAAAAGAAAAAGCGCCTCATTGAACAGAGCGGCGGTTTCATCGGCCCCTTGCTCGGTTTTGCGATCCCGCTCCTGACCAGCCTCCTCACAAAGTAAGGATGGAATATGCTGAGAAAATGTATCTGGTTCCCGGTAAACAATTGGAAACCTTGCGAGGAGAGCCAGAAAATATCAGAAACGCCGCTGTTAGACGCCTGGACTCGGACATGAGAGAAATTCTCTTAAGGACAGATCTGTCTGAATATGAAAAGGCTAAGCTCTACACTGGTGTTCTGCAGCGCTTTCTAACCCTAAACAGGATGGGTGAAATGGAGAAAAATCCCATTCTCCCTGACCTTCTACCACCACCACCACCACCACCATCACCCCCGTCTCCTCATGAAAAGGATGCTTCCATTCAAGAGATTTTGGAAGGTGTTCACGGCCGCTACAGGAAAAATGCTGAGCTTCTGCTAAATAAATTAAGTCAGCATAAAGACATCTCTGCGTGGGATGATCGAGGAACCTTTCTGTATAGAGGGAAAGCCATGCCCGGCTCCAACATCCTCGACTTGATCAGAGGCGTCACCCATTCTAATCCCATCCCCGATAAGAGAAAACCCCAAGGCTGGGATATTTTTTTGAAAGCTCTGGCAGAGCTAAATATACCCACTTCTCTTGTAGGAAATATGGACGTTAGACAAATTGTGGAGAACTTGAAAATACCCTCCTTACTGCCAAAGACACCCCGTTCCCACCCCAAAAGGCAGTTCAAGAGACCTCCCTGGTTAAAGCTGGAATCCATCCCTGAGACCCCTCCGAGAGAATTCGTTAAGAAACCTGAATGGCTAACTTTCTAACCTGTGTAAATAAATAAACGCAACAACGCTGAATCATACATCGTTCTCTCTCTTTTATTGTATTAGGATTACAAGCGGTTTTTACATCGGGGGCAGCATGTCTGAACATGTTGAAATAAGTCGTAAGGCTTCCGGCACCGCTGGGCTTTTCTGTCTCTGACAAACCTTATGACCATCCGGTCGTTTTTCAAAACATCGTTAGAATACAGTTTTAAAATCTGGTCAAAAGATAGTCCCCTCGCTCGGTTTTGTAAAAAGAAAACGCAGTGGTGCCCGCAGGTCACGGCTTGGGGGTGCTGCAGCTGATTCTGCTGGAACACCGTCTCTTCGGTCTGGTGTTCTAAAAACTTGGCGATGGTCTTAGGAAGGCGGGGATCATCGGGGGCCATGCCGTAGGAATCAAAAAATTCTCCCGGTCCCTCTAGTGGCAGGTGGATAGCGATCCAGTGTTGTCCCGGTAAATGGTGAGGGTGGGTGTTCACCACTAATCCCACGGGCCTTTTGGCGAGGAATCTCTTTGGAAGCAAATCACTGGGGTATACGTCTAGAAAGGTCTTGTTCCGATATAACAACTGCGAAATCTGCCCTGTGTTCATCTTCACATATAATCAAAGAGAATGTTTCTGCTGTGGTTGATTTCAATCACATTGTCAAACACTCCATACAGGATCATATTAATAGTATTTGGCAGGGGTTGAGCAAACCGGATCTCGGCTCTGAGGTTTCCCGTTTTTATGAGGGAATAGTGGTCGGCGCAACTCTGTCCAGGACTCAGGTCAAAACCGTACAAGGTATATCCGTTTAAAAATTCATTACGGTTAATTAGAAGGGCCCGGTCTTTCATTTCTTTTCCCGTCACTTGTACCAGCTGCATGAACTCTCTCACACACTGCTCCTCGGCATAATTGGGTTGGAGGGGCTTAGAGGGTACTTGAACCCCGTCTACGTATAGGGCCACGAAATTAACATTGAAGTGTTTGAAATTGAAGGGATTTAGGGTGTAGTTGCCGCTAAAAGCGGCGTTGTCGACAAAGCCTATGACGATCTGCTTAGGCAGCTGTCCCAAGAAGAGGTTTTCTTGGTTGCATACGAGGCTTCCTCCGGGTATACTGAACACCTTCATCCCCACACGCTCAATGGGGTACTTGGCGTTAGCGGTAAGCAGCGCTTCCGCGTGCCCCAATCGGACACCCGGTGAAACTTTCACCCTTTTCACAAACAGGGCGGCATTCAAAATGTGCAGTTTGTAATTCTCATTTCCAGCACCGCTCATCAGGCAAAATGCGTCCTTGCTGCGGGTGAGTTTAATTTTCACGTCCACACCGTTCAGCAACATTTTATCCTGAAAGAACAAATCGCTGTGCAGAGGACCCATCAGATCCCATTTGCGGCTGCCGGCTGTTAGAGCCGCCCTAGCTCTAAACCCCCTGTTTCCGGCATCTGTGAGGAGAGTTTGCTCCATCAGTCCGGAGGTATCTTTATGGAAGCCCCCCGCCGTGAACTGGGTGCTCAGGGTGTCGCCGCTGTAATTCAGAATCAGTTCCATCATGGCTCTGTAGGGGTAGCAGTTGTTACTCTGAGTGATGAGCCGATCTCCCAGGGTGACGTCAAGTTGAGAAAAAAGAGAGGCTATGGGGTAATTGATTAAGGCCACCCGGGCGCCGTCGTCGATATCGGAGTCGTCCTCTTTTGTTATTTTACAACAGATGTATAAAAGAGTGTTGTTTAGATCGATGTAGTCTTCGCTGTTTCCCGTGATATAAAAATCCAGAGGCGCGTTGGGGGAAAGGGCCGCCAAAGGCGGGACCTCGATGTACATACTGCTCTCGATGCTGGTTTGGGTTGGGGATAATTGAAAGAGATCCAATTCGGACTTGGCGCATTCTTCAGAGGTTCCGTGAATGAATGCCATCTTAAAATATATCTCTGCTGTTCCTTTTCGTCCCGCCCTTTTTCTTCAGCGCAGATTTCTTCTTCTTCGCTGTCTGCCGCTTCTGAATCTTTGTTTGCCACACGACCGTCCTTTTTAAAGGCATCGGCGGCCCCTGACGCTGTTGAGACGCCTTGCGCTTCACTCCGCCCCTTCTTTTCAAGTAGGCCACGCCTGAACCCTCCTGGCGATGCATTCTGTTCATAACTCTTCCCACAACGTCCCCGGCAATGTTGTTCACTGCCGTCTTAACATGCGGCTTCATCAATTCCAACCCTTGCTTCAGAAAAGGAACGGCTTTTCGAAAAAGCCCGCGAAATATCCCTCCCAACCCCGCTCCGTACATCATAGGTGCCCCTATGAATCCGGGCAATCCTCGTCCGGCCTGCGCCCTGTAGTAGGCCCTGTAGGCATCGATGTCCCCGTAGTCTTTTAACACAACCATTTTAAATTAAAGATAGGCTTTCCTGGGTCGGAAGTGCAGCCTCACTATCACCTTCCCAACACGAAATGGTACGTGTCTGTTCAAGTCGGTCTTTATTTCAATGGTAATCGTGTGAATGTGGCTCTTACTGACGGGAATATAATTCGGCTTATCATAGGTCACGGTGATACACTCGTGACTTTTCCCTCTGACCGGTACGCAGCGCAGCAACGGCACCGAAAAATCCCCAACAATCTGGTGCTCTATAATATCCGTGTACAGGTACAGCGAGTTGAATCCTCCGGTAATGTCTGCTGTGCGACGTGGTTTTGTTAGATTTCCACGGGTATTATATATACCCAATATGCGGGATAGCTCCTCGGCTAGTGAAAACTCATAAACATCAGGGCCTCTAAAGTTCACTTTGGCCGTCACTGGGTCGTAATACAAATACACGGCGGGAGGGTTTGGTTTTTGTGTCTGTATGGCATGATTCATGGCTTTCACGATATCGGAGACGTCATTGTAATATCCTTTCTTCAACTGAAACTCCCAGTTCTTTGAATCTTTGGACAACTGAAACATCAAATGTTCTGTGACCGTGAACCAGCTGTTGGGGTACTGTATCTCTGCTAACCCCACTTCCCATTCTCCTTGCAAATCTAAAGGTTGAGCCAGCTGTATCGTGAAATTGGAACTTGTATTATGGGGATAGGCATCTAGACAGGCGTTACTGGGCAGGGTAATGTAAAATCCGCCGTTCATTTCTCCCGCCCCTTTGATTTCTGTTCAGGATCCGCGAGCTCTGAAGCGGCTACCCAGCTGTTAAATTTATCAGGCCACCCTAACCACTTCACCAAGTGATATTTTTTCTTTTTTCTGAACCTTGTGGAAATAATTTTTTCAATTTGGTAGCTCCTATTCTGCGGATCGTTCACTTTTTGTAATTCCTCGGGATAGAAACCACCCAACACCGCTTCGCCGTCATAATCTTTTAGCTGGTAAACCGGCCTCTTTCCTCTTCTGTGCACCTCGTCAACTATGAAAATTTCCTGGGAATACGTCCCTTCATAACTTTTTTCAAAACGACCCCTACTTTTGGATACCCTCACATGATCTCCTTTTTTGAAGGCCTCTTTTTGCTCCTTCGTTTGAAAATAGGGCCCGTAAACTCTTTTCCAGACCTGCAGAGAGTTGGAAGAATTCACATCCCGAGGCCTTTCTTGAATGGTTCTATGAAAGCTGCTGTTATAACTCTTTATAAGTTCCGGCAATATGTCGATATACCTGTAAGTGTTATTGGCTGTAAAGTATCTCCACATTCGTGACTTTAAAGTTCTATTGAACCTTTCCACTATTGCTGCCTTGACTTCGCTATGTGTTGAAAAATGGTGCACCCCGTGCTCCTTTAGCAGCTGTTTCACCTTTTTATTTAGAAATTCTTTTCCCGCGTCGGTTTGCAAATGGCGGGGGGTCCTTCCTTCCCCAAATATAATTTTGAAACCTCTGTACACCTCCGATCCCGTCTTATCTTTCAAGGGTACCGCCCAAGCATATTTTGACAAAATGTCCACTACCGTTAAAATATATTTATAACCCCTATTGTATTTTTGTAGATTTTGCATGTCCACCAGATCCGCTTGCCATTGGGCGTCCACATCAGAAACAACCGTTTTATTTCTTTGGAAATTCTTTCTGGCCTGTTTATGAAGGGTATATGCTTCCTGATCCTTTAACCACTCTTTCACATGGTTTCTAGTTACACTGCTGTGCTTGGAAGCTTCTCGAAAGAGCGCTTCCACTCCTCCAAAGCTACCCGATCCCCCCGGATTATAATATATCTTTTTTAATAAATCATTCTGAGAAACCATATTGAGCGCCGCACATACTCCAATAAAGACACAGGGTCACAACACACTATTTTATTGATCTTTTCATGAAGATTAAGCAAGCCTTTATTTCATCTCTTCTTCTTCGGGTTCAGAATTGGTGACATTTACACAGATACACGTCAGGCAACACTTTGTAGAGGAAATCTCTGTTACTTTTTCTGTATTAGAGTCCCCGTCGGTTATGTCCTGTGCAGCTTCTTCATCTTTTCTCTATCATAAAAACACAAAAGAAAATACCCAATAGCTCATCATATATGTGAACACACACACACACACCACATATTCCTTCTTGTTAGGATATTTACCATTCTGAGCGGGGCCATATCTTCATAAATTGGCTCCTCTTCCTCCGCTTCACGGCTCATTGGGGCCATTGGCATGTACGGGCTTTCCTCTCCATCGCTGCTGGAGATCTCTTCCTGGAAGCCAGCATCCGATGATACGTCAGACAGTGAGCTTATCCGCTTTTCAGAAACCCATTTTTCAAACTGTTCCTTCAGTTGTTCTGGAGAACCAAAGATCCGCTCCTCAAGCACCAATTTTGTTATAGATTCATACTGCCGTTGTAGGTCTCGAAGCCGGGGCACAAGCCGTCTTTCCATTCTCTGAACATCTCTCTCCTCAGTCCCCGGAGAAGGCGGAGGAGTCTCCATCAGAGCTTGTTGAGATCTCTCTGGCACGGTCTCTGCGAAATTCAGCATTTTTTCGGGTAGGTCGTCCCAAAAGCCGCAGCAGGCCGTAGCAAGCAGTAGCGAGCAACGCTAGCAAGCAGCGGTAGCGTCCGCGAAGCCGAGACCCCTTCTCATATACCCTACTGCGCATAGGCGTTGTTCCTTCCGCCTGAACCGCATTGGACGGGTCGGAAGCGCGGGGGATTTGAGCCAATCAGCGTCGTTTACGTAAACCTTTCGGCCAATCAGCGACGCCGATTTTGAAGCCACGACCCCATGGGCGGGGCGTGGGGGAGCAAAGCGCACGCCGCGCCTTCCCCTAGCTCAGATCGCGGCGGACCTCTGGAGCGTTCACATCGGGAGGGAGAGACGAGTTCGTAGAGGTGTCACAAGCACCCCGAAAAGTTTCGTCGGCGCAAATAAAATGGCCGCCCATTCTCATCTTCGGACGCGGATCGCTGCCACGCCCTCGATCAGGTAGGGACGGGACCTTCTCCTACTGGTCGGGCGGGAGGAGCCGGGTTCAGAGAGGGGTCACACATACCCCCAAAAAACAACTTGGGCCAAAAAACAAAATGGCCGACCTTTGGGGGTTCCGCCGGAACCCCCAAAGCTAGCACCCCCAAATCTAGAACCCATTCCCAACATCTGACACCCCAAAACCTAGAACCCCGAATCTAGAACCCCGACACCCCAAGATCTAGAACCCACATATCCAGGGGGAGGGGCTAAGAAGCTCAGGGGGCGGGGCTAAGACTCAAAAAGGGGCGGGGCACCTGTCACTTTTTGTTTGACGAAAGGTGGGGGTCTTATACTACTAATATGGACAAGGTTTTTATATCCTTGCCAGTATGACAAATACAGGTTTTTGAGCTACATAAAACTTTTAATGGAAGTGCTAATAATCCTTTGTTACGGAAAGCCAGAGTTAGCTATACTTTTTCCGATAGATAATGGTTCAGTCATATTTTTCTCTCCAATATGTGTGTGTGTGTGTATATATATATATATATATAACTTTAATTTGTATTTT
This sequence comes from Urosaurus nigricauda, assembly GCA_034509955.1. Lineage (NCBI taxonomy): Eukaryota > Metazoa > Chordata > Lepidosauria > Squamata > Phrynosomatidae > Urosaurus > Urosaurus nigricauda. The sequence continues at coordinate 79,111,489 of JAOEGL010000002.1, read as the reverse complement.
AACTATGCATAATATACTGTAATGTAAGATAATAAATGTGATGCTTTGAATTCTCCCAAATCTGAGCCAGTGTTCATTTCATCAAATGTTACATTTCTACACTGCAGTAAGCCACAATGGGAGTTACTTCCAAATAAATATGTAGAGGATTATAGTCTTAACCTTAAATCAAATAGCTAATTCCAACTAGAGTAGACCCACTGAATCAATGGGAACTTGGTAACTCAACACATATATAAGATCCACATATTTGCCTGTGAATGGTGCAGAAAGTAGCCGATTTTCCTGTTCTCTTCCCCCAGTGGAGGCTGAGGATCCCTCTGAATGGAAAGAGTTGAGAAGAAAAGGAAGGTCCTGGCAAATTGGGTAGCTGCCCCTTCTGCAAGTGGACCAAAGAGCCCCTCTGACTGATTTTTTTCAATTGCTCCCTTTCCCTTCAGGAACCCCCATCATGGCCCATTTCACTCAGAGGATTCCCCAACCCTTGAAGGAGCACTTCATGGGGAAGAGGGCTTTTGGGGGGGGCTGGTTGGGAAAGGAGAAGTAAGAAAGTTGAACTCAGTGTTTTCAAAAGACTTGTGACTGACAATATAAATGAGTATAATCTTTGAAGGTATTTATGATTCTTAACTTACATTTTTCACATATAGTAGTATTTAATATAAATTGATCAACCTGTAGTGAATTAAGAGAGTGTATAAATGCCAGCAGAGCCAATGTGAGATAGTGGTATGAACACTGGACTACAACTCTGGAGACCAAGGTTTGAATTCATGCTTGGCCATGGAAACCCACTGGGGGACCTTGGGCAAGTCATATTCTGTCAACCTCAAAGGAAGCCAAAGGCCTCCAAATAAATTTTGCTGTGAACACTCATAGACTCAGGGTTGCTATAAATTGGAAACAACCTAAAGGCACACAAAAACATAAATGCCTTGTGAGATTGTGACATATTTAGATAAGTCAATACAACACCATTTCAACTTTGGTAGATGGAGCTTCATTGCATGAGATATATCTACTGTGAAATAAAAATACTGTACCTTCAGGGAGAGCTGTATCTCAGTTAGGGTACTCCAGCCCAAGGGCAAGCTTACTTCACTCTTGGATGAGTTACCTTTTGTCTGGTATCATTCTGGTATCTGGCATGTGTGAATTTTACAAAGCACGTAATCTCTCTGATAGGTAAAGCAGAAACTAATCCATGTTTAAAATATGCCCTGTAGATGTAAGAACTTAAGCACTTTGCTAAACTGGGCCAAGAGTAACTTCAGCTGCAATCTTAAACACATTTTGTAGGGAGCAAGAATAGAGCAAGACTTCATCCCAAATAATTATGCATAAAATCTTGCTGCATGTTCAGATTTCTTTGCTAGTATTTCAGTACTAAGTGTTCTGACCACTTAAGCCTGACTTGGGTTGATTCTTTTCCATTCAGGGAGTTCAATTGCCCTGTGGTGTACAGAGTGAGGATTGACAAAAAGGCAGAAAAGAGAGGTTTCCTTTTTCATGTTGAACTTAACTGATTCAGGATGATCCTGTATTTTTATATTATACCAGTAATACTAGTTGTGATCAATTTTTGTTTCAGGGAAGTGTGGGAGAATATACATATGCTGTATATCCTGAGTGCAGGAAGAATACATTTGGTTATTTGCACGTTCTAGATGTCTCTTTCCTCCACTTCTTTGTTATTTGGGACCACCACCAGTGTTTTGTATGACTTTGTGCCTGCTACTCTTGGTTATAACCTATACTGATATCCTATTATAGGCTTCATGCTATCTGAACTCTGCTGCAATTTATCTTCATTGCTTGAACTTGTTGCTTAACATCTGAATCTGAGCCATTGTGCTTCAGCTGTTCTCATTTAACAACTTGTTTCTTCCTAAAAGTCTGAGGATCTCCTGTACAGCACTGTTCAATGCCATTTATCTTTTACATGTTCCTTTTCAACTACACCACCAGATTTCCTTCCGTCTGTGCCCTAGAAAAAAAATGTTCACAAGATTCATGTGTCCCTTTCAGCATCTCTTTGTTCTCTGATACAAAGTGTTTTCCAATGCCATTTTTGCATTTTAATCCCCCCACCCCACCGTACTGAATTATCTGATGTGCTAGTATGTTCTTTCCTTTATTGTACCTTTTCATATGCTGGCAAGTTATTCTGTATATAACATGCTGCCTTCCCTTCAAGACTGAAAAGCTTGAGGATGTCCCTATCCTTCTGCATGTTACCTGGTCCCATTCACATTACACAATAATAGTGTTGTTATTCCACTTTAGCTGCCACAGTTTCATCCTATGGAACTCTGTGTTGGTAGCTGGGTGAAGCACTGCACCTCTTTGGCTGAGAGGTCTATACATACTAAACTGCCAATCCAAGGATTCCATAAAATGGAATGATGGCAGTTAAAGTGGAATAATAGTGCTACAATTCTGTGGTGTGAATTGGCCCCAGGAAATGGAGGCACCTGAAAGCAAAGTGCCATCATGATCCAGATTGATGAGTTCAGAGTGGTGTACCTAAAAGGACCAAGAATTTTTTAACTCTATCCCTCCCCACTAAACAAGCCCTCTTCCAAGATCAGTTTCTCACCATCACATATCCCTGTTTGTATAATTTATTCCTCATTTTGCTATTAGAGACACTACTGCTATAAGATTGCTAACAGGGACACTTTGCTTATGGCATATTTATGGTGAAATTTCCTCTCTATGAAGAGCCAGACTAGTATCAACTTTGTTAAATTACAGGAGCTTTGTTCAGCACAGCTTCTGAAGAATTTTAAATATAATTAATTTTGCTCATTTTTTAAAAACGATGGCTTCACTGGTTCTTAATTTTATAACATAATTGTTTACCTTTTTAAAATTGTAAGTTATCTTGGAGGCCCTTAGGAGCAGAAGCCAACTCATCTGAGTAAATAAAAAATAAATTAAATTCCACCAGCTGCCATTGCATAGATTTATCTGATGTCTGTGCATGTCAGTCTGGCATATACCTTTGCACACTTTATTTTCATTGGCCAACAAATTAAACCTCTTCATCAGAATGAGCATAGTATGGTTGATGATTGCTCTACCAGGATACAACATAATAATGAAGAAAATGAACAAACTTTATTATAGTTCTTCCTGATCTAAAACTAAGATGAGTATAGCTAGCTATGGCTCTTGTTTTAGATAACCTGCAGTTACCTTTTCCTCCCCAGTTATACTGTGTGATTCTTTAACATAATACTTTAACTTTTTCAACATTCCTAAATTAAATTGTTTAAAAGTGGAGGCTATTGTGACATGCATCTGGCACCCTCATTACAAGCAAATTTCCAAATATTGTTAAATATTTTAAACACTTTGTAAAGTTTTCAGTCTGGTCTGGGGATTTTCTGCCTTTTATCTTCTTAAGTATGCTTTACCTTGTTGCCACTCATAGCATTAAAAGTCTCCAGCTTTTTGTAAGATATACTCTTTTTCTACATTAAAGGAAGATTTTTTAAAAAAGCTTTCATAATCTCTTCCATCAGATACCATGGTATAGTAATGGAACTTTTTTTTCTGTCCCATTTCCCTTTTAATCTATACATTTTACCTACATACTCAGATTTGGAAATATTTTTTTGCAGTGTGTGGGTGCAAAATGTTTTGTCATTTTCCTTTCACATTTCCACTGTGAAGAATTTACTTCCATCAACTTATTTATTGAAGTTTTCACCATCTTAATGGTTTCTTTTTTGCTCTACATAAGTAATTTTTGTTCTGACCATCTGCATATTAATCTTTATTTCTATCTGTCCTGCCTGTCTTTTTTGATTTTGATCTTTTAAAACATCCTCTCTTTGGTTGCTGCCACACTGCAGAATTAATTCAGTTTGACATAACTTTAACTGTCATGTGAAATTCTAGGATTTGTACTTTGTCTTGGCACCCTGTTGTTGTTGTTGTTGTTGTTGTTGTTGTTGTATGCCTTCAGGTCATTTCTGATTAAAGGCAAGCCTAAAGTGAATCTTTAATGGGGTTTTCATGGGAAGATATGTTCAAAGAGGGTAAATATCTCACAAAGCAACAAATCCCAGAATTGCATAGTATTCAGCAATGGCAGTTAAAGCAGTTTCAAACTACATTCCTTCTGCAGCGTAGATGTAGCCCAGTTACATTATTTGAATTTAACTGAATTGTATTTTTCTGTTGCTTGAGTCACATGTGCAGTTGTTATCATTGAACATTATCCCCTTTTAAGTGGAAAAAAACTTCTGAAACTGGAAATATCTGCTTAGGTTTGCCTGTGTGTATGCTATGATATCTGTCTTTCTATTTGGTTAGATTTTGTGACTCCAGACCCAGGGGTGGAGTTGGGGGGGGGGAGACTTTCAGGAAGTCCTGGTTTTATTTTACTGTAGACCAATTTTATTGTGGAGATCTATGTGACGTTTGATTTGTCTTGAAGTATTTCCTGGGAGCTCTCAGCATAAACAAAACCCTATTATCCCCACTCCCAGGTCAGTTTAAATTAACCCAATATTTTCTGAAATGAAACATATTGGTTACCTACCTGTGTGTGTCTGCTGTCTTGAATCCAAATGCTTCTTAAACTAAATAGGAAACAGGATTGGGAGAACATATAAGAAATGCAAGGACGGAGTGAGTTGCCTGACAAGTACATGGCAGCTGGATTGTTAATGGGAGCTGGTTTTGATCTTTAAAGCCCCTTGTGGCCTAGGTCCAGACTGTTTGAAAAGCTGTATCTCTCTATATCAGCTTTCCTGTTCTCTAAGATCTGGTAGGAGTCACATCTGGTGAAGACACAAGAGGGACTTCTTGGTGGCTACTACAAAATTATGAAACCCCATTCCTTGGGAGGTCTGGCTGCCCCCCTCACTGCTGTCTTTTTTTTAATGTAAGGAAGCTTTTGAGTTTTAGTGTAAAAGCTTTAGATAGGTGTTTTTACTTTGTAAAATCTTAAAACATCTTTTAATACTGCTTTTAACTTGCCTTTAATGCTGTTTTTAACTTAAAAAACAACAACAGAAATATAGTTGGGATTGTATTAATAGTTTTTAAAAATGGTATTGTGCTTTTAAAATGTTGTACGCTGCCTTGTGTCCGGGCTTGGAAAAAAGCCAAGATATAAATAAAATAAAACAAAATAAAAGTTTAAGAGGGTGCTGTGCTGTTTTAAGTGTATGCTTTTCAAAACTGCTTTTCAGTATTTTTAATTGTATGTTAAATAGTTTTTGAATGTTGTTGATAATTTAATTCTTTTTCCACATTGATTTTTTTGTATATTTTAACTGTACTGTATTTAATTTGGAAGCTGCCTTCTTTTGGGGAAGAAAGCATGGTATAAATAAAGTTAATAACAATAAAAATGACAGTTGAGTACAAGCCTCATTTAGGCAGCTTTTCAAAAGGATTAGACCTGGGGTGGACTATAAGACGATGTTAGACTCCAGATCCTATGAGACTTCGTCAACATGGCCAATGGTCAGGAATGGGAATTATCCGAAAACATCCAGAGTTCCATCGGTTCTCTGTTCCTGGATGTGGACAAATTCAAAAAAGATCTCAACTTTTGTTATGAATGGTGTCTGGAAAGAAAACACTTTTGTTGTTGTTCTTGTACGCCTTCAAGTTGTTTCTGACTTATGGTGACCCTAAGGTAAACCTATCACAGAGTTTTCTTGAGTGTTTATGTACACAAAATACCAAGAGACACTAGCAAGTCAGAACTTTTTCCATTATGCTGTTTTTGGACTCCCGAGATACATTAGCTGGATATTAATAGAGACAGGTTTCATCCAATAAGGACAGTCTTATGTTTAGTTATCAGTCTTTCTGAACTTCATCAGTAATATTTGCCCTGTTGCAGAATGGTTCATAATCTGGACCATCAACTGTACAAAATTGAATTTTGCAGGAGAGATCATGGGAAGGACTTGTGATTTGGTTGTATATCTCTAGTTCATAGCAACTGGAAAAGGTTGAACTTAGTTATTTATAACACAGTTAAATAACTAAGCATACACTTTGGTACATTTTAAAAACATTTTTCCCTTAAAACTTTCTTTTATGCTTTCTGCCGCATAGTCTGCAAATTTCCTGAGACAATCAAAACATTCTTAATAACTTATTAAATGTGAAATATTTAGAATATTGCACAGTGCCTAAAAGCATAAAATGCACCATGGCCTTCTTTATAGGAGTCTACAAGTCTTCTTATCTCTTTTCCTGAAAATAAAATATTTTAATTGTAGGATAAGCAGCAAAGCACTATACGGCACTGAGTAGATTACTAAGTGTGCTGGAAAGACTTGCCTGAGGACAACAAGTCATGGCTCAAGGAGGCTGTGAAGGGGGGCTGCGGGTGAAAATAGTTGTAACAAAACAAAAGTTTGTCTCAGAGAAGCCCGATAGGGAAAAGATGATGCATAGATAGGGTGTGGATTTGAGAGAGTGGAGGAACAGATGGTATAGAAGCAGGATGGTCAGCTAGAGGAAAGAACTGGCTGTAGTGTTAGGGAACTGGGATTGATTAAGGACCTCATTATGTGGGGCTAGAAAATCTGAATTATAGTGGGATAATAGTGCCTTTGGCTGCTGCTTATCACACGACATTGTGTCTCTCCTGTTGCCACATTGTATTTCAATCATTGCTGGAGTGCACCTTTTTACTGATGGGAAAAAAACTGTCAATAGCTCCTAATATTACAGCTTTTCCATGGGATAGGTAGTTTGATAAGCTCTTTCTGCTGAAGTTCTGATATTCCAGCATTCATGTGGAGTGAGTAGATGTGATTCTCCTCCTCTCCCTTTCCTCCCCCTCTCGCCCATCTATTCCCAAACAGACACTCATGTGCTGGGTAGGACTTACACAGCGAGGAAAGCAGGGCTAGTGACATCTCAGTGTGGAAGAACATGCGTGAGAGCATGGATTGCCAAAGCAATTGCCGAGAATTGTTTTCAAACCAGTATGTTCTTGTTTGCTTCAGCAACGCAATTGCAGAGACTCAATAGGTTGGTATGATAAAGTCCTACGGGTTGAAGGATTAATATGTTAATTACATGTGTCTTAGTGAGCTTCCATTTGTTTGTTTGTTTTTACTACTGTCTCTGTCTGTTCATGATAAGTGGGCAGATAGTCGGGTCATGCGTACCATAGCAAATCCACCACAACAACACAACACAGGTCAACTTATAAAGAGTCATTCTGAGGCCCAAGTAACCAATTCAGGGGGGAAGGGGTAGTAAAGGGAACAAGAACAGGATGAGCGACAGGAGCCCTGCTGTTGGAGTGAAGGAACCAGCTTGGAAATGGTTCTGTCACAATCAGTATTCACTACTTGGTTCACAAAATGGTTTTCAGAGGGGGAAAATTCAATGCTTGATCTGAGCATCTCTGTGCACGGCACAACTCGTCCATAGAATGCAAGTGGTTGCCAAGATAGCATTTCTGTCTTATGTTTCGTAATTATAGCTCTCTCCTAGCTGTCTTTTTATAGTTCCTTTTGATCTTGTTTGTCTGCTTTTGCTCCGGTCACCATCAGTAATCATAATCTGAGATGTCACAAACAAGTTGTGATTATTTAGAGAATAAGTGGAATATATTGTATCAAGGTATATATTCTGAATACAGGAAAGTACTTCTTCTGAAACTGCAGCTGGAAGATAAAGTGAAAAAACTGGATTAATGATTAGGAAGACTATTTTTTTTAAGTGAGTGTGGACTTGAGATGAAGGAAACCCAAGAGTCAAAACTGAGGCATCAGGAATAGCATTGCGATAGGCATGTGATAAAAAGTTGTTAAGCAGTGAGTGGACTTGGTGGAGCCAGTATATTAGTGAGAATCTGTGGCAGGAGAAAGTAAGAGAATGAGGAGATTCTGAAGAAGAGTGGGAACAAGAGCAAATAGGACTATGTGAAAGGGAGTGGCATGGCTGTTTAGGGAGTGCCAAGGCTAATAATGCTCAAAGGTGGAGCCTTAAGTTGTGGGAAGAAAAACTTTGGCAACTGTTGTGATAGAGAAACTGTTCTAATGCAGAAGCAGGATGACGGCAACAAGTATAGGACCATGTAGTGAAATGTGTCTGGGTAGATGGGTTTAGAGCCTTAAAAGAGGCAGAGAAGAGGGGGGGGGGGGAGATGACACTAATCCAGCCCTATCTGTGCTGTTTCTTTGATTGTTGAGAAGTAAACCCTGTTGTCTTAGACCCTATTCACTCCACACCCCTTTTAGGGAAGTGATCCTTGCAAATTACTGTGACATTGAATCATTTCTGGCCAGCTTGTCTCACTGGCAGGGAGGCATTAAAATACCAGAAGATTATGCCAAAAGTCGTAGCGTGCCTTTTAAAGCAAGGGGGATGATTTCATCTAGTTAAGCATATTTTCTGTTTGTTAGACATCCACCTGGGGAGCAGCATTGATCTACTCTGACTGACTGTGTTTTTTAAAGCAAGCATAATTGGGAGAAATGGCTAATGGAGAGAAATGGCTAAATGCATTATGTACTATGAAACATACTGTTTTATTTCGAATCTTCTAGTACGATAGTATTTTCCATGAATGAATTTGCTCTGTGAATTTTCAGACATTAGGTAATTCACCCCTTTCCTGTTATTTTTAAAGGTGTGATTTATGGACAAGTTTAGATTTTACTATAATTTTTTCCCTAGGAATGCAGCCAGTTTTCAGCTCGCAGTATTTCCTTAGTTCCATGCCGTGTCTTGCTTTAATGGTAAAATTGTATAATGTACTATACTCTTATCTTGAGCAGGTTTGAATAAATAACATATGTTTACTGTCTACTCACCAAGGACTAAAAAGTGATGACATGAAACATAACTATGTATTGTAGTGAAATATCTTGAGTAACTTAATTATCAACATAATAAATACTGGACAATTACTTGAAGCCTTCTGAGAAGATAAAAATTTTAGTACAGTTGCTATGCATTTATTGTACACTGCTGTCCAGACGTCTTAAGTTCACATTTCTATTATAGAAGAGATTTATTTTCCAAGCACTGGATGCACTACCTGGAAACACAAGATTTTACTCATTCCCATCAGGTACATTCACTGCTGTTGCAATTGATATGTAGAATTGCACAAATACCATGAATACTTAGTGCCAGTGTTGTTGAATGTTGGTGAGCAACACAAACCCCACATGCAACACCTCAGTGTCAAGGCAGGTTTCTAATTTCTCCTAGTCCAGTTTAAAAAGGGGTTAAAAATACACTTATTTAGGCAGGCTTACCCCTGATATTCCTCTCCCTGTTGTTATTTCTCCCTCATCCTCCCCCACTGTGAGCTGGCTTGGCATATTGCTATTGTATTGCTGTATTGGTATTGATATTGTTATTGCTTATTGTTGGAATGTTTTTAACTTGTTGTATATGTTGTGCACCGCCCTGATCATTGGAAGGACGATATAAAAATAAAGATTTTATTATTTATTATTATTAGTCCTTAATTTATTCTTTTTTTCTTTTCTCTTTTTGATTAACTGAGGTTCACAGTTGAATCCTGTCTTGCTGCTGATCCTCATTCTTTATTATTCCTAATCATTTGGACTTATGTGGTGGGTGGTGGGTTTTTTTTAAAGCCATTTTGAAATGTAGCTACTTTTAGACTGTCAACAATATAAGAACTGATGGACATTCTTGCTGTTCTTACTTTGTGCCTATCTCATCTTCCAGTTTGTTTTACAATTTGTATGCTAGTTCAATTATGGAATTTGATACTTATCTGCTCAGAAGTAAAGGTGCAGGGGAACTACTTCCAGAGTGGTCTCATAGGACTACATTCTAAAATGAATTAAATAACATGTGACTGTTTGATCGACAACTCTCTCTGTTTTTATGGAGACTATTCTACATGCCATTTGGTAACTTTATGTTCAAAGCGACAAATGTTATTCATGCTTTAAAAGCAGCCAAATATTCAAAGGGGCAATATTCTCGAAATCTAGCTGTGTATGGTTTAGTAATTGTTTCCACTTATATTTCCACTTGTAAACTTTCTCCTTGACCAATATATGTTTGTGCACATCTTATGAAGTGGTTGTGGCAGTGGTGGTTTGTGGAGTACTTGAGGTGTCCCCCAAATTTGGGGAGCAGCCACTTTTCAAAGCAGCTTAATGGCTTTAGCAGAAGTAGAAAGCTGCAAAGCCACCTAAATACATGGATTACAGTTAGTAGCATTTTATATCTTGTGGGTTTTTGTTAAAAAAAAAATCATTGATTTTGAAAAGAGCATATATGGAGCTGTTCCTAACATTAAACATTATTTTACAGTTTTCACCATGTATGCCATTTTCTACAGTTTTACTGTATATGCCAGTTCTGTGCTAGTCACATCTTAAAAGATCTTTGTAAATGCACCCCCTTTTCCTTTGCCACTCAGATTATACTTGAAAGCTACAAGATTATTTTCAAATTCTTTGTTCAGTTTTGCAGATGGCTCCACAAAATTAGTCATCCACTAGCACTTATCCAGTTGCAAGTTCACATTTTGCCTTTGCTGGTTGCCATGCCATGCCATGGTACTTATCTGGTGTTCTCAGACCATTCTCTGGAAGTGGACAAATATTGATTAGAATCACAAGATCTATCTCCTGAAAATTGGTTCAAATTTAAAATGAAAAAAATTAGAGCTCTCTAGACCGGGATCTGCTTTGAAGTAGAATGGAATGGAGTTCACTCATCCCACACAAAAATGGTACTCTTGTTTAATGTGAAGTCAAAGGCTTTCACAGCTGGCATCCATAGATTTTGTGGGTTTTTTGGGCTATGAAGTCATATTCTAGAAGAGTTTATTCCTGACATTTCTCCAGCAGCTGTGGCTGGCATCTTCAGAGAATCTTCATTCTCTGAAGATGCCAGCCACAGCTGCTGATGAAAGATCAGGAATAAACACTTATAGAACCCATGTTCCAGCCTCATAGCCTGGAAAACCCACAAAAAACTAAAGTACCCTTGTTTATTTCACTGTATAATGTACATTGGAGTGGGGAAAGTTTATTTTTAATTGCGTAATATTATTCTGAGTCTGTACCAAGCTGTAGCTCAGCACATGGGAAGTAGACTTTATGGATTCCTCAACTGAAAATGAGATGGGGGGAATCACATTTTTAGCGAAAAGTACAACTACATTATATTCCTACTAGGGCAAGACACATGCTAGACGCTTCCCTTGTCCTAACATAAAAAAACATTTTCCAAAAGCTCCTGGACAAGCAGAGAAATTGAGAAGCCAAGACTAACACAAACGATGTCTGAGGTGCAAAGTGGCACAACATTTGTCAAACTTCTACAAGTCACTCATCGAACTTTAAATGTATGAGCAAGTCATTGCTTACCATTTTTCTTTCAAGATCAGGACGGACCATCATCAAACTGATTTCTCCTACATACCTAAGCTTTGCCCCCCCCCCCCCAATTTTTGGCTATAATGACAGAATGTGATTTATCAGACACGTCCTCGACTATAATAATTTCCTTATGTAATGGTAGATAAAATGCTACATTGCTCAGTATAACCAGGTTTTGTAACAGATATGAGTACTCAAGCTGAAATAATGAGAAGCTACATGTTCATGTTTCTGTGCACCATTCAGGAACAACTAAACTAATTTAAGCTTCCTGAGCAGAAACAAAATCATGTCTAAATCAGATTAGTAGAAGGCTGCAGTGAAATGTCTTTTATACATGTTCTGGACATCTTTGCTTAAAATTACTCTTTCAAGACTAGGGGTTTAAATATTACTATACGGTGCATGAGGACACAGATCTCACTTCTATGTCTATATCAAAGGTAACAACTCTGTGTGAATACTTTGACTCTTGTTGTCTAAAGAGACCATCTAGAGGGGAAAAGGAGTTAATTCACTTTTTATACCCATTCAGTCTGTACATCTAACAAATAGACCAATTATTGATTGCAGCTCCCATTTGTGTGCATAGGCATTTTACTTAGAACTGGACTTGGATGAAAAACAAATCAGTACAGTACATTTCCATGCCTAGGTTTGTTTTTTCCTAAACAACACTTAGTAGACATAAAGCAGAGATTTCTTTTGGATTTTGATGTATGTTGACAAAATTTTTGTATAACTTCTATTAGACCTATACAGTACTTGGTCTAGGTGGGGAAAATAAGCTGGTAAAAAGGATTCTGTTTTTATAGAGTGTGAAGTGTCGACTTTCAGGATGTTGTGAGCTATAATTTAACTAAGAATAATTGAAATCTGCAGTGTAGAAGCTTTGGGAAGCAAAGACCTTTTGTCCATTTGATCAGCACAGATTTATGTCATTAATATATGCATGTTCGGTTAAAGCAAGTTGGCTTTTCTGTTACTAATACCTGTGGGGATTGCATTTCAGATTCATTATTCTTAAATGATTCAGTGGAATGTACAGCCTGCTCATGAGCAGTTAAGCACTCACAACAGACTAGATGTTCTAGTTGTTTAGTAATTAAATCCAAATTGAAAAATATTCATCTAAGGATATAAATGTTTGTTAATTTTTTCTTCTTCTTGCCTTTGAGACAATGAGGTATTTTCTGTTATCCTCCAGATAGTTTTTGTATTTGGAAGAATGTGATATGTAAATTGGTTAAATTGTATTGTTGAACTATGATATCTGGTGCCTTGTTACATTGACATATAAAATTCTGAAGCATCAGATGAGTTGTTGCTTCTTTGAAAATGTATTTAAATTAAGTTTTTGTATCATAAATCAGACACTGTCATTAATAATTCAAATAGAGTTACAAAGCCTGAGGTCCATGGGCAAAATTAAATTCAAAAACAAATGTGGTAAAAGTATACCATGTAGCTTCAAAATTATCCTCTGTGATGTCTCCTCTTGCTGTACAAATTCCAAAAGTCACTTTTTCCGACCAGTGTCCCAAACCTTTCCAGCAGTTTGTCAGATTCCAAGTATTTGCAGTTTTAACTGGTACTGGACTGTGGAGAATGGAGCATAGCTCTTTGTGTATTTTCATTTATACCTTGGACTAGTGACAGTAGGTTGTATTATTTAGGTTGTTTGCCAGTTGCATGTACTTGCTTTGCTTCACAGTGGAAACAGTTTTGTGCAGAAACATCTTGTTTAGATTGGAAAAAAAGTTTGTGTAAGAAACACAAATTCTCACAAGGTTTAACAAATGCTTGACAAACTGTCTTGACATGGATGAGTAATTTAGTGTGATTTTTTCCGTAGCTCAAAATCTATGTAATTGATATTAACTAGTCTCTTTTTTTAAAAAAAAAAATCAAAGCAAGGCATCAAACAAGATCAGCTGTGGCTGTTTTCTTATGCCTTCCAATTTCTTCTCTTATGACAATTGTGAAAATGAACTAAAATACTTACTGACTACATTTGTAAAATAATTTCCCATTATTTTAAGTATGTAAAATTATTAAAACATGCAAATAAGGAACTAGAATTGTTTCAGGTAAGTAAAAATAAATATAAAAGTGAAAAGGACAAAATTCATTTTGAAGAAACCTGGAATTTGCAATTAAAATGGAGTATTCAAAAGTGTTGGTATTAATAAAGTTTATGTAGAAGTTGTAATAGGGAGCCGGTGTGGTGTACTAATCTGAGTACTGGATTATGATTCTGGAGAAGACTCAAATCCCCACTTGGCCGTGCAAACCTCTCTCAGCCTCAGAGGAAATAAAGGCAAACTTGCTCTGAACAAATCTTGCTAAGAAAACTCCATGATAGGTTTATCTTAGGGTTGCTATAAGTTGTAAACTCCTTGAAGACACACAACAGCAACAACAGATGGTGTAAAAAAAATCTATTGGATCTTACTTAATTTTAATATCCAATAAAATTTGTATTTTTCATCCTTTTCATATTATTTGGTTGAATCTTAGCTGTTACTATCACAAAGTAGGGTTTTGGTAGCGCCCATTCAATTTTTTTGACAACTTGCTAGACCTTATTTCAGATATTACAGAGTGTTGGTTGATTCTCATAATGATCCATTTCAGGGATTATGTTGTAGAATTTGCTTGCCTTTCTTAAATGTGATGATGTTCTTTATCAGTTAAATAGGGAGTTTTATACCTATATATTTGTTGGCAAAAATACTTTTATTTTCTTGCAAAAGTTAACAAAACGACAAGGTGTGCCAATAGAACATGTATTTATTTATACATCAAGACACTTTAATATAGTCTAGTTTATAAGGAAACTTCATTTTCTAGTTTACCAACATTTACCTTACCTTATGATATATGATATATTTTGCAGTGGTGATTATAGTCTTTAATTCATGATCTTACATTCTTGCAAACTTGATCTTTTAGTGCAGTGCTACTCAGGCCATCTGATGCGGGGACTGACAATAACTTTTCCCCCAGTGTGGCAGCAATTAGTACCATATTTGTGCTCACTGGCTACAGTTGCTTCTTTCTTTTCTGTAAATTCTCCATAGACTGACAGCCAATGGCTCAGGAACCGGCACCAATCCAGGGCCATCACTTTGAATGACACAGTTTTAGTGAACTGTAACAGAAAAAATTATATATATTCCCCATGTCATACAGACCACTTAGTAAGAAGATATGTAGTTCTTTCCAAGCATTCTGCATTCTAAATTAAGTAAACATGTTCAGAGTGGAAGCGTATTCATTCCACCCCATCTGGGCCTGCGAGTGAGCCTTACAGTCTGATGAGGAGACTCTACTACCGGTATGTAGGAAGGATTTTCATGTAACCCGGAACTTTGATAAATCACTCTCCTCTTGGCTAGATTTATTTACTGCCTTTTTCTTTACAGTTTCACAGCCAGACAGTACTTTCAGAGGTACATTCAATACCTTCATCACTTCACTTCAAGTCACTGCAAAAAGAATGGTCCATTTCTTAATGGATCACCTTTTTGTGGGGTTTTTTGAGGGGGAGGGGGGAGGTTACCATACGTTGACAGGCAACTTGAAAACACACACACACGTACACACTGCTGATGCATGGGGCTCATCCTGAATGAGGATACCAGCAGTTTGAACAGGTTCTGTCCACTTCCTCTGTTGCACCAGTCTCAGTCAGGATTGGACCAACATGCTTACTTAAAAAGAAATGGGGATAGAAATGACAGTTTTTGCTGTGTCTTTAATGTGTAGTTGAAACACAAAAATAAAGTGGGGTGTGTCAATATACTAATGGTGTTTCACTTCATGGCTCTGCATCATCTCCCTTTCTTGAATCTAGCGTGTTAATAAGAATGAAACTTTATGTCAAATTTTAAAAGCATAATTGTTCGGTTTTTTTCTTTACAGTGACTCTTTTTCTTATGTATTGTTTCATAACACCATTTGCTGTATTTGGGCTTTACAAAACAAGTTGTACATGGGGAAGAAATAAATAAAATTGTTCTATTTTGTCCATAAGGTCTTATGAAACTCAGCAGCATATTTTTAGAACACAGCTCTTCCTCAGTTTCCTAAAGAAACTTTCCCATAGATGAAACAGATAAGAAATTGATGCTACAACACTCTAATCAGGTTTAATTTTATTTAACCAAATTAGTTTTTCCCCTTAGGTTTAGGAAAGAAAGAATATATAGGTCCTTTTATCCATATGGGTTGTGTTAATAAAGAAGGCATAGTAGATTGAAATTCAGTTTTCCAACACTCTACCTTGATTTCTACTACTGTTTAATAATCATTTTAATGTCAGCATTAATGCCATGCTAGTTCCCACTGCAGAGTACTTTGTCATGCTTATTTTTCACCATCTTGGTCCTTGTTATAACTGCACACATTTTATTGTGAAGTTCTGTATTTTACATGTTAGGTTTTCGAATTTTCTGGATGTCTTCTGTTAGGTGTGTTTGTGTGAAGTTACTTTCAGCCCACTTCCCCAAACCCTACATGTCTGAGTTACTATTGCTTTCAGTGCAAAAACTAACCAAGCAAGCAATCAATTACATATGACTAGGCATTTTTGAAGGAACAGGGGAAAATCATTTTAATTTTTTCTTGGCTGTTAAAATACTACAATAAGTCCAAACCGGCTTAGCATATTTGTTGTTTAGACGCTCAAATTAACTTCTCTAATTAATGTAATTAGTTTGCTTTTGAGACAAGATACTAGAAAGACTGGAGTAGGAAGAAGAGAGAGTATTTAATTGCTGATCTGTGCTCTGTAATTTCAAGGGTGAAGCATCAATAGAATGGAATTTGAGGTAGAAGAGAGGCGAAACACATAGACACACACACTGTCGAGTACAATCCCCAGAAACCATTTTTTGTGAAAGAAAAAAGACTGGGTATGTTACTATCACTTTTTCCTGATGCAGATCATGTAGGAAAAGTACCAGCTCTTTTCTCTCTACAGATAATGATTTAGAATGTAAAGTTTACTTCAGCATATATAGCTGAAGTCCAAAGAGGGTATTTAATAACAAATTTTCAAAACAAACATAGTGACATAATGTTGCAAACTTTAAACCAGTAAACTGAATTTCAATAGTTCAAATTTATGGTCAAACCATAGGTCAATATAACTGAATTGACAATGAACTGGGAAAAAGGTTTAATGATTGATACAGACAAAATTAAAATTTGGCTAAAATAAATGGTTAATATTAAAAATACAAATGTTAAAGAACAACAAATGAAAATGATTGGAAAATGGTACAGGACGCCACATCAGTTAGCATTTATAAATGATAAATTCCAATCAAAATGTTGGCATGGATGTGGAGCAAAATATACATGTGGTGGGAATGCCCTTTTGTTCAAGAACTTTGGACAAAGGTTATGAAACAGATAAATATAATAATAGGCATAGAGATACAATTAAGCAAAGAAAATTGCTTAACTCTCAATCTAAGGGAATTACGTTTAAATAGCAATCAAAGATACATAATAAAACAATTTCTAAGGGTGGCCCATGCAGTGATTCCCTATGGTTGGAAAAATGAAGCAAATTGGAATAAGTTTTGTTTATTCAAATATATAAAAGAATATATATTATTCGATTTCCTTCGGGAAAGAAGACTTAAAAATATTGGGGAAAGCAATAAAGAATCATGGAAAGATAAATGGGAAATTGTGATTAAGATAGTGGAAGATACAATGGAGTATGAAGAAGTTAAAAATATGATTAACAATATTTTCCACATCTCTGACAATTGACTGTTAATTTGTTCGAAATGTATGTCCCTTAATGCTGTTTGTGGGAGGGGGGGTGAGGGAAGAAAGGTTTTTTATGAAATGAAGATTGTATAATTTGTGATATGTATTATGTAATAAATTTTTAAAAAAAAGATATCTGAATTCAGTGAAGGTTATAGGTTATAGCCAATAATTATAGTTTAGATGTTACTCTTGTACAAAAAGAGTTTAAGCAGCTTTATCATGATTGCCTTTAGTGAACCTAACCAGTGATGTGTAGTGTGTAAGCATTTGAAAATTCATATTTGCAGGTGCAACAGAATAATCAATAATCAGGCCAGTCAGTCACTATCCTCTGGAAGAGAAGGTTTTGGGGTTGAGCAAATGAAATAGATATAGATGTAATGCATCTGCCTCTCTTACAATGATGTATGTATAGCTGAATTTGAACCCATTGTCCACATTCTGGCTAAAGTAGTTCTTAAAAGTTTTTATTTTATTTTACAGAAATTATTATTTATTATATTTTAAATCACGTTGTGTTAAATAAATAGCTTTAAAATACTTTAAATTAAATTTAAACTTTATTGACTGGCAGGTGATGTGATTAGTAATACAAATAGCTCTGTTAAACAGTAGCAATGAAAGAGGAGTTGAGTGGATTTAGAGTAGCTCTCGTATTTATGCCATAGGTGGGAGCAGCACCTGAGCCAAGTTTGCATCAGAAGACTCCTGGTGACAGAAAGGAGGAAAACTGATTTTTGCTGATTTCCTCATTTCTCTTATAGGCCCCAGTACCACCACCGTTCTGGTTGCTCCTGGAACAGACACAGTGTGTACGTGTGGGAATGGTCTGGATTTAAATCCTCCTGGGGTTGGAAGGAGCTCTTCCATTCTTTTCCTGGGAGATTAATTCTGACTCGATAACTCACTAGATATTGTTTAAGGCCTTTTCCTATAGTGTTTGAAGGCCACAATAAAGCAAGTTTTTTCTTTGAAAAAGAATGCAAAACAGGAAGAAAGATTGCAGTAGCCTCTTCAAACTTGTAAATATTAAGAGCACATATTAAATATGATAATTCATGTTTGTTTAAAATAAATTGTGAATGAAATAATTTGTTTAAGGCAAAAGTAAGTTGGCATATTGTGCCATTAAATTCACATTTTTACTTCAAGGTGCAGAATGTATTCAGTGTCCATTAAATCTCCTCGGAATGCTCAGTGAAATTTTCAAATAACTTAATGTTGTTTGACATTAAGAAGCCAGTGTATACTTCACCATATTGTGCTTGGCTTTTTTTTTCAGTTATGATGGGTAGTTATACAAATAATTGGGGAAATGGTAAAGGGAAGACAGAAACTGGATATACAAGCAGGAAGGTTTGGGTAATATCTTGAAAGTAAGATAAAATGTAAATTCAAAACACAGTTTCTTATGACGTGATGGAATCTCCTGTAGTTAATTGGTATGGATAACTAGCTGTTTAATTTTAATCTAGAAGGCAGTCTTTCATATCGGAATGCTTCATGTGGTTTCTTCTGAAATGTTCCACACTAATTGAGAGTGGAACATATCTGACACAGAGTCCTAAAACACACAGAATGCAAGTGGACTATAGACTGATAGACATTTTTCTCCATTATTAGATCATCTTTGGAAATAGCATAGTAAAATTGATGATTTTTTAAGTACTGAAAATTCACTTAGTATTTTGAAAGGGCTTCTTTTCAGAAAAAAACTATGTATTGCATATAATAACTAAATGTCTCTCTTGATTCTCGTTGGTGATCCTAATTCCTTAACTGTCACATTCTAAAATTATCTAAGAGCACTGCTTAGGTGGTGTTTTGCCTTGTTTTTTAATAACGTTGGTAACTCCATGTAAGCTGAAAGAAGGCCAGACTAGATGTCAAGTTAAATGTGTCTTTTCATTTAGCATGCAGATTTTAAAAAGGGAAACAGCATCAACTGGCAAGTATCAGGGGAAGGTGATGATCAGGATCACAGCCATGGCCACGCTGTGGTCTGGTTGTGTGGGGTGGGTGGGAGACGTATCCATTTCAAAAAAGGGAGTTTTCCTACAGTAGGCGTAGAAGGGTTAAAATTCAACTCCACATCTGCTGCCATTTCTGCATTTAGCAGCTTTCACCAGTGAAATCTAAGTAATAATAATAATAATTGGGTATGCAAAAACATACCCAAATGTCATGACAAATTTGGCTCTAAAATGATACCAAGTGAAGCACATACTCAGTGGTTGTGATCTTAAATGTATGGAATATACAAAGACAGAGTGACTTAATTCCAGGTAGAGCTATATAGGATTGCAGTAGAAATAAAATCATGGAAGCCTGCTTCCAAGATTATAGCCCTGAGAAAGAAGAGGGAAAGGATCTTGAAAGGGAAAGGATCTTGAAAGAATAGCATTTTCTCTTGACATTAAAAGAGCAGCATGCTTGTTTTATTGGAAACTTGTCATTTCTAGGCTGAGGCTGAATTCTTCCTGACAGTAAGGGCTGTTCAACAGTGGAACACACTCCCTCCGAATGTAGTGGAGTCTCCCTCCTTGGAAGTCTTTAAGCAGAGGCTGGATGGCCATCTGTCGGGGATGCTTTGATGGAGAGTTCCTGCATGGCAGGGGGTTGGACTGGATGGCCCTTGTGGTCTCTTCCAACTCTGGGATTCTTTGATTCTATGATTCTTTAATCCAGAACTGTATCATGTGTAGCCTTCCAGCTGTTGTTGGACTGCAGTTCCCATCAGCTCTAGGTAGTAAAACCAGTGATAGGGAATTTTGGGAGATGCTGTGCAACAACATCTGGAGAGCCACACATTCCCCATCTCTGATTTATCATGGAAATTATTTATAAATTGAAATTCATGAGGCTGCCATAAGTGAATGGGCAACTTGAAGGCATGTGCACACACACACACACAAGAGTCTTCTGCTTGGGCTAAAAGTTTTTCAATGAAACATGAGACAAGTAGCTTAAACACAGTGGATGGGTTTGTTTATCCATCTTCCTACTAAAAAATACAAAAAATATGTGGTTTCATTTTCATTGTTTTTCTTTTTAATGTATATTCCCTGGTGACATTTTAAAAAAATTACCTTCATATTTATTTTTTTTTCTTTAAAGAACCTTTTCCTTTAAACATCTGAAAGCTTTAAAATAAAGGACTATTTTTAGTGAGAACTTTCTTGTGTATTAACATAAAGTATCCTTTGCACTGTAATTGGTTTAATAATAGTAACAGCAACACTACAACAACAATAATAACAAAATCTCACCACTGTTCAGCCAAATACTTGTCTCATAAATTTCTTTCTAGATTAAATGTTTATGAATGATTATTAAACCTTGAAAGTATGGTTTGTAGCAAAAAAAAAATTAAAAAAAATTCCAGAGCCGTGAGGTAGCTATGGCAACATTATTTATCTGACCTTATTAAATTGTGATATTATTATATAGATTTCCTTAAATGTCATTAGTATCTTTGAAAAGCACTTCCAAGAAGTTCTGTTCCTTGTAAAAGGCTTAAATAAAACCCCTCCACAACTTTCCTCCACTCCTTCATTCTGTTTTTGAAATAGAGGCTATGCCTACGTAGCCTGTGATATACCAAGCAATCAGCATAAGATCTATGTGTATCATACATATATTAAAGGTTTAAGATAGAGTCTTTTCTCTCTCAAATGGAATTATTATGCTCAAGGGGAAAGTTCTATGATGAAATGTTTCTTTGTGAATGTGACGGCTGGGAGAAAATGCTATATAACCTGACCAAACCTGCTTAGAAGCCACCTGGTTTCCATTTTGCAAGCTCAACACTTTATTAGATCTTATAAGTTTAATCATTTATGACATTTCAAAGCACTTAGATTGCACTGCGGACTTCAGATTTCTCCTTAAGTGGATCTTCTTTCCATTAGGGGCATTATTGGAAATATGTTTTGCATACAACTGAGAACTTTTCCTGTTGAAATCTCACTGGTACATGCAGCCTACCCAAATATTTATTGAATATCTGTCCGGTTGATTCCATAATGCTAATTTTAACTTTATGAAGACATTTTCCTGGTTAGCAGTAACATGGTGTTACATTTCATGAGAGATGTAACTTTTGGAAGTTGCTAACGCAAAAAGTTAAACTCATTTTAAATACTGTACATTCAACTGTCATGGCTTTGCTGAACTCTCAGCCCAACAATGGAGCCATACAATGGTTTTTAAATTGTTGTACCCTGCCCCAATTGCTCGCTCAGAGGGGTGGGTTATAAATAAATATTTATTATTATTATTATTATATTATTAATAATAATAATTATTTCTGTGGACAAAATGCCACAGCAGACGTAGCTTTTGTAGCTTCAGTCAGTTCAATGAAAGGTGCAGTTTGAAAATAATGTGTTGATGAGGAGAAGGAATGTTGCACCTTCTGTACTATAGGTAGGCAACTATGGAAGGCTAGGAGGCCACATTAGCCCCCTACAAAACTTTGGTACAAAACTTCTCCTGCAAAAAAATATTAATTGTTTTGCACCCATTCAACATATCAAGGGGATATGGGGACATGTTTCACCATGGTTTGGATTTGAAAAAAAGGCCTCTGCAGGGCAAATATGTGGTGGACATTTTGGAGCATTTTAGGGCAAAAAAATGGGCTGGGAAGTTGCATTTTTAAAAAGTGTTTTAAACAGTTTTTTTCTTTTATTTTTAAGAGTATTTTATTCTTTTAACAAGCAATCTATTTTAACATTGTAATAATTTTATTTTATTTTAATGTATCACTTTCCTATGTTTTCAGTTGTACTGTTCCTTTAATGTTTTGAGTCATTCTGGGTCTCAGTTCTAGGAAGAGAGGAATACCAATAATTTTTTTTCAACTTCTGGGAGGACCAGTGGGCTTCCAGACACATACACCCCTGGAGTGCATTTGGGGATATTATGAAGCAAATAAATAAATAAATAAATAAAATTTTTTGAAAAGAAAAGTAGAAAACTTTTTTTAAACCATTGGGGCCATAAAAATGACCCTGAAGGCCACATGCATTAGGAAGAACTTCCTGACAGTAAGGGCTGACTCCCTCGGAGTGTGCTGGAGACTCCTCCTTTAGAGGTCTTTGAACAGAGGCTGGATGGCCAGATGTTGGGAATGCTTTGATTGGGAGTTCCTGCATGGCAGGGGGTTGGACTGGATGGCCCTTGTGGTCTCTTCCAACTCTATGTGACCTTTCTTATCTATATGGTGTTCCATAAAAGTATAATACTGAAGTCCCATTGATGTCTATTTATAAATAGTTTCTGTTTAGTTCAGTGGGACTTACTCTCAGGTATAAGGTATACGGTCACCCCTCCAAGTATGCAGATGTGAAATTGACTTGACAATCTGCAGAGGGGCGCCCTGACATTGAAGTGAATGGGGTGCACTCCCACAGTGCACGCCCTATGCTAGCGCACATGAGCATACTCCATTAATTTCAATGGACTTGATTATTTGCGAGTCTCGTAACTCATGGGAGGGTCTGGAACGGATCACCCGTGAGTTAGGAGGGGCAACTGTATATGTATAGGCTTGTTAATCTGTCAAAAAATGGTACTAGAAGCTATAAAATAAAAAGCCATCAATATTAGATGACATTTTTGCAGTGGCTGAAGAGGTATGGATTCAGATGACAAGTAGATGCCTGCTAGTGTCTTTTTGTGAGTATCTGCATCTTCAAGTTGCCTGTCAACTTATGGCGACCTTATGAATTTTGTATGATTTTCTTATGCAAGGAAAACTCAGAGATGGTTTTGCCAGTTCCATGTCAGTCTGGTTTCAGTCCTGGTTATGGGACAGAAACTGGATTTAGTTGCCTTTGTGGATGACCAATCAGGGAATATTTGACAGTTAACAGGAATCCCCCAGCATCACCCAGCAACACCACCCAAGAAAAAATGGAGCCACTGGAAAACCTCCAGCCCAGAGAAGTGACTCTAGTATTGAAAGCCACTGAAGAATCCAACAGGGATTATGCCCCCCCCCCGCTTTAAATATACAACATCCTCAAATTATAAGACCAATCCTGTCTAATCTTGAATCAGTCCTCGTTAATGCCTGACTGCAGAAACAATAAAGAAGAAAACATAGTGCTCTATGCATGTTTATTCATGGCTCTTGCGCTCTGTATTGTCACCCGGTGTGGGCTGTATCCCCCCCCCCATGAGAACACTTGGTATCCATGTGGGGGTCCTGGAACCAAAACCAACAGGTACCGAAGGCCCACTGTAACATCCTTTCTCCAGGGATCCTGTCTCTTGCAATCCCTGCTGCCAGTTGGCACACAGAGGTCACAAATTACTATCAAATGCTGTGGAGTCTGTTATTGGCACAGCTGGTGCACATTCAGCACACTCAGCCTGGTAGAAGTAAAATGGCTCCCTTCATAATTGCTTCCGGCCTGCCATCAGCATATTTCCTGGGGGTTAAAGATCTTCTGTGGGATTTGAGAGCTTGTAGGAGCCTGGAAGACTCACAAGACACCCTCTGCTCACTATACCCATGTATTCTGGCCAGTCTTGTGAAGAGGTTGCACTGGAGGGGAGAGATTTCTATACCAGTGGGGTCTCCACTGGTGGCACCACTGGCCCTTGCGTTTGGTGGACGCTACTGTTTTACCTGACAGCAGGGATTGCAGAAGAAAAGATTCCCAGAGAAAAGATGTTACAGTGGGCTGTTGGTATCTGCTGGGCTTTGGTTCCAGGACCTCCCTCCCATGCATACCGAAAGTCCCATTAAATACAATGGCATAGTACAGTTGGCTTTCCATGTTCCTTATTCATGGATTCAACCATCCACAGCTTGAAAATATTAAATAAATATATAAATATGTAACATGGTAATATTAAGGTTTGCTTTTTGGATTTTTTTTCTTTTAATATTTTCAAGCTGTGGATTATTAAATCTGTATAAATATATGGGTGGACTAAAACTGTTGGCTTTAAACCATTTTCGTCTTATCTGCTTCATTGGAACTGAATTCATTAGCTGAGCAGCAAATGTCTTTCTGTATTTATGATTCTGTGTATATGATTCTGTGTCGAGATGAATGTTTCCAGTATTTTAACCAGTTTATTGCAGTATACAATTTTTATTGTTAGAACATTTTTTTATTAAGTTTTTAACCAATTTTATCTGTGAGCCGCCTTGGGTCCCATTCTGGGAGAAAGGTGGCATAATAACTAAAGAAATCAAAATGTGTCTGTATGTTTGTTATAGGTTAATTTTACCAGTCCTTCTCTTAAAGTCACCAATGCTTTCATTAAATTATATGTTTGTCCCTGAAGGAGAAATGCTTGCCTACCCATGGAAGAAAAGAGCACAGATGAAAAGAGAAGCATTCAGGAACATCATGTGAAATATATTGTGGCAAGGTCTTTGTAAATGTGTTTGGTATTAAGTTAGAAACAGCAATTTGAATTCTTAGTAATATTTATTTTTCCTTGATTTCTGCCCTCATGAGGAGGAACAATTGTTATAAGAATGTTTTCATTTAATTTTAGCTAGCAGAAAACAACCCTGAAGGCAAAGGGACAATGCAGAGTTTACGGCTAGAGAGAGTCTAGCATTCCCTCCTCCCCACTGCCTTTTATTCTTTTTGGTTTGGCTCAGAGTACAGGCTGTGAGAGATACCCTGAACCTATAAAACCCTGTTTCTTGGACTAGTAGTATTGCTTTCCTATCTGTGTTTAATGAGGAAGCTCAGTCTAAAGAGAGCCATTCACTATCAAAGCGTCGGGTTGTCTCTCTTCCCACCCTCCTCCTCCCCACCTCCACCCCGTCCTCTTTTCATTCTTTTCAAAAAGGAGTAGGAAGGCATTCTGTTTTACTTTGGGAAATCTTGTAAAAAAATAATAATGCTTGAGAGCCTTTTGCACAAACACTCCTTTAAGAAGGGTGAAAAAAACGCTTGATCCTGTTGTGTCTCTGAAAGTAGAAGGCTTCTCTTTGTAATATTCAAAGGTCAAATTCTCCAATTCTGTTTTGGAACTTGTTTGTGTTGAATTTTAGCCAACATTCTCCAGTACACAGTAGTGAACTTTAAAAGAAAAAAATCCTTCACTCCCCACACCCAACTGCTGTTTTCCATCAGTATAAACAGTTCCTTGCCATAATAGCATCGACAAATATAGCAGAGAACCAGTTTCTGGGAGAATTGACTCCCCATGCATTTCTTAACCATTTTTGGGAAGAATTGATCTATCTGTATATGCAAGAGAGAGAGAGAGAGGCAGTAGCTGTAAATTGAAGTGACATCATATGTATTACTCCCATTGATCCACTTTTAGACTACAGCCAGGATAAAAGGAAATGGCATCAGGGAGGAAGTATGCTCATTTAGGCACAGATCCCAGTGTGATAATGGAGTAATAATAGAAATCACGCCGCCGTCAATTGGTTGCTGCAGTAGTCCAGGGCACATTTCCCCTTTGAGGAGGCTTTCAATGACTTCATTCAAGTGCAGGCTGTAGCAAATGGGATATTCAGCATACCAGCTGTACTCCTTTAGTGATTTGTGTCCTGGCTTAGGGGTGTAGCGCCAGTAGTCATGCTGTTGGATGCTCAAGTGCATATATCTGTGTCACATTTTTATGGCTGTGGAAGGTCAGTAGTCAAATGTTTCAATGACATTTCTTTCTAGTATGAATTGTGGACCTGCCTTTTATTACATTATGCTAATACAGAGTTGACAAATAGTTTCTTTTAGGGTGGGTGGTCTTTTGGGATGAAAGGCCAGTGACCTTCTGAAAAACAGTGGGAGCACTTTGGAGAAGGGAACAGTGATTTTCACTTTGCTTTTTATGAGTTACTCGGCTAGAATGAGTCAGGGGTAGATTGTCTGAGAACGTTTTCTTTTTTTAAAAAAATCTTGCTTTCTGCAAACCTTCTCAGGACTGTTGGCTGTTTGGGACAAAACATAGGAATGATTTGGGTACTTCAGATGTGAGCTTGTTGAAGATAAATTACAAGCATGCATCTCTCACTTCTTACAAATTATATAAAGATAAATTCTGGATTTCTAGAGATCATGCTTATGCACAAAAAAAGTTGTAACAATCTACTGTTGTGGTTCTTCCTTTTGATTTGATTGTGTCTCTTCATTATTATTATTTTTTCCAAACACTTCACTTCTATAAATAGATTTGGAATTACTGACTTGGTAGTGGAAACTTCAAAAGGTTATGTGTGTATATGTGATTCCACAAAGAAAGACAGCACAATTCCACATGTGCTGCCTGTAACACAGTAACGATGATTTAAAACCTTAATAGTTGCAGTCAACTTTGAAGACTAAAGAGTCTAATAAGAGTTATCATTTCAGGGGAAATGGCTTTTTAGCTGGCATATGGTACAGTGCTTTAGAACATTACAAGATACTTCAGTGTGCTCTATCACAGCATAATAATTTATTTCCTCTCTCTAGTAGGCTCACTTGAAAGAACATTTGGCACAAACAATCTTGGGAAAATGACTCTATTTTTTTATAGAATAAAGATGGGGTTGGCATTGAAATGTTTGCTTCACATTGTGTCTCAGCAAAACACACGTCTCGTACCAGCAGAGGCCGCTGCATTTTATCTCCCACATTCCTACTTTAAAAATTTTGTCTGGTTTTGTTAAATTTATAGACAGCTTCCGCTCCAACACTTTTGAAAAATCTCCATTACAAACATCCACTCCAGATCAAGAGGTTTAATCTTGTGCCAGAATATGACATGTATAAAATTCCCAGCAGCATAACAACTTCCTAATTAGCTTTGATGTCACAGAAGTGGTTTAGCCAAAGCATATACTTCCATTTCCAGAAAAGCAACCATGATGGTTTGTTGCAGCAAAAAGTTTTTGCAAGTGTTCCATTGGTGAAACAGTATATAACATTACTTTCATAGATATTATATGGAGTTGAGGTATAGAGCCATTTTGTATATTTTGCAGCAAACAGTGCTTGGTTGCCATTCCACTTCTTCTCAGGTAGAATTACGTTTCATCAGGTGTAACTGAATCTGGCCTAGTAGGAAAAACAAGCACTTAGACTGCTGATAGCCAACTGTTTGTACTTCTTTTTGAGGTAGTAAATTATTTCTGAAATGGTAACCAAAAAAGTTGACTTTTTGGAGCACTGAGTTCCAAAAAGGACATTTAGTCAGCCCTCTGTATCCACTGATTTTTTTATCCATGGATTCAATCATCCACCACTTGAAAATATTTTATATATATATATATATATATATATATATATCCTGCTTCCCCGAAAATAAGACATCCCCAAAAAATAAGACCTAGTAAAGGTTTTGCTGAATTGCTAAATATAAGGCCTCCCCCAAAAGTAAGATCTAGCAAAGTTTTTGTATATAAATATATATACAGTATATAATAAATGTTCATTTTTTTTTCAACAATAAATGTGAATATTTTTCTTCATGGAAAAATAAGACATCCTCTGAAAATAAGACCTAGCGCATCTTTGGGAGCAAAAATTAATATAAAACACTGTCTTATTTTCAGGGAAACATGGTAACCAAACCTTGACTATAAGAGACTATATCATTGTGCTGGAGCAAAACCCTAGCAGATACCAAGGTCCTATTGTATTAGTGTATGTTGGTGATGGGGTAGTAGTAGGATATGAACTCAAGCATGAACAAAAAAGAACTTGGTGGGTCATGAAGGACTTTAAGGTTTATTATGGAACAGGGTTTCATAATGTATTTATTTTTTAATGCTTTGGTTAGATTTATATCCCATCTTTCCTCCAACAAATTCACAGCACACTATGTGACATTTCTCTATCCTACATTTTTTAATGAGTAAATCTTTAAGATGCCAGAAGACTACTACTACTACTACTACTACTACTACTTCTTCTTCTTCTTCTTATTATTATTATTATTATTATTATTATTATTATTAATACCCTGCTCTTCAGCCATCAGAGCGGCTTACAATTTGTTAATTAGACATTTCCCTGCCCTCAGGCTTACAATCTAAAAAGACATGACACAAAAGGAGAAGGGAATGGTGGTGAAGAAGGGGGAAAGTCCAGCAGATCTTCTCTCCCTCGAAGGCCTGGACCAAGGCAGATGGACTGGAGGGAGGGCTCTTTTTCTTTTCAGGCAAGGCCTGTTGCATCTGGCTTGCCTTTCTCTCCCTCAAGATGGTGGTTGAAGGGAGGGCTCTTCTTGCTGGTTATTTTGTTTGACAACAGGATAATAACTACCAAAAATTCTAGCATGGATTCAGGAGACTAGTTTTTAATGGTACACTGGAAAATCTGTTTCATGATTACAGTTATTTGAAACAGCAGTTAAAGCTGATCATGGACCTCCAAAGACCTCCAAGAAGGGAGACTCCACCACACTCGGAGAGAGTGTGTTCGACAGTGGAACACACTCCCTCGGAGTGTGGTGGAGTCTTCCTCCTTGGAGGTGTTTAAACAGAGGCTAGATGGCCATTTGTCGGGTATGCTTTGATTGAGATTTCCTGCATGGCAGGGGGTTGGACTGGATGCCCCTTGTGGTCTCTTCCAACCCTATGATTCTATGGGGGTGGGGACTTTTTTGTTGTCAAGTTGTTCCTGACTTATGGCAACCCTAAGGCGAATCTGTCGAAGGGTTTTCTTGGCAAGGTTTATTCAGAGGAGGTTTCTCATTGCCTTCCTCTGAAGCGGAGAGCATGTGACTTGCCCAAGGTCACCCAGTGGGTTTCATGGCTGAGCTGGGAATTGAACTCGGGTCTCCAGAGTCGTAGTCCAATACTCAAACCATTACACCATGCTGGCTACTTTCAATGAAACAAATACTGTATATCTCATTCAGAAAAGAACTGGGTATTTGGTAGACTCGTTGAGAAAGAGCTGGGTATTTGTAAGTGTGTATTCTTAATATACAATTGGTTTATTTATCAATTTGGCTGTTAAATGAGTATAAAAGCTATAGTGGTTAAAAATTATATTTGCATTCTCTTCTGCTTTTCATTTGTTATTAATAATATTCACATGTAGCATGACTTGTGTGAGAGAGTATCTTGAGGTTGTTACAAATGCACCTTATGTGTCTTATATGAAAACAGTCCAAGTTTGCCCTCAGTTAAATACTTACAGCATTGCTTGCTTCTGTAAGTGATTAAACTATCTTAAAATAAGCATTATTGTTTGCAAAATTGGGAGTTTGATGTTCTGCATATTACATACACACACTAATGTAGTTCATATTGTAGAAGAATGAAGGGAAAGACATGCACATTTTTAAATCAGCTTTTTGGGTAACTGCTTTTCAATAACATTTTGTTGCCTTTTCCTGTAACCTCAAGGAGAAGTCCCTGGCTTCTGGGCCTATATTAAGGCATTCATGTTAGAACTTCATTATGAGTCCAAACTAGAGTAGATGTATTAAAATAATGGAACTTAATATTATTCTTGACCTAACAAGTCCCTATTAATTCAGTGGTCCTATTATAGCTGGGGCTAATAGGTGGAATTAGG
Source organism: Urosaurus nigricauda (assembly GCA_034509955.1). Lineage (NCBI taxonomy): Eukaryota > Metazoa > Chordata > Lepidosauria > Squamata > Phrynosomatidae > Urosaurus > Urosaurus nigricauda. Next base: position 79,081,815 of record JAOEGL010000002.1, on the reverse strand, counting down.
TCAGAGCCTTTTGTAAGCTTTGTTAATCACTCTGTGCTCTTCAATATATCTGCCACTATTTATTCTTATTCAAGTAAATTCAAAGTTGTGTGGTGTCAGTGGAAGGCAGGATGGATCTTGTCCAGTCTAGTTAGATTTTCTATAGTTGTTCATGTGCTAAAACCTCATGCAACACAATACACAAATATATGAAGCTCAGTGAGGTAAATCAAGGACATGCAATTATGTTGCTTCTACATTTCTCTGCTTCTCTTGGCCAGATCTTTAATGAACTTTTAAACAATTGCTCCTTGTGTGTTTAATGTATAACGTCTGTGCCAAAGATGCATTTCAAAAGAAACCACAAGTACCCTCCAGTTAGTAAATCTCTGCTGCTGTTTCCTTTAGTAGGCAGAACCTAAAGAGAAAGAAATTACATTTATTAGACGTTGTTATGGAACATTTCAAACGGGATTTACGTACTAAAGTGGACTGTCATTTCCCAGAAGTCCTTCCTGATTTTTAACCAATACTCCCTTCCCAGGTGATGTTAAGGTGAAGCTGGTGAGGTGAGAGCAGAGAGATAAATGTGTCTATATTTAACACTTGTTCAGGTTTCTTTTTGTTAAATTTTGCATTAAAAAAAATTCTCTATAAGTTACTTCATTACTCTAAACATGATTCCAAAGAAGAAAATTTCTCTTGAGTTTTCACTGGAGCATAATGTCTGAGTAAAAAGCCTTAAGGTCGCCATTTTAGACACTTGCTTAATGTGTAGATGTATACTGGTATATCTGAGGAATATCATCTTCCTAATTATTGCTACATAAATCTTGGGAGTCAAGGTCAGTTTCACATGACCACTTTGGCTCATAACTTCCCGTGAAAATCAAGGCTGTGATGAGACAAGTTGCTCCAGTCCGTGACAAACCTGTCACATTTGTGCACCACAATATTTAATTTGACTTTTGGCATTGGTAAGCTTGTTGAAATGTATGGTGGCATGCACATGGAAGAAGCTCAGCTTAGACTGTGGCAGCTGGAAGTCAGCGTGTGCTGGGATTCTCAGGCAGCTGCCATGTGCTGAAACAGTTGTGTAAATTGTCCCATAGAAAGGACATACAAAGACTCAAGATAACTGCTAATTTTGCAGTCTACCCATTTATGCCCATTATTAAAGAACTCTTGGAGGCTTTGAAGGGACCAGCTAAGCAGGAGTTACTCAGTACATGACTGCAGGTTACAAAATCAATGAGAAATTAGTATTTATTTGGAATCTAGAGGTTTGAGACACGAAATCATCCTTCCTTCGTGGCATACTAATGCATTTTAGCTGATTATTTGAGAGTTTGTGGTAGTTTAAACAGATGGTTTGAAGTGTCTGATAAGGTGTAACTCTGGAAGGCAGCCTATAAAAATAATAAATGTAACAGCTTTTTTAAAAAAAAATGTGCAAGAGACTGGTAAGTGAATGAAAAACCAATGAGGACTGTTGGATAGACAAATGAAAAGAGAAAACTATGCTAGTCCCATAGGAAATGCATGATCTTTCTTTTGCAAATGAGCAATCTATTCTCCTTGGTACATTCAAGGAGTATGGGTGTTCTTTGCATTTGGGTGACTTCTGAACGTAATCTGTCTGATGCAGTAACAAACTGAGGAGATGTCCACACTGAAGTTGCCCAAATATGAATTTGAATAGCCTTGCAGATTTGTTAGCGATTTGGATTCACAGTGACCCAAAAATTGAGATAGTGTGCTTCCTCTACTTGAAATGTTTCTCCCCAAGGTCTCCCCATAAGGAGAACAGACAAGTGTGTGTGTGTGAGAGAGAGAAAGAACAGTTTTGTGCCTGGATTTTCTTGCTCCTAATCAGATTGAATGGTTTGAATGGTTGACTAAAATTAACTTCAATGCTTCAATCACTCTGCTTTAGGGATGCAGAATATTGAAGTAATACATTGCAAGACTGATTCCAGTGCCTTTGGTTAGTTTCTCTCAAGAGAAGGAATTTTTATGGAGTCTGTGGGAACTCTGTGTGTGTGTGTGTGTGTGTGTGTGTGTGTGTTTCGGTATTTGCTTGGAAAATGCTGGGTGTTCCAGCCCATCTGCCTCTGCCATAGTATGTTCAGCTTTTCCTGTCCACCCCATCCTATTTCACTTTCTGTGAATTTGATGCTAAATATGCAGAAAACAAAACAAAACAAAAGTCAGACAAGGGTATGCCAAGAATCTGGAAAGTGGGCCCTGTGTTTAGATTTGTTTTGGATATTCAACAGATTTAACAGTTAGGAGTTCCAACTGTGATTCTGCTCTTAAAGGGAACCTGATTCTGTTAAATGGCATTATGTTTACAGTAGTATTGGGACTGTGGATAGGTTAATCTGAGCATCTGCACTTAAGGCAGTTAGTCTAGGTTCTCATACAATTAGTCAGTGTTCTTTTTTTCTCTCTCTTTTGCCTGAAATTTGACCCTGATACTAAAATAAAATAGCCCAAGTTTGGTTGCAGTAGGAAAATCCTCCCACAGAAAGATCTGTGAGAGTTCCAGCAGTTGATTTTCAAATGTGATAAAATGGAATTACTGAGGAATACCAAGCTTCTCTTCTGCATACTGTGGGCCCTTGGTATCCGCTGAGGTTTGGTTCCAGGACCCCCCATGGATACCTCAATCTGTGGTTGCTCAAGTCCTATTAAATGCAACAGATAGTTTCCCTTATATAAAACAGCAAAATCAAGGTTTGTTTTGTGTTATTTATTTATTTATAGTATTTTCAAGCCATGGATGCTTGAATCTGTGGATAAAGAAGTCATGGATATGGAGGGCCAACTGTACTATCCAAGCTTATGTCCACACATATCCCTCCTTTTTTGTGATATGGAGGTCATTTTCAGTAAATTATTTATTTTTCCATCTCATAAAAGCAGAGTAAGTACTCACTATGGGCTTGTCTGCACTGGCCAAAAACCCTGGACTCACCCCCCCCCCATATCCAGTGCAGAGTCCTCACAACTTAATAATGCTGTTTACTCTAGAGTTTCCACAGAAATGACAGTGATGGCCAGGCTCTTGCAGGGAGTTGCTTGGCTGTTAAGGCAAGGTGGCAGTGGTAATGGCAGCGGCAGCAGCAGTAAGGGAGACAGGCCAACAGGGCAGTGTGTCCATCTAGACATTTTGGGCCCACATGTCAATCTGGTACAGCTCCAGAACATAATATTCTGGATTAATGGAGCCAGTGTAGACACACCCTATGTCAGCCATCCTGTAGTTGTTTTTTTTTACCTACAAATTACTTGTCATTAAAATCTTTGGGGGATTTCTGCTGCAGATACAGTAAGAATGCAATGCTTTGTGTACTTACCTAGGACTGAGATTTGCTTCAGAATAAATATGTATATGATTATACCATGAAAGGGACAAATGAAGATATAGACAGGCATACACATACTTCATAAAATATTATGCTGCTGATTCATTTTTGAATGGAAATTTTGCACTAGGAATCTGCTGTCTGCTTGTGTCTCCCACCCAGTCTGTATTTTTCAGGAACTCAGAGATATTGTAACAGAGTCAAATCCTAGTTGTAGTTCTGTGGTCTTATATTTGTTTGGATCACCAAAAAGTGATAGAGGGCCAAAACATACTGCCCTAGCATTGAGGGTAGTTAAAATAGTCTCAAATAGGATAATTTCTGCAGTGTATTTTGGACCTTAGTATAACTTCTGTTTTTCTTTCTACCTCTGTCAAGGTAGAGTTGGTTTGTTTTCCATAAAGCTTGGAGACCTATAAGCTCTAATAACTTTTCATTGCTTTAAGTATGGTATTGATCTTATCTAAATATACAATAGGATGCCATTGTAAGTTAGTCTTCATTAGCTTATGGGAAGAAGTCTTATAGAGTACAGTCAATAGTGTACAGATTTTCAGCAGTGATGAACTAGATATACAGTGGTTCCTAACATTTGGTTCTCCATATATTTCAGACTTCAGCTTCCATAATTCCTGACTGTTGATCAAGTTGGCTGGGGCTTCGGGGATCTGAAGTCTAAAACAAATGGAGGACTAAAGGCTGACAACTAAAATATACTGTTCCCTTCTTCCATATACAATATATTATTATATGTGTTGTTTCAGACTAGTCACTATTTAGTCCAGCTGTCACCAGTCAGGTCGTGATGATGATAAGAGGAAAGGAAGGAGTGCATATACACATCATCCCCATCCCCAAATTCCTTCGGGTCTGTTGGACTCTAGTTCTCATAATCCCATGGGAGTGCCCAGGAAGAGGATACATTGAAGACATTCCTTCAGGATGTAGTCAATGCCTCCCTCAGGGAGGGTACTATTCCATCCTGTCTGAAGGAGGCAGCTGTAAAGCCTCTCCTGAAGAAACCTTCCCTTGATCCCCTGGACCGAAACAACTACAGACCAGTTTCCTTGCTGCCGTTCCTAAGCAAGGTGATCAAGAGAGCAGTCACCTCACAACTCCAAGCTGTCTTGGATGAAACCGACTTTCTTGATCCATTTCAAACCTGCTTCCGAGCAGGATATGGAGTTGAGACTGTCATGGTTGCTCTGACAGATGACCTCTGCTTGAGCATCGAAAGGGGTAGTGTGACCCTGCTGGTGCTCCGGGATCTCTCGGTGGCCTTTGACACCATAGATCATGGGTATCGGAGGCACTGCTTTGCAATGGTTCCGTTCTTTTCTCTATGATAGGCCCCGAAGGGTGAGGCTCGGGGACAATTGCTCCTCTCAAATTGAGCTAAATTGTGGCGTCCCTCAGGGCGCCATCCTCTCCCTGAAGCCACTGGGTGAGATCATTCAGAGGTATGGAGCTCAGTGTCATCAGTACGCTGATGACACTCAGATATATTTCTCCATGACCATATCATCTGCTCAGACTTTAGATGGCGTCTCTCCTCTCAATGACTGTCTCGCAGAGGTAATGGATTGGATGAGGGAAAATTGATTAAGGCTAAATCCTGACAAAACAGAGGTACTGACAGTAACCGGCCCAAAACCAGGTCTGGGAATACAACTTCCAGTCCTAGTTCCAACTGTGCCCTTTCTTGGAAATGAGGGACCTGGAAACTGTGGTACACACTTTGGTAACTTCACGATTGGACTACTGTAATGCACTCTACATGGGGCTATCTTTGTGCCTAACCCAGAAACTTCAATTAGTCTAAAACATGGCAGCCAGATTAGTTACTGGTACACCGGGGAGAGAGCATATAACACCTATCTCTCCACTGGCTGCCGATCAGTTTCCGGGCACAGCACAAGGTGTTGGTTTTGACCTTTAAAGCCCTACATGGCTTGGGTCCAACCTATTTTAGGGACCGCCTCCTCCCATATGAGCCCCCTCATACACTACGGTCCTCTGGGAGGAAACTGCTACAGCTTATCAAAACTAGACTGTCGCAGACCTCCCAGAGGGCCTTTTCTGCTATTGCTCCCAGGCTGTGGAATGACCTGCCGGATGAGATGTGTCTTATTACAACCTTGGATGGCTTTAAGAAAGCGACCAAGATGCATCTCTTCCGGCAGGCCTTCCCGCTGCCTGAATGACGTCTAGCTCCTCCTATCTGCTATTGACATCTGGCTGCCACATTGGACCTCAAGATTTAGTATTTTTAAAGATTTGATACTGTTTTAATTATGACTTAGTTTAATCCTGTTTTAAGGGGTGGGAGGTGGGTATGGATTGTATAGATTGTAATTTTTTAACTGTATATGTTTTGTACCCCACCCCGATTGCTCGCTCAGAGGGGCAGGTTAGAAATAAATATTATTATTATTATTATTAAATATTATTATTGTAGTCCAGCACATCTGGAAGGCAGCCTGTTTTGAAAGGTTAATCTAGCAAATTATACACTTCAGCAGAAAGAGTAGATTCAGACATCAATGTATATTTCAATTCACACATGCTATTTGTTTTCTTTTAGCTTTCCCCAGACCAGCTAGTATTACTTCTGGAGTGCCTCTTGGAAAAGAAGACACTATGTTCAAAAATGTTGGAGTGCTTACAGAAAACTTACTGCCTTCATGAGCAGGATGCAGAGGTAATCTAGTTGCAAACAATGTGAGTTTATCAACTAAGCAAATAAACAGATTGTGAGAAAAGCTAGCATTCTATTGGATTCAAGATGATAAAGTTCTTTTTTTTATTCCATGAAAAAATTCTTAATCTATTTTGAAGGCAGTAGAGATAAACCATTGATTGCACTTACTTGCACTGTATTGATTCTGTGCTATATTTTTTGATGTTGTTATGGCAAGGTCACTTCTTTTTTTCAGAAATTGCTTCTTTTGGCTAAAATAAGGAGCAAGGCACCACTCCCCATTATTCATAGTAGAACCATGCCCCCTGAGGGATTGCGGGACACAATGTCTTGGTTTGTGGTCATATTTTTTTAACAATATTGAGGGCTTAAAGGGGCCTAAATTTGCCTTGAAGCATTAGAGAAGTCATTTTTGGTAATTGTATATTTGCTCATAAATTATCTAGTAAATACATGCTTTTAGTGATTAACTGCATATTTCTGGGGTTCAGAACAAATTTGCCAGAAGTGTTTTTCATTTATCTATTTGCTTATAATAGTTATTGACATGATCCAGATCACTTGGGGAAGTGAGCCCAATTGCCCCTCTGAAATAGTGTGCTTCCCACATGGTGGCTGTGAAGACATCAGAAGGTTCTGTTTTGGATTAAACTGTGGCTCATCTTAACTGTGGCTAATGAAAACAGACCACGTTCATAAACTATGGTCTTGAGTTGCCTTGTGTCCACTACTACAGTTAAATCTTAATTTCATTACAACAACAGCATGTGGTCTAGGGGAGGGATCCTCATCCCACTAAAGAATGAGATTCCAGTTCAGGATATGGACCACTGATGTTGTGATGTGTTAAGATGAACATAGTGGAACAGCGAAGCACATGAGTTCAGGGGAGGCCAAGCTCATTCTCATAATTCTGATTTACTATTTTACATTACATCTGAATTAGTCAAGTGATTTTGGCCCTGAGGATTTGCTCATATTCTGTGCATTTCACTTGGTGCTTCCTTCAGTAGTACAACTTAAATGGGACAATAGGACAATAGTGCCTAGGATGTTACAGTATATGCAGTATCTTTGGAGATCAGAACAGACAATAGATAATAGAAACTCTTCCATTTAGAATGGTCTTCTTTTTCCAAACAAATATTCAAAGTAATGTGACAATGGCACATAATAACACTACCTTTCTTGCGGTAGTGGGACTGCATGTTATGCTGCTGGTAGGGTCTCCAATGTCAGACAGGCTTTTGCTGAGGAACCACACTAAATCTGCCCAGTGGCTACTGGGCAGCAGTGATAGTGGGGGATGACAGATCTCTCAGAGACAACAGCAGTGGTACTTTTACTAACTTTTGAATGTTGTTTACCCTGAGAACCCTATAATGAGACAATCTAACAAATGTGGGAGTACTTGACTTATATTTCAGCATGTATTTCTTTGTTGTTTATGTGGTGTTCCAAATGCCAGATTTATTTTTAATTAGCCTTGAAACACAGTTTGCTATTTATAGGAATTAAGATATATTTAGAATATATTTTAATCACACACGAATACCAAAGAAATGTCAGGACTTCTATATCTGGAAGAGAAATAACTGAGGAGGTAGGATCAAAGCAGTGCCCTTCTGTGGCACTTTCATGCCAGAGAACCTAGGACTGAGAGATTTTTTTTACTTCCTACCAATGTCTTTATATAAATTGAAACAAGTGTATTCTAATAGTGGACTTGTATGTACTTTTGGCTTTGAAATAAAGTCACAATCTCTGGAGAAAACATTGCCTCATCTTTATCTTGCAATGTGAAATCAAGGGCTTAAATAGACCCATTAAAAAGGACAACCAAGATAACATTACCATTAGCATTTCTGCAGCGACTGGAGGGAATATTGGTTTATGTACTGTCGTTTTTCTAAACAAGAAACTTTCCATGTCTCCAAATACAGTAAGTGCTTTGCATATGATTTTAAAAGGTAATAGCAGCTTCTTGGATTCCAGACTAACTTTTTAACACAAAGATTTTAATAATATTCAGTCACATATAGTTATGCATTTAAACTCCTTAACATCCCTCCTCTGTGTTCTTTTTGCTTGTAACAACCCTAATACACACACAGTTACCAGAGAGTAGCCCTAACACATACACACTTACCAGAGGAACTTACTTCTGTGTAAAAACAATCAGTTTCATTTGACGTGGGAAACACTACAGGTTGTAAAATATTATTAATAGTAACATTTTGGGTGGAATATTTTGTGTACTTAATTTTGCAATCATAGAGAGATCACGGAGACATGCTTAAGTGGCAATTACTGTCAGACGTTAAATAAATTGTTACATTTGTGTTCTTTCTGGTGCAACTGTTACGATAAATGTACAGACTGATGTAGATACAGATAAGTTCTGCTGAATAGCCCATAAGTGATTTTTAGCAGGGACAGGTAAGACCTTCAAGTTCTTAGAAAGTATACCAGATGCAAACATTTCCTATGGGTGTCTGCTGTCTGTTGTGCCAAAAAATATATCTACCGGTAAGGTTTGCATTCGGCTTTTTTTGGGGGGGGGGGGGGGGTAATCTAACTGTTTAGTTAATACCACAGTAGGAAGAAATGCATATAGGACATAAATTGGAAATAACCATAGGCTGTTTGTAAGTAGGGAAGATCAATAAGTAGAATGCACAGGGACAGTGTGTAGTCTGATCAAAGAAAAGGGATTCAAAAAGAAAATTGAATAAGAACAGCTTTACTTTTGCACCATTCTTTTCAAATCACCCTGTATAACATTTCAGATAATGTAGGGCTCATCCCCTCAAACCTGTCTCCCAGAAGGTCAGCAATAATTGTTGTACCACCTGTCCCAAAGAACAAACATTCAAATGCACTTTTTGGCCACATAGTAATACTGTTAGCCGAACATAAAAGAGAGTCTCTGCATTTATCCAAGGTTGAGTTCTGTGAATAATTTTCTTTTAACATGGAAGGTCTTTTAGGCATAGCACAGCTGTTCCTAAAATGTGTAACTGTGAAATAAATGTATGGCTGGCCAACTGTTACAGGCCCAGGGGCTGCTTTTTAGCTTGGTCAGCTTAAGGATCATTCCTGTTTTTAAATGATTTTTTAAATAAATAAAAATTAGCCACATAAATGTAAAACATATTAAAATTTAATTGAAAGTAATTGAATATAGTTGTTCCTTAAATAGGATTGGGTTAATTAAAATTCCTCTACCCATTATGTAAAAATACCTTCCTTTGTACTTGACTAATTATTATTAGCCAAGTATGAGAGTCAGTGTGATATAGTGGTTTGAGCATTGGACTGTAACTCTGGAGACCAGGGTTTGAATCTGCACTCAGCCATGGAAACCCACTGGGTAATCTTGGGCAAATCACATGCTATCATCCCGAGGAAGGCAAAGACAAGCCTCCTCTGAACAAATCTTGCTAAGAGAACCCAATGATATATTCACCTTAGGGTCACCATAGGTCAGAAATTACTTGAAGGACACAACCACAATTATTATTAAAAAATTAATTTATATATAAAGGAACTTTAATTTTATTTAATTAATATGGGATTAATTATGTATGTTGAATTAAAAGGAACTATACTGACTATAATATTTCCTGTCCTATTCACTATAGTACATTTAATTCCTTTTCTTACTGACTGTGTTTCATTTAGTGTTCTGTACTGTACAGTTTTAATTCCAAAGTGTTGATTTTAAATGAAATTACACCCGCATGAGATGAGAAAGCCATCATGTCTGAGTGTTGGAGTAGTACTCCAACCAACCAAGAAGCTCCTAGGATAGGGTGTCTATAAGTTGGAGTTAACTTGACATACATAACTACAATAATATCATAGTTCTATGTTGTATGAGTCTACTTCACAAGTTGACGTCTTTAGTATAACCTTCAGTTAACATGCACTGGCTGAGATTTATTTCACATATCTTTTTTACGACAAAACAGATCTAGGTATCATAGTTGGAAATTTGAGTTAATTTACGTTCACACGGTTCCAGTCAGAGAGAGAATACATCAGAGGATGCATCTAGTATAGCTGTGATAATCATCATAATATCATCATCATCATACCAGTCTGGGACTCAAGGAAAGTTACAAATCCATTCACCAAATTCTTTTCATTTACAGTATATAGGTTTAAAGACTGAAGAGAGAAGTTGGGCAGTCTGCAGCGAAATGCTGAAGCATAACAGTTTAAACTGTGTGTTTAAGGGAAAAGCCTGTACTGAATGCACACTTTAAACAGCTGGGACTTTAATAGTGAGTGCTTTAGCATTTCACTGCATTCTGCCAATTGGGTCCAAAAAATTTTTCAAAGCTAATCTCGTTGTTGTTTTTGTTGTTGTTGTTGTGTACCTTTAAGTCATTTCTGATTAATGATACCCCATCACAGGATTTTCTTGGCAAGGTTTGTTCAAAGCGAGTTTGCCCTTTCCTTCTTCTGATGTGAATTGCTCAGCGTTACTCAATGAGTTGCCATGGCCAAGTAGGGATTGTCCAGCATCATAGTCCAGTATTCAAACCACTATACCATGCTGGTTCTTAATCAGACCTTACATCACCTTAGTTGGAAGCTATCTAGTTGTTGAGGTAAATTTGCTAACTACCTCTTCAAAGATTTTGTTAATTGGTTCTTAATTAGTTCCTTTGTCAGTAAGTAAAAAGCAGATTAGAATTTATAAGGCAGAGCAGACAAGGGTTTCAGTTTTCTCAGGTATAAGGTCAATGAATTGAAGTCACAATTAGTATGTTGGCAGTGTGATCATTCTCAATGTTGGTTATAGGGCTGCATGTGCAGCCTCATGTTAAAACTAGTTTGCAGTATTGTGTTTTGCCATTATAATGAGAATGGAGGTTGGTTAATAGCTTGTACAGTTTATTTTCAGAAGATGACTCAAAGATCTATCTGAAACCTGGAAGGTAAAAGATGTCTGTTTATGGATGATCCATGCTGATTATGAGTTGGACTCAGAATTGGTTTCCTGAGTTTAAAGTTTGATGAGTGACTTCCAACAGTTTCGCAGATTTTATCTGGTGTATTTCCCCCTCTGTAAACTTGGCTGAGGTCAGATTTGGAACTGATTTCTTCATTTGTACAGCATCTTTTAGGAAACTATGGGGCAGTACAGACGGGTGGCTGGAAGCTGCCCCATCCTGCCCTGGATTGGTGCCGCAGAAGCTGCATGCACTGATCCGCACCACAAAAGAAGTTGCTCTGGGAGGGGCATCACAGGCGCACCAGCGTGTCATGATGACACCTCTTCTGGCCAGTGCCATTTAGGCGCTGTACCTGGCACACATCATCTTGGCGCACGCCATTTGGATGGGCATGTACCATGATGGTGGTGGGGCGACAGAACTAGGGCTGAGGGCATGTGGATGTCCAATCCTAGTACAAGGTCAGTCCAGCATAAACTGCCAGTCTGTACTGCACCTTTGTTCTTTTTGATCAGGAATAAGGTCTAGTAAGTGCTGTGAGTCATATGTTTGGTTTTTATATTTAAAATGTGATATTTTCTTTGGTTCATCTTGGGTTTTGCAGTTGAAAAGATTAGTGCCTCGTGTGTGTAGAAATTCTTCTTGTTACTTGCCTTAAGATCAGGTATGAATTATGGCAACCCTATCCTAAGGGTGAGGTTTTTGGTTTGGTTTGGTTTGGTTTTGATTAGGTTATCCAGTGGGTTTCTGTGGCTGAGAAGAGATTTGAATCCTGGTCTTCCAGAATCCTAGTCCAACACACAAGCCACTATAACACACCAGCTCTCATTATCTGTTTAGTGAATCTTACATGAAAAAACAACAATATATGACTTGGACATGGCCTATATAGCCTAATGTTTAAAGGGTGCAACCCTTAAAAGCCACAGTTTCCTAACATCTTGGTATTTGTTTGAACATGGAAAACACTTAACAAAACTTGAGAAACTAAAAACATTTGGGTTAATGGAATATAATTATATCTTGTTGTTTTCCCTTACCTGTTGTCCTGGACAAATAATAGAGACGGATGTGAAAATGAGTCCAATAGAACACTCCATGCAGATGTAGTCAGAAATAACTCCCAATGTTTTCATTAGGGCTTACTCCAGGTAGCCTGTGACTTCTTTTTCCAAGAGTGGAGGATCCTGTCCTCTAGTCTCATTTATCATGGTCTGGGACCAGGTGTTTGTTTTGTTTTGTTTTGTTTTGTATTTTATGGTTTTTTAGCTTAGGTATCTTGTCTGACTAAAATCATCCTTACAGCTTTATTGTAAGAATTCTAATATCTTAAATGGTAACAAAATTCACAAACTGCACTGCCTGCAACTATTTAACAGAAAACAATTTTTTTTCTTCCTGTCTGCTGATGCCCATCATCTCTGTCTGGTACATTGGAAGCACAACTTTTGACCCAGCCAAAACTAGTTTGACCATTGGTATAATTCATTGTTTCTATCTGCTGGATGGATTGTTCCTGGGGACTTTTTGGTGCTGGACCTTCTGTTTCAAAGATGGGTTGGATTCAGAATTGAATTAAATCTCCAAAGCAAATTTTATATTTGCAGACATGTTTTCTCAAAAGAACATCCCACTTGCATGTCCAGTAGAGCTTATTGTTCAGTGGATATTTGGGGTGGCAGTTATAATTGTGTGTGTGTGCGTGCGTGTGTGCGCGCGTGTATATATTTATATATATATATTAGAGTTAATATAAATGAGCTGTTGTGCAGTTTCAGCATATCTTACTAAACATGAAGGGTCCAAGTTTACACACTGAGGAGCTGAATTGGGTCATACCAGTTGAGAAGATTTTGTCATTATTCAGAGCTTCCTCACCCTTGCCACTAACAAAATTCAGCTGCATTTTGAAAACTGAATATGAAATGAGGCAAAACATAGGAATACCTCAAATTAAACAGAGTTGATGTATTCCTGGGCATTACTTCTTTAACAGAAAAATTGGTGCCAGAGGCAAAAAATAACATGGAAAGAATATGGAAATGTCATGCACCGCAAAAAAAGAAGAGCATGGTTCAGCAAACTTTTTATCCAAAACTAACAACAACATGCACATGAGAAACGAAACGGCCAGATCACATAAAACTTGCATAATTAAACAAAGCCACTTTGAGCCTTCTGCAGACCACTTGAAAACTTTTTCCAAAATGCATCCAGGGACAAGTTTTTCTTTCACCAGCCTCTATCTTTCTTTATGCTTTTAATATGTTGGGTTTTCTATGCAAAATGGTGATCTTTTTGTGCAAAACCCAGTAATTCCCCCCCAGTAATTCAAGTGTGGATATTTGGAAACACTGGCTGATTAGTCCCAACTAGAGTAGGCCCATTCAATGAATTGTTGAATCTGAGTCCTACCTAAACTAGACCTAGGACTATCAGCATAATTCAGGCCACTGTTCTTTACATAAAAAAATGGGGGGGGGGGCTTTGCACACACACACACACACACACATGAAATAATCAAATACAGTGGGTCCTCCACATTTGCTGGAGTTAGGGGCACAGGGTCCCCATGAAAGTAGGAAAATCAGAAATAAATAAAAAAAGTTACTCTTTTTTCACCTGAGAGAACACTTTTCTTGGAATCTCTAGATCTTCAGTTTGCAACTCTATGGCCAACACCTGGCAGATGTTGACTATAAAATTGCACTAGTGGACCTACAGATGCCTAGGAACGTGTTTTCTCCAGGCATCTCTAGGCTCTCCAGAGTGACTCATCCTCTGGCAGAGTTGTGCTGGAGGATTTGAGATTCCTAGAGGAAACATATTAATCAAATCTGAATAATAAAATCCACAAAATTCAAAGCTGCAAATGTGGAAGGCCAACTGTACTTCCATCCTTTTCTACACATACAGCTGAGGAGGAGTCCTGTCTGATACTCTAGATATTTGCTGCTCATATGTGTTGATAATATTGAGCTAGATGGACCAGTGTAGCTACAATGTAGCTTTCTTTGTTACAGAGAATATCTTTGGTCCTAACTAACTAGCTTCATTGAGGGCAATGGGATTTAATCACATCTAATGTAAACAGAATCACACAACTACATGTTAGACATTGGTTTGATTGAGTATAAGGCAGTTCCTGTGTTTATTCTGAATTGTACCTTTTCATATTGTGTTGTTTTTAGAAGACAGTGAAGTGATGTTCTGCATTATACAGGGTTCACCCCCTTTTCCCATTAAACCCTCCTCTAAAAGGCACTCAGGTATGTTATGGACCCATGCGACTACTTGCTTCCTTTTCTGTTTTGTTCTTGCAGGTTTGCTTCCAGAGAATCAGAAGTCTTGGATGTTGTTGGGTCCTATTAGAGCTATAGGACTCAAGTGGTTACTTCCTTGACCTTATGAGACCAGCTATCACAAGTGAAAATCAGTGCAATGATACACATAGACATTATGAAAAGTGATAGTGGTGTGGAGTGAGGAACAATTGGGCTTCTCAAGGGAGGAAATTCCAAAATCTTCATGTTGCAGCTGAAAAGGCTGTGTCACATGTCCACTCCAGCTATACCTCAGACAGTAGTTGGCCATGGATCTGATCTCACTGAAGATTTTAGCTGAATTATTATATTGTAATATGGGCAGGTAGCATGCTGTACATATTATATTCTAAAGAATCCAGAGAGCTAAAGGGAATAACTTGGAACACCGATGATGAGTTTGAGGTTGAAAAGAGTAGTTTTCCAATACTGAAATGGATCCACAAAAGTAATTTGCAAGTTTTTTAGTGTGTATTATTTCTGTGGCAGTGTCATTTCCCCCAAGTGATGAAAATCTGTCATCATTAGACTTGCTGCTTTTGCAGATTGTTTGGGAGCACTATCCACTAAATATTCCATATGAATCCCCTTAGTCAGTGCTACCCAGAAAATAAAATTGGCTCTTGAAATAATGTCCCTTTCCTTCCTATATATATTCCTGAGTTACCTTTAAACAAGTCTTCACAGCAGATGGAAAGTTACTTCGCTCAGTTTCAGAGGTTGGTTAATAGTGTCCAGTTTCATGATGTGCAGAGCATGGCAGGATCGTTGGTGGAAGTGAATGGGCTGAGGAAATATAAGTGCTTTTGCAGAAAATGTGAGAATTCAAACGTAATATATCATGTCTATTAGTATGTATGTACCCATTCTCATACAATGAAGCCATTATATATACCCCTCTGAAATGGTGAAACCTTATTTAACAGACCAGAATGAAGTTACATTACTGCAAACCACATAAAGCTCTTGGCTTCTTTTAAAAAAGAAAAATTATGTGTGGAAAAAAAGTTCTGTCCATTTCCCAAACCATGAAAACTCTGGCAGGCATACAAGAACATGTTACCACAAAGCAATACCTCTCTGTTTACCAGCCAAACATATTGCTTTTTAAGTTAAGCCGTGTCTTGTCTGCCCTACCTAGATGGTTTTCAGATTGACACCAAGCTACATTAAGCACAAACACACTACCATACCACACCTCTTTGGATGCATATGATGTTGTACAACTGAAAGAAAATCGTGACTATATTGCCAAATGCAACAAGGAGGTTTTTCCTTGGCAGAATTTACTTGTCCATACAGTTCAAGAATACTCCTGCAGCCTTCAAGAAAAATGAATCTGCCAGCACAGGTTGTTTGGGAGGTTGGCTTTACCTAGATCAATAAGAAACCTAAATACTGCCCCAAACCTACTTCTGCTTCTCAAAATATTGTCCCTGCCACTTTTTCTGTTTCTTTCTTTGTGTGAGGAATTAAGTTTATTAACTTGGCCAAGGTCATATTGGATTGCAGAGCAAAATACCCAGGTGCTTAGTATCATATTGCTGTAAATCATTGGGGGAATTCTCTAAGAATTCTTATCAGCAACCTGTGTCTTGTAGATAGGGCATCCACATGATGATTTGAGCTAAGTAAAGGCAAAAAGCTGGCTCTAATAGGGCTCATAAGCTATAAATTGATGGCTCTTCAGAAAAAGGCAGCAGGCAAAATGAAATATTGTCTATACATATGATAAATGTTGCGGGGGGAGTAGTGCTCCATTTTAAAGAAGAGAGAGTAATATTTTAATAGGACAATTCTAGAAGGTTTCTCTGTATTTCAGAAACATAATAATATGTACCCTTGTTTTAATTTCACAAAGATATACAGTGATTTAAATGGTGCTTTTAAGTGAACCTTAGCTCATTGTTATGTACATAGGAGATGTTTGTACTGGACAAAGGTTTCCTCTCATGATCTTCCATACATAATAATGGAGCAATTGTGGGAGAGGTCTAACAAATTCTAACAAATTATTATTATATAATAATCCAAACTTCAGATTCTTCCAGGTGAAGCTTTTTAGCACACAATAATCATGCCTTGGTCACTGAATTTATGGCAGGTCTAAACAGCATTGTCTTCCGCTTGTAAGCCCTTCACTTGCTATCCCACTAATTCTGCTGTTGTGCCACCCTGCCCTCCACACAAAATCCGTTAAGAAGAAAAAGACAGAACAGCTGCATGCTAACTTTTATTGGCTGACACAGAGTGATCTGTCTGGAGCATCGTTGATTTCTGGAAACCTAATATTTCAATATAATATTTGTTGGTCAGGATAATGGTGATCTGGAGGTTTGAAAGAATCATATTCTCATGAGCAAATCACTATCTGATAGGGTTTACATAATGGGCCCTTGGTATCTACTGGGGTTTGGTTCCAGAACCTCTGTGGATATCCAAGATTTATGAATGCTCAAGTCCTCTTAAATATAATGGCATAGTAAAATAGTACTCCTTGTATTAAATGACAAAATCCAGTTTTGCTTTTTGGAATATATATATATATATATATATATATGGCTTTTCTTCACTAACGAAGATTCAGGAAGGACTTATCCCACACTTTCTACAAGCGCGTTGATGACTACAAAGGCTGATCAGAGATGAACAAGCCCGGTTACAGAAAGTACAGCTGAAAGTCTCCTTGGGTGATTTTTCCAAGTTGTGTTTTTTTCTGCATTGTCATTTCTCTCTGAGACTCATTCAGCTTGAGTTCTAGAAAGAGGCTGCAGCATTGCGGATAGTGCGTCTCCCTGCCTCCTGATGTGAGGCCAGGGCAGGCCAATGTTGGTGATCAATTTGGCCAAGCTTCAGATGTTGTTTCAGGGAGTCCTTGTATCTCTTCTTTGGGGCACCCCTCTTATGCTGACCTGTGGCGAGTTCACCGTAGAGTACTATTTTTGGGGAGATGGTGGTCCTCCATCCTAGAAATGTGTCCTGCCTAGTGCAGCTGCATTTTCAATAACATGGCCTCAATGCTGGTGATCCCTGCTTGCTCAAGGACAGCAACATTCGTCACATAGTCCAGTGTTTATTTAGGATTGTACGCATACAGCACTGATGAAAGCATTCGAGGAGTCGTAGGTGTTGTCAATAGGTAACCCATGTTTCAGACCCATAGAGGAGAATGGACAGTACAATGGCTCTGTCCACGCTGATTTTTGTGCTTTGTCTCAGGTATTTTGTTACTCCAGACTCTTTTGTGAAGCCTTCCGAATGCACTATATGCCTTTGATAATCTGTGATCAATCTCTTTATCAATCTTGGCATTTGAAGAGATGATGCTTCCCAGCTAGGTGAACTGCTGAATGGACTTAAGCACAGATTTGCCTATGGTGACATGGGGGTGATAGTGCTCTTCCTGTGGTGCAGGCTGTTAGAGAACTTCCCTTTTCTTCAGCCTGACTTCCAGCCCACACAGCTCTGCAGCTGTTGCAAAGCAAGATATTAGGCGCTGCAGAACTGCTTCTGTATGGGCAACAAGAGCAGCATCGTCAGCAAAAAGCAGCTCACGGACTAGATAGTTTACAGTCTTTGTGCAAGCCCTCAGATGGCTTAAGTTAAACAAACTACCATCAGTACGGTAACGTATATAGATGTCTTCTTCTTCTTCGAGATCTGCCATAGCCCTTTGGAGCATCATGCTGAAGAAGATTGTAAATAGAGTTGGATTGAGAACACAACCTTGTTTCACACCATTAGTTATTAGAAAGGACTCTGAGAGAGCATCACCATATCTGATTTGTCCGTGCTGTCCCTCATGTAGCAACATAATCATTTTGAGGAATTTGGGGGGGACATCCTAGTCATTCCAGGATCTGCCACAGACCATTTCTACTCACAGTGTTGAAAGCTTTGGTAAGGTCAAAAAATGTTACATAGAGTCCTTTGTTCTACTCTCTACATTTCTCTTGCAGTTGTCTAAGAGCAAATACCATATCTGTAGTGCTCCTATTAGCTCTGAAGCCACATTGGCTTTCAGGGAGAAGTTTTTCTGCAATAGCAGGAACTAATCTGTTCAGGAGTTTCCTTGCAAGGATTTTTCCAGCAATGGAGAGCAGTGTTATACCTCGATAGTTTAAGCAATCAGATTTTGCTCCTTTTTTCTTATACAGGGTGATGACAACTGCATCTCAGAGATCTGATGGCAGTTCACCTTTTCCCCAGCAACTCACAAGGAGCTTGTAGAATTTAGCATGGAGTACATGACCTCCGTGTTTCCAACTTCAGGTGGGATTCCATCAATCCCGGTTGCCTTGCCGTTTTTCACCTGCTATATGGCCTTAATGGTCTCTTCCAAAGTGGGAGCCATGTCAAGTTCATTTTTCATCAGTTGTTGTATCATATGTTGGATAGCTGAGCCTTGGACTACTCGGTTGGTACTGAAGAGACTTTGGAAATGTTCAGCCCATCAATTCAGGATGGAGGCTTTGTCTGTGATTAGCGTTTGACCATCTGTACTATATAAGGAGCTTTGGACCTGATAAATAGGTCCAAACGCTGCTTTAAGAGCTTCGTAGAATCCTCTGGAATCACCCAGATCTGCATAACGTTGCGTCTTTTCTGCTAAATTGATCCACCAATTGTTCAGAATGTCTCAGAGTTTTTGTTGGAGTTTACTGCATGTGAGATGGAAGGCTGCTTTTGTTACATGGCAAGATGGCTGAGCGAGGTGTGCTTGATGAACAGTTCTCTTCTTTGCCAACAGCTCCTGGATCTCTTGGTTGTTTTCATAAAACCAATCTTGGTTTTTCTTGTGGAAGAATCCGAGGGATTATTCCGCAGACTTCAGGATACTGTTTTTGATTGTTGCCAAAGCACTGTAGCAGAAGAATCTTTTGGATGGTCTTCAAGTTTTGACTGCAGATTTGCCTGGAAGTTATCTCTCATGGCAGCTTGTTGAACATTCTTGACTTGGAGTCTCCTCTTTAAGAAGCCACCCTCTTAGGTTTGAGCTTAAGATGAAGATTTAGTTTGTATCTTACAAGGCGATGATCTGTTTGACATTCTGCACTGGGCATCATTCGAGTATGACGGACATCACAAATGTTTCTCTGGTGCACTAGAACATAGCCAATGATGTGCCAGTGTTTGGATCAGGGATGCATCCAGGTCGTCTTCAAGCTATCTTTCTGCTGAAAGATAGTATTTGTAATAGCTGCTGTTCTGCACAAAACTCTAGCAGGTGGCATCCATTATCATTACAGTTTCCAACACCATGCTTGCCTAGAACACCTTACCAGGCTTCGAAGTTCTTTCCTACTCTGGCATTGAAGTCACCAAGGACAATGATTTTATCTTCTGCAGAGACTTTTTGTATGAAGTGGCATAGGTCTGAGTAGAATTTGTCTTTCTCCACAGGGTCGACTTGCATAGTCGGGGCATATATACCAAAGAGAACAACATGTGGGAGGCATAAGGAGATAATGCGATCAGAGTGATCTGTTGGCAGGGTTTTGAGTTTGGAGGCAATGGAGTTTTTAATCATGAATCCTACTCCTGAAAGATGTTGTTCAGTTTTAGGCTTGCAAGACCAGTAGAGTGTATAGCCAGCACCGTGTTCTTTAAGGCTGCCTTCCTCATGGAGACGAACTTCACTGACAGCAGCAATGTCAGTATTAAGTTTTGATAGTTCATGGGCTATTAGAGCAGAACGCTCAGGACATCCACTATCTGCAGAATCTTGCATGGTTCTGATGTTCCAGCATGCAAGCATCAGTCTGTTTGCACCTTTGGAGGCCGGTGCATGCCTTTGTATCTTTGTTTTTGTTTGAGTGCATCAGAAGATGCCCGTTGGCTGTGGCTAGCCAATCAGGTAGATGGAGATGAGCTTTCGTTAGGCCACCTTTTCTAGTCCCCTCTCTGTATGGAGCAAGCAGTGCTCTCCTTAAATAAAGGCTGCTTGGTCATTCAGGATCTTGCCAAACAAGACTGTTATCTTCCAGGTCAGCCTTAAGCAACCAAAGTCCTGAACCGCCTGCATGGGTGTGCGGCTTCCAGTGCATCTTTCACCTGCTGTTTCGTCCCTCAACTATCGCTATAGGACTTTTTTCGGGGAGGGGGGATCGGATGTATCCTTCGAGCCTGTGCAATGGATTTTTCTGGTGGGGCACAGCGTGCACAGAACTGGCCTCACCCTTAAATCAAAGGTTCTTCTGCTGAGGCCTAGCAAGCAACGACAGTGGCAGCGAGATCCTCAGGTTGTAGTTTGATTAGAGTTTCCTTCTCTTAGATGGTTTACCTTACAGGTTTATATAATTTACAGGGTTATATATATAATTTTCAAGCCGTGAATGGTTGAATCTATGGACAAAGGATCAGTGGATGCAGAGAGCCAACTGTATTTGTTGGGACTCCTAACCTTTCCAAGGTGTGATGGACCCGTTAAAATGGATTGAGACACTACTGGATTCAGAAGGATTGCTTAATGCTCAGGGATATTTTCCAGGTGCTAGAATCAGCGATGTTGATGCTCTGGTTGATCTGTGGAATAGGGAGATCACCTAGGGAATTAATACAGTTGCTCTGAAGCACCTTGACTTGGGTGCAGAGCATAGGCTCCTTTGTTTTGTGAGGAGCCCTAGGCAATGAAGTGCTTGGTTAGGTAATTAGAGTTATGGTGGAGAAACACTCGGGATGTGTCTGGGTATGTCTCTGTAGCCAGTTAGGAAATTATTACATTGTTTGAGGCCTCCAGAGGCCTCCAGTGGACCTCAGCAGATGATGTGATTGCTTAACATCTGGCTACAGAAGACATAAACAGATGAATCTGACATCCTCTCCTCTTGTTCTCCTCAGGTATGAATGACTGTGAGAGCAAAGCAATATGGTATGTTTCACGGGTGATAAATGGCTTAGTTTAGTGTAGCCACGCAGGACTACTATGCTATGCTGCTGAGCCATGCAAAATTGCAGTCATTATCTTTTTCAGTTCAATTGGGTATTCCAGAGCACATTGCCATAGTGATTACTGGAAATTTTACTCAGCTAAAATTCTACTAAGTAGAAGCCAGTAGAAAAATATACACCAGGACCAGAGCTTGGAAAAATTATTTTTCACCAAATGTCCCATAATTGTAGTAGAAAATATTAAAAATGCATATCTGATAGTTAAAAGGCCCAATTATGTCTGTTCCAGGTATTTCCACGTTCATTCCAAGTGCAAGGAAATAGCTAGAATATCTTGGAATGATTTTACTAACTTCATCTGATGTTGAACAGAAATTGGGAAGAGGGGTTGAATATATCTCTTGTTAGAATGATACCCTCCTACACTCCTTTACAAAAGGGTACACAGTGATTCATAGTTGGTGAGAATGAATATTAACTAGATCCATCTATCGCCCCAATCCATCCACACATGGCTTAGAACCAAGATGAATTGGCATGCACATCTCTGTGCAATTTCCTTAATTTGTTGAGAATAGCTACATAGAACTATACTCAGTTCAGTGAGAAATGTTCGCCCCACAGGGAATGAAGTCTCCAGTGAAGTATAACAAGATGGAGTACTGGCATAATATTTTGAGCCTTTGGGGTATCTTCCCTCCTCCCTAACACCAGGGGCATAGCTATGGGGGGCGGGCAAAATGGGAGCATTGGCTCTCAAATAAGAATATGACGTCCCAATGAAATATACTCTCAATGCCAGATTTCTAGCATTGGAGAAACTTAAAATTTCACTTAAAGGTTTTGAAGTATTGTTTAGACATCCCTGAAAAGGAGACAGCCAAAGTAACTAGGGAAATGCAAGTGCAACAAATATAGGAGTTTGAAGTATGTGCAATTTTCAGTGTTGATCTGTTTTCAGACACAGTTCAAAGTGCTGGTTCAAGTCACTTTTTAATGTTGGCTTTTTGTATGTTTTTAGCACACCCCTGCCTACCATCTGCCTTCAGAGTGAATCTAGAGGAGGTTATAGTTTGCCTTTAAGGATGTGTATTATTATGTATTCCTGCACAGCAGATGTTGCTCTGGAAGGCCATTGTGGTCTCTTCAGTTCTATGATTCTATGCTTTCACATAGCCTGATCTTTCTATGGAGGACCATTTTACAAGGTTCTCTTGACACGGTATGCGATTGTACAATGAAGCCACCTCCTATACATCCTGTGGAAACAGAAGCAGCTGGGACTGAAGAATGTAAACTGGGGATAACTACTGTATATATGAAAGGATCTTGTAGCACCTTTGAGACTAACTGAAAGAAAGAAGATTGTAAAACTCAAGCTACCAGCTTCTTTCTTTCAGTTAGTTTCAAAGGTGCCACAAGATCCCTTTGCATAATGATTTTCCAGATTAACGCTAGGCTAGGTCTTTGAATTTGACAACCAGAGGATAACCGTGTTGTTGTTGTTTTATTTCTCCCACTCATAGACATCTAACTACAGGCTGACTATCTCTTATCTGGAATTCTGAAATCCAAAATATTCCAAAATTGTCCACATGCAAAGCTGGGATAGTTACACATTTGTTTTCTGATGAATCAGTGTATCCAAACTTTCTTTCATGCACAAAATTATTTAAAATATTATGTATAAAATTACCATCAGGTGATGTGTAGAAGGTATATACAAAAGAATTTTATGTTTAGGCTCATTATATCTCATTATGTATATGCAAATATTCCAAAATCCCAAACACTTCTGGTCCCAAGCATTTTGGATAAGAGAAACTTAAGCTGCACTATATGAATTTATGAAAGTGTCTTTATACTGAATCAGACCATGGTCTTTCTACATAATATATGAAATTGATAGGGTCTATGGACACTATCCTGAGCTCTCTGGGACCAATTCAGTTTCAGTAAATAATGTAAAATGTATATTCTGCAGCCAAACTTTGTGCACTTAAAACTCATAGGGAAAACTCAAAGGTTTTTAAATTTAAAGTGAAAATAACAAATTATTTTCATAGGGCACTTGGTATAAAGTGACCATATTTCAGCCAAGAAGCTTTACTCCTTGGCAGTGATGTCACATCTGTTTTTTTGAAAACTAATATTTGGCCAAGTCTGACTGATAAAAATGTTAGTCTTAATGTGATTCTTATCAGCAAAACAGCAGTAGTGATAGTAAAACATCTTCTGAGGTATTACGTTAATGTTATTTATTAAAAATATTTGAACTTGTACTTCATCCTTATTTTTACACAATATAATTAAGTTCATCATGCAAAAAAGGATAAATCAATAAAAAAACCACTTAATTTTAATAGCACTACGAAACATCTCTCTGGCTAATTTGCAAGTGAACAGCATACTTAATCCTTGTTAGTATCTTTAAGGTTGGAGGACTGTGTCAAGTTTATTACTGAATTTGCATGAGGGAAGCAATACATTTTAGACATTTCAGTCATGGAAAAGTTAGTGGGACTGTGTCAGTTGAAGATGGTGGACTCATTCAATATACAATCCCTGTAACCTGAATAGCTGAGAGCAGCATGTGTGAACCAGTCCTTTGTTAAGAACTGTACCCTATTCATACTGAGAAAATCTTCCACAGTTTTCCATTTATATTTTATAGGAACTTGCATTTTTTTTTATCATTTGAAATTCTTTAGACTTTAGAGTTGTTGTCTCCCAGCATCTTTCAAATTAAATCCAGCTATTAGCAATTCTTACTCACTGTTCCCTGAAGCCAGTCTCCTTTTTTTAAAAGACCCAAAACATAGTATTTGTTTTCAGTAAAGCACATGTTTTGAATTAGTTGCCTTTTAGATCATGTTTGCAAGCCTTAGAGGTAGACCATTTTCTTATTATGTTTACGATGCTATGTGTACATTTGGAAACCTTTCAAGCTTACATTACTGACCATTTTTGCCAGAGTAATTAAGGAGCAAATTGTAGGCAAGTGTTAGTTTTGCTATTTAATTAAAAGAAATATTTAAAAATGTTTAATTCTTATCTAGGGACTGTCATGTTCAGTCTGGACAAATAAATGTAATAACTAAATGTAAATCCATTACATATGATTTCAGTGGAATTGCATCCAAGTAGAAATTAGTGGAAAACCAACCTGGTATACTAGTTTGAGCATTGGACTGTGGCTCAGGAGACCAGGGATTGAATCCCTATTTGGCCTTGGAAACCCACTGGGTGACCTTGGGCAAGTCACTTTCTCTCAGCCTCAGAAGAAGGCAAAGGCAACCCCTCTCTGGAAAAAAAATCTTACCATGATAGGTTCTTCTTAGAGTTGCCATCAGTTGGAAGCAACTTGAAGGCTCACGGCAACAAAGAAATTAATGATTGCTTTAAGATGTAACATTTTGGATTTTCTGAACCATCTTTCTTACTTACTTACTTACTTACTTACTTACTTATTTGTATTATTTAGAAATGAGTCCTTCCCTTAAACACTTGTCTTCATAGTTAACTTCTGGACTTGATCAAACCATACTTGCTTTTATATCTAAACCAGCAAGCTAAGGTTTATCTGAACCCATCAATCCAGAATTGCAAAACCAGAATCAGTTTGGCTTCATGCAGCTACTCTGTTCTGTATGGCTTAGTATTTCAGGATTATATACTTAGGATTGTAATAATCAGACAGTTTAATTTTTTTTTTATTTTACACTTGGAAAGATGAACTTATGTATTGTATTGTATCTCTGGACTGCTGTGGAAACCACATGGTTTTCATATAGAGAAAAATCTCCTTTTTGGCAAAGCTTTTGCTTAAAATTTTTTTAAAAAAATTGGCTGTACTATTATATATTGTATTTGAAATCTGGCATTTAAAAATAACCACTTTCATACCTGGCTCAGAAATCTTCTGTGCATGTGTGTGTGCGTGTGCGCGCGCGCCTTCAAATCACCCGTCAGCTGATCCCATGAATTTCCTAGGGTTTTCTTAGGTAAGGAATACTAAGAGGTGATTTTACTAGTCCCTTCCTCTGAAATGTAGCCTACAGCACCTGGTATTTATTGGTGGTGCCCCATTCAAGTACTAACCAGGGCTGATCATACTTAGTCTCCAAGATAAGATGGGATCTGATGCCTGTACATATACTGCTGAAATCTCATATAAACCATGTATAACTTTGTGGAGTCGAAGGCTTTCATGGCTGCCATCCATAGTTTTTTGTGCGGCTTTCGGGCTATGTGGCCATGTTCTAGAAGAGTTCCTTTCTGACGTTTCACCAGCATCTCTGAAGATGCCAGCCACAGATGCTGGCGAAATGTCAGAAAGGAACTCTTCTAGAACATGGCCACATAGCCCGAAAGCCCCAAAAATAGCCATGTATAACTTTGCAGATATTTTTAGGAGTGCTCCATGTATTCTTTGTAGTTCCATTGGCAATGTAATGGCTATATTTACATACTGATTCAAATGTTTTACATTGTTGCTGTGCATGCAGCTTGGCTTATACTTTGCAGTATCTCTGAGTTTTTGTTGTTTGTTGTTGTGTGCCTTCAAGTCCTTATGGTGATCCTAAGGTGAACTATCAAAGGGTGGCTTGAGCACTGAACTGTGCCTCTAGAGAGCAGGGTTTGCATCCCCACTGAGCCATGGTAATCCACTGAGTGACTTTGGCAAGTCAAATACTCTTAGCCTCAGAGGAAGGCAAAGGCAAACCTCCTCAGAACAATTGTCAAGAAAATCCCATGATAAGGTCACCACAAGTCAGAAACAACTTGAAGGCAAACAACAATATTTATCATATTTCTCGGTGTGTCTCAGTAAGTATATTAGGAGCCAGTGTGGTGCAGTGATTTGAGCATTGGACTACAACTCTGGAGACCAGGATTCAGTTCCCTGCTTGGCCATAGAAATCCACTGGGTGACCTTGGTCAAGTCACACTTTCTCAGCTTTAGAGGATGGCAATGGCAAAAACCTCTCTGAAGAAACTTGCCAACAAACCTCATAATAGGGTCGCCATAAGTCAGAAATGACTTGAATGCACACAACAACAACAACTTATTAAGTGTACTCCTAAGTAAGCATGCATAGGATTGATCTTTAAATTACTAGCTGTGAATATCAGTACTCTTTGTTACATGCAGTAATATCATGCTTAGTTATCTATTGTGTTGGAATATTCTAAGCCAAATGATTATTTGCAGGAGCAGCAATAATATATTGATTTAATGTGGTAAAGCAGTAACAACTCTACCTGTTAAAAGGAGAATGGCTGGCTGTTTCAGCACAGTCCTGATATTCAATATGATGAGACTCCATAATACATTTCCTTCAGAATCCAGCGATGGTCATCATTTTCTTGCCAAATTCAGACTTCATTTAATGTAAGGAAACAAAGGGGTGCCATTAGGAAGTCTCAAAAGGATAAGTGTTTTAAAGATCAATATTGATCGATCTGAAGACTCTTATCCTTTCAGACCTGCACCCACACAACACACATACAGTAATTTTCCTCTTTACCTCCATAATGCTTCTTTAGACAGCCAAATGCTCAACAATAAGCCCATCCCTGAGACATTAATTCTCATTTGGCAGATAGATCTCTGCTATAGATAAATTGAGGTATGTGGTTGCAAGTTGTTAGTTCAGAACTGGAAGACCTGGGCTTGGGGAAATTACTGATCTGGATCTTGTGATGGTTTCAACTAGAGTAGACCCATTGAATCAATGAGATTTATGAAAGTGTTGCTTCATCTTTTGACAGTTGATTCAATGGGTCTGTTCTGTTTGTGACTACTAATAGACCTGACCTGGGGCACTGGGGGATTCTGGAAGACACAATCCTGAAAGTAGCTTTTCTGAGCTCTGTCTTGAAGCAACAGTAAGCTATGTTATAGGAGGTCTAGCTGAATTTGTGATTAGAATGTTGGAGAAGAATCGAGTCTCCTAGTTTAGGAAAAAGATAAAGGATAACTATTTCCTCCAAGCTTTCACAAGCTAGGCTAAGAAAGAACAGGAAAGCACAATATATAATGCAAGTTGATCGGTCCATTTCCCTCAAGGAGAGTAGTTTTTAGAATTTTCCCTTTTATAGTTACATGTTAAACTGACCTTAAAGAATAACATATTATAAGTGTTTTCTTGGATCATTTGGATAAAACAAGTTATTACTTCCTCTATTAAATGAATCTGGTTTGTTGTAGCTAAGTGGTTGGAAATAGCAGTAAAATATTAACTTACCTTAAAAAAAGGAAGCCTAACTGCTGTCTGTGTTTGCTGAATGTTCATCAAGGCTTCAGACAGTTCTGAACATGAGATTTCTCTTTACAGATGAGAAAATGTTCTAGAGTTATGACAGGATCAGGCAAGACTCTTCCTGATTTTCAGCAAAGTAATTTCTACACTCAGCATTTGATGAATTTGAGGGCCAATCTGCACATAACTGTATTATGTGAATTGGTGCACATTTTCACACAATCGCATTGACAATTCATTGTCTTCACTTTCCTTCACAAATTTGCATCTGTTCTCATCTATTCACTCTCCCTCTGAAAATGTGCTCACCCTCCCTCTGCCAAAAACATGCAGGCATGCAAATGCATGCCAAGCAGACGGACAGTCCCATGTATGATAATGTCTGTTTCTGCAAATTTCAGTAGATGATAAAAGTCAGTATTCAGTGTGTGGCTAGATCACATTCTATTTGACTGGAATTAGGAGTATTTTGAGTGTGTAAAATAGCTGTAGGACAAATTAGCACTTCTTGACCACTTTGTCTTGAACTGCCACTGCCTTAGGCCTGGCCTGAGAGGTATTGCGGCCTGGAGCCCAAAGTATAACTTTCTCCCTGCCAGGATTTCACAAAGTCTTCCTGGATTGTTCAGACACTAATTCTTGCCTTCATCAGTCTCCCATCATGGTGCCAACTGAAATAGGTCATATCATCCTGCTCCATGACAGGTGAGCAGCTGTGACAACAGACCCTGCCAGATTTATCTCAAGGACTGTATTCTTTGATATGAGCATGTGTGGGCTTTGAGATTGCTTCTTCTGTATTA
This sequence comes from Urosaurus nigricauda, assembly GCA_034509955.1. Classification (NCBI taxonomy): domain Eukaryota; kingdom Metazoa; phylum Chordata; class Lepidosauria; order Squamata; family Phrynosomatidae; genus Urosaurus; species Urosaurus nigricauda. The sequence continues at coordinate 79,053,514 of JAOEGL010000002.1, read as the reverse complement.
TGAGGGATTTCTAGTATATAGGAGAGACAAGAACTCCCTACCTTGGGCGGCTAGGCTGTCTCCCTCCCTGTTGTCTTTCTGCCAGCAGACAAGCCTTTTCACTTCAAGCAGGTCTTTGGTAACCACTTGCTGTGGGAAGGGGCTTTTAACTGAAAACAAGTTGTATTTTTTTCCTACTGGTATATTTGTAAGGTTTTTTTTTTTTAAATTTTCAGGCTTTCGTTCCTTTTATGTATGTGTATTATTTTATTGTAGGCCACCCTTAGCTTCATTCCTGGGGAGAAGGCAGGATAAACTGAATAAGTATATAAAATTTGACTCACAAGGCTGTGAATTTTGGGAGGAATGTTTTGGTTGTCATCTTTTCAGAATTCTTGGTTAGCTGATCAGTTGTTGTTTGTTCTTAACTGCCCTTGAGTTGACTCCAAATGGCGACCTTGTAGATGAGACATCTCCAAGATCCCCTATCCTAAACTGCTGTGCTTAGGTCCTGCAGGTTCAGGCCTGTGACCTCCCTGACTGGGTTTAACCATCTGGAGTGTGGTCTTCCTCTCCTTCTACCTTCCCTACCAGTTTTGTCTTTTCTAATCTGTCATGCCTTCTCATGATGTGGCCAAAGTATGACAGACTGAGTTCTGTCATCTTGGCTTCCAAGGAGAGTTCAGGCTTGATCTGTTATGAGATCTGTTTGTTTGTCTTTTTGACTGCCCACGGTATCCTGAGCACTCTTCTTCAGCACCATATTTCAAATGAGTTTATTTTCTTACTGTTTTCTTTGCTGCCTAGTTCTCACATCCAAGCATGGTGATCAGGAATACAGTGGCTTGGACTATTCTAACTTTGGTGCTCAGTTGTATATCTTTATATTTTAGCATCTTGACTAGTTCTTTCATGTCTGTCCTTTCCATTCCTAGTCATCTTTTGATTTTCTTGATTGCAGTCTCCATTCTGATCAATATTTGATCCAGGTACAGATAATATTCTATTTCAATGTCTTCATTATCCAGGTTGAGTTTAAGTAGATCCTCCATGGTCATTATTGTTGTTTTCTTTGTGTTCAGCACTAAGCCTGCCAAGTGTTCTTCTTTAACTTTCCTTAATATTTTTTCCAAATTATATTTTCTGCTAGTAGTATGGTGCCATCTGCATATTTTAGATTGTTGATGTTCCTTCCTCCTATCTTTACTCCTCCTTCCTCTGAGTCTAAACCTACTCTTCGTATGATATCTTCTACATAAAAGTTGAACAGGTAGGGTGATAAGATGCAGTCTTGCCTGACCCTTTTGCTAATTGGAAACCATTGTTGGTTGGTTTTGGTTTTAACCTTTAAGGTGTTGGTTTTAACCTTTAAAGCCCTACATGGCTTGGGTCCATCTTGTCTTAGGGACCGCCTCTCCCCGTATGAACCCCCCCCCCTGCACACTTCGCTCCTCTGGGAGGAATCTGCTGCAGCCCATGAAGACTAGGCTGGCACAGACCTCCCAGAGGGTCTTTTCGGCTTCCGCTCCCAGGCTATGGAATGGCCTGCCAGACGAGATCCATCTCATCACAACGTTAGATTGTTTCAAAACAAATTTAAAGACGCATCTCTTCCAGCAGGCCTCCCCAGAAATTGTATAACCTTCCCGGTTCCTAAAAAATCTTCCAGCCAATTCCCTGACCCCTATACCCTGAAGTTACCCTATTCTGTGGGTAATGTGTGTTGTAAGTTTGTTTTATTTCTATTTGATAGCAATTTGATTTTAATCTTTGCCAGTTTAATTCTGTTTTAAGGGGTGGGAGGTCGGGGATGGGACTGTTGATTTATTTTAAGTGTAACTGTTTTTAATTCTGCTGTACCCCGCCTTGATTGAGGGGCGGGTAAGAAATAAAAACTACTATTAAAAATATTATTATTATTAATGTTTCTCACTATGTTCTGACAGTAGCCTCTTCTCGTAAGGACAGATTTCTCATCAGGACTATCAAATGTAGTGGCATTCCCATGTCTTTTAGAGAGTTGGATGGTTTTTCATGATCTATGCAGTCAAAGGCAGTGTAGGCCATTAAACTCCATCTTTGCCTATTTTTATGCACCATTCCTTTCTACCAAGAATCCTTTTGGAGATGTTTTTCTCATCATTACCTAATCATCCCAATCTTTGCTTTTTGGTACCCCAGTCAAAAATGTAATGGACCAGTAAATTAAAGCTTATGTATCTCAGGGAGGGCTGTGATGGCAATACTGTCCCTTCACCGCCACCAAAAAGAGAGAAAAGTTAGAAGATAACTGCCATCAGTCTTGTAAGCTTCTGAATGGGAACAACTTCACTGTGGTTTATTAACATAATAGCTGTAGGTACCCAACTATTTATTTCATTGAAACTTACTCTCAGTATTATAGGATGATACCATAAAGAGGTAGTTCCCAAGCAGTGTGTGGTGTGTGCTTTGTTTGTACAAAGGGAGGCCTTACTTTTCATAATTTTCATTGGCGTCTTGAATTGTTTTTCTACAACCTTTCCAAACGCTTGTGTCTCTGTATTTGTTTGAGCTCCAACCCCCATCATCCTTAAACATGGGCCACATTGTCTGGGAATGAAAATATCTGGAGGGCAGTGGTTTGAGCATTGCTCTTTCAGTGTGGTTTATAAAGTTGTTCTAATGTTTTAATATGTTTGTAGATTTCGTTTTTATATTGTTATTTCTTTTGCTGAGAACTGCCTTGGGGGACCCATGTGGAAAGGCAATGTAAACAAATACTATAAACAAAGTAATAAAATAATAATGAAATAGTTACAGGGGAATGAATCTTAACTGGCAGGCATTATCCAACAGTTTTGTGAAATTATCCACAGTCACTTCAATGAACAAGCTTTTTTCCTTACCAGAGCTTTATTTTGTTCTGTCTCTATGTGTATTGTTATGTTGTTATAAGAAGGAGTTTTGTATATTTTGGATGTCCTTTTGGGAAATTTCTGTTAGAAAGCATCTTATCAATACTGTCAATAAGTAACTTCATACCACTGGTGGATGCCGGCTAAATGACCCTTTCTGTTCCATTCATCATGCTCTCTACGCCTGCAGAATGCCACTCATACAAAGGCCAGGCTTCCACAGCATCTGAGCATAAGTTGGCTGTGACTGAGAGCATGTATACCTAGGCCAAATGAACCAGTTTCCCACTGCCCTTGCATCGCCTCTTCACTACACAGGACCAAAGGCCTGATTCAACTATGGGCTGTATTCATGTGGGAAGGGCTGTTCTGCAGTGAATCCAGGCCATTCCTGCATTAAATTGAATTTTATCATTTGATTACCAGTCTTCCCAGAAAAATCAGAGCATTCCAGAGTGATGCCAGACAGCTGTTTACACAGTGTTCTGCTGTGCCACCCACACCCACTGGTACATGTTACTCCTGCTGAGGCCACAACAAGGTGCCCAGCCATGTGATCAATGTTGGATGTCTCGTTTTTTACCTCAGAGGAAGCTACCAGCCCCACTGCTAGCACCACTGTATAAACAGCTGCTCAGTGTCACTCTGGAATGTGCAGGTAACAGGAATTTGGGGCTGCTTCAGGGCCAGAATACTCTGGGAGCAGCCTAAAGTATTCTGGCCAGTGTAGATCTAACCTGATTTTCTGTCTCAGTGATTGTGTGCCCTCCATGAACACAAATGACGTAACTACTGCAGTCTGTTGGACACACAAATTCCTCTTTTGTCACACTATGAAATATGTCTCAACGTATCTCCCATTTCAACAATTGGTAAAAAAAATATTTGGTAAACTATAGAGTACGTAAAGGAATGTACCACCTTTGAGACTAACTGAAAGAAAGAGGCTGGTAGCACAAGCTTTCATAGACTTGAGCCTACTTCTTCAGATGCATTGGGTGGAGTGGAGAATCCAGAGACAGGCCTATAGACATTTGAGCCACCTTGGGTCCCTTTTCAGGCAGGATAAAAATAACATAAAATAAAATAAATATCGACAGACTTATATAATTTGGTTGTGTGTGAGAATATAGGGCAGGATCCAATACAGCTGAGGTTCCCCTAAAGCCAGCGGGAAGGCAGCTCCAAAGTAGCTTGGAAGCTGGTGGGGAAGAATGTTTTGTTGTACTAAAGATGCCCTCTAGTATAATACAGGATTTAAGCAATAGCATTTGATGAAATAAAGCATCCATTAGAAGAATAAATGTTCAGTATTGTATTATTTAAAGAGCAGACCTTAATTTGTTTGATAACTTTGATACTGGCTGGAATTGTATTGGATATTTACAAATGTGTAGGTACCATAGTTATGGAGCTATGCAGTGGCCGCCAGACCTACCCCTGCAATCCCCACTTACTAGGAAGCTGTTGCTGTGATCAATGGAAGTCTCTTCACATGTTGCTCAGGAAGCAACTGATTGAAACAAGTGGGGACTGGTGGACTTTCACGGTCCCTACGTGCCTCCGAAACTAGTGGCTACATAGGAATCATTAATAGTACACAGTTATAAATGCGTAAATGAAGGTTACACATTTGTAACTCCCAACAGGATTGCAGGCATTGTCTTTAGATATCCAGTATTCAAAGACTATTGGAGAAGAATTATTTAGGCTTTCATTGTTTCCACCTTCTACTTTATTAGAATCTATGATTAGTATTAATGATCCAGTGGTGGGACATGATGTATAGCCATGTACAGACGATGTCAACTGTTGTTAAGCATAAGAACAGACTGGCATTTCATTAGGAACTGAGGGAGGGGGATGGTTGCATAGCATTTAACCAAGATTGAAATGCTTTTAAAGTGCAATGGAGAACATTACCATCAAAGAGTTTTGATGTAATTTACCAATGTTTTAATGTGTTTATTATTTATTTTCTTTTTCTATCTCTTGCCAAAGGTTCGGCATCGGTGGTGTGAGCTTGTGATTAAGCACAAATATGTAGCAGGATATGCTGATGTGGAGAAATTCCTCAAGGAAGACCAGGTCAGCACTATTTACTAATGTTTTTCACATACTCACAGTACTGTAGGTATCTGTGGTGTCAGATAACTTAAAAAGTTCCACCAACATAAACCCCGTTCTGTTTATTGCAACTTCTAATGGGAAAATGACTTCAGTGCTTTAAAATTATTACTGCAGGCCTGCAGCTGAAGATCTAGTGAATTATTCAGTGTGAGATTCCATGATCTCTCTCAGTCCTAGATCTCTGAACCTCTCCTATCACTTTTCATTTCCAGATCTTACTCTTTTCTGATACACTTCTTTTGCATTCTTCTTTTCTTCATGTCATTGCCATGCAGTTTGGGCCACTCACCATGCTGTTTTCTTTTTTCTTGCAACAGTTACTTCCATAACTGGGGGGGGGGGGGGTGCTTTCATGTGTCCCCATGAAAGAGGCATATCTTCTGCCTGCCCCCAATTTAGGATTTAGAACAGGATTGGAACAGTTCATTTAGTCACATGGCTATTAGCATCAGATTGGATTAAAGCTTGTGCCGCAACCCTTCAGCCAGGCAGTTGAACCAATAACATCACAGAACACATCACAATATAGATAATCTTGCCTTGCATAAACTGGTGTGTATTATTTGGAGTCTTTTGTTGTTAAAAAGCAGGCTTTAGCTTGTCGGACACCTGGAGGTGATTTTGAGCTGAAAAAGCACTGCAGTATCTGTCTGTCCACTTCATTATACTTGTCCTTCCAACCTTGAATGAACAAAAGCAGTATTTCTCTTATCTTCCTCCTATCCAACTAGAGCCTACAAAAATGTAGACAAAAATCACCATGACATTTCTGGTTCAGGCTCAGACAAGAGCATCCAGGCAAGAGCTGGGTGGGATGGGATGGCCATCTGGGGTGATATGGTAGCAAGGTATCTGGAGATAGTGAAATAAAACAACAATAAAACAAGTTGAGGAGAAGATGAGTTGGAAGCTACAGCCAGTTTGTCATGATATATGTTCGAATACATATAGTATTGAACAGATTCCTCTGTGCAAGGAGACCTCTGTCTTTCTTTACTTTTAAATCAGTGGGTTGAGTCCAGAGCCAAGGTTCCTATTGTACAAGCGGGGGGCTTTCACCGATTCGTCCTACAAACCACAGTGCCACCTCCCATGCTGTTACAAAAAGCCTCTCAACCTCCAGAGGATTTTTTTAGGCCTGCCAGGTTGCATTTGGGGGGAAATAGTGAGAAAACATTACTTCCCATCTCCTTACATGATTGGGAGTATCCTGTGATGATAGGAATTTAGGATCCAAGCCAATGTAGCTATATTTATTGGGCTGGATCTGAAACTGGCTTACCATTCATTCAGTGGGCACCACAATTCAAAAAGGATGTGGAGAAACTGGAGCGGGTCCAAAGGAGGGCAACTAAGATGGTGAAGGGTCTGGAAACCATGCCCTATGAGGAACGACTTAGAGAGCTGGGGATGTTTAGCCTGGAGAAGAGAAGGTTAAGAGGTGATATGATAGCCCTGTTCAAATATTTGAAGGGATGTCATATTGAGGAGGGAGCAGGCTTGTTTTCTGCTGCTCCAGAGACCAGAACGCGGAGCAATGGATGCAAGCTGCAGGAAAAGAGATTCCACCTCAACATTAGGAGGAACTTCCTGACAGTAAGGGCTGTTCGACGGTGGAACACACTCCCTCGGAGTGTGGTAGAGTCTCCATCCTTGGAGGTCTTTAAGCAGAGGCTGGATAGCCATCTGTCGGGGATGCTTTGACTGGGAGTTCCTGCATGGCAGGGGGTTGGACTGGATGGCCCTTGTGGTCTCTTCCAACTCTATGATTCTATGATTCTATGATTCTATGATTCTAGTGGACCATAGCATGAGAGCTTTCACAGTACTGGCTGGCTGTCTCCTCCTTTCTTTCACTGTTGTACATTATTATATGTTATCTTCTCCTTCTCATGTATATCTGTACTGGCAGAGCCTTCTACATGGTTGTATAGGATTTTGGCCAGTGTGTTCAACTAAGACTATAAGAAAAGCCATTGTAATGAATATGTTTGGGGTGTTTTGTTTTGTTTTATATTATGCTATCCCAACTTTTGTGTTTCTGCATTTCCATACCCTGTCTTATCCATGACATTTTACCATTAATTATACCACACAAAGGACATCCATCCTATCTGGAAAATAGGCTTAAGTAAAGTGGTGCCATTATATTTTTGAAACATTTTCCATGGGTAAATTATAATCTGAAGTAGAAACACTCAGGAGATCACAATAGTTACTTCCATGAAGGGGGAAAGTGTAGTTTCATAGAAAGGATCTCTGTATCCTTTCATGTGTCCCCATTCCAGATGTTACTTTACCCACAGAAAAAACAAACCTCTTTGTTTCCAGTGAAGACCTCAGCATTTCAACTGTTACACTGCTCATCGAAGTAGATTTCTTGCATGACAGAAGGTACCCTACTGCAATAATGTATGTTCCAGTGAGTATTCACTGCTGCATATTAAAAATCAAGTTGAATAACAGTGTATTTTTAAAAGGAACTAAAACAACCACAGATTTATATTTTTGTGCCGCTTTGAGAAGAATTCTTGTTGATGAAATGGCATAAAACTTTTAGACCTTTCGTTTAATCTTCTCCAGAAACATATGCTAACTGTGGAATGATAATACATGAAGTCAAAGTAATCCATTGCATATTCCAGTTTTGAAAGACAACTTGGTTGTTCAGAAGTCTGTAGAATATGCAAATGTGACAGTTTACCATTCAGGATAACAGAACTAACAGTGTTTCCTAAATTTGGATGTTTGAGTTATGGAGAAATGGTCATGAAATAGTCAAATTAGAGTGAAAATTCTCAATGGTGACTTTATTTTCCATTTTGGCAGGAGATGGTAGTTTACCGGAAATTTACCATAGAAGTTACTAGCCAATACTTTTGCCACAAGATTTGCATCCTGCATGCTAGATTCATAGTATTTTTAAGAGAAATTTCCCCTCCACCTCATGAAGATAGGGGCCCAGTTTGCACAGAGCACCAAACCATGGTTTAGCACTACGTGTGGCAACAGAAAGTGTCTCAGTGAAGCCTTAGGCCCATATAATCCTCTTCCCTTTCCTTTAATGTTTCTGTTCAGTTTCATAGAAGCCCAGTTTAACAAACAGGATTTATGACCAGTCGACTAAATCCAATTGTTAGTGCCAACTAGAATAGACCCATTCAATGAATGTGAGTTGTTCCATGAGTTATTCTGCTTTAGCTGGGATTAGCAATTGATTTTACCCTTTGGTTTTAAATTGGGAAGTTTAGAAACTGACCAGAGTTTGTTGTAGACCACCCGCTCTAACTTAAGCTGGAAATTTTTATAAAACAAAAAATTAAAGTTAGCAATGTGCTTTTATATCTGCTGAGGAGTAATGGGGTGTATGTCTGAGATTTTGCTCAAGCTTTCTCCTGCTTGTGCACATCATGCTAGAACATGACTTAGCTGTGAGCACTAACTAGACCAAAGTCTCATTCTTCTAGTCATTTCTTATTTTTAGGCTACCTTAGGCTAGGCACACACAAGGAGATAAAATATAAAAAGGCAGCTTTTAATGAAATTGCACCATCACCAGAAATCAGTATAAAAGATAGTAATTGAAGTCATTAGCAATATGGTAAGTGGACACAAAAATCTGTGGATGTTCAAATCCCATTATATACAGTGGTGTATTAAAATGGTGTCCCTTATATAAAATGGTGAAAAAGTCAAAGGCTTAGAATCATAGAATCATAGAATCATAGAGTTGGAAGAGACCACAAGGGCCATCCAGTCCAACCCCCTGCCATGCTTGTTTTTGTTGATATTTTCGAGATGTGGTTAGCTGACTCCATGGATGCAGAATCCATGGATATGGAGGACCAACTGTACCATTTGAAGAGTAAGAGCAGATGTCAGCAGTATGGATCAGCGTCCAGTGTCCAACCCTTCCCTAGGGAACCAATCCAGTGAGAATCCTGAAGCTAACAACCTCTTCTATTGCTTAACCCCTGTATACTATATTTGAACATAGAAGTTGGTTTATTCAATTTTTAAAGCTTCCCAATTATGTTGTTTTTTTGGAGTCTTGTACCTAAAACAGTAAGATAGAATTTTAAAAACAGTATCATAAATCAGAGTTTGAAGCTTTTCGCTGACAGGCAAGCTGTACCGTTCAAAAGCCTCTTCCTCGGTGGCTAACTACACTAAAAATACCTCCTCATTAAAATAATTTATTTTTAAAACAATTTGTCTCAAGAAAACTGTAAGGAAGTCCTTGCTAGAGAAGGCATTTCCCAGCTGGGGAATGAGTAATTCCCTTTACTTGACGGAGATGCCAGGAGTAAAGGCTTTACAGATGAACACAAGGTTCACATAGGTATATGTGGTTGAAAACAGTATTTTACATATCCTAGTTCCATGTTAAACATCCCCAGACCTAGTGGTGGTACCTAAAATCCATTATTCACTTTTATTTTTCCTCATATATACGTTACCTATACTATTAGTATCTGTCTTTGTGACAGGCAGTGGTAATTAACTCAATGTGTCTTATAAGCATTCCACTAAAACAGGTTATATTCTATATATTTTATATGTATATCTTCTAAATGGCCACACCATAAACATAGCACCTCTCCTGTTAAACTTAGTTGTGATTTAATTGTGACTTAGTTGTAAATGTCTGGCCAAAAGAAATTATGTTTTTAAATGGTTAAATAACAAAATCAGATGCAATCATTATTATCTTGAAAACAGTCATATTGGAAATAATTATAATTATTTTTTATAATCTGTTTTTCCCTTCCTTTGCAGGCAATGGGTGTCTACCTATATGGAGAATTAATGGTGAACGAGGATGCAAAACAACAAGAAATTGCATGTAAAAGTTTTGCTGCAACCCGTGACCAAATGGATGCATCCTCAGCTAAAGTAGTTGCAGAAATGTTATTTGTATAAGGTGATTTCTTTTTTCAGCACACTTTTTCAGAGTAAAATGATTTATAAGTGACCAAAAGTAATTTTAAAAAAGCATTGCAAATAAACAAGTATACCAGAATTAGTGCGATCTTGGAAGCTAAGCAGAGACAGACCTTATTAGTACTGGGAAGGGAAACAACCAGAGAATACCAGGTTCTGTAGGCTATATTCAGAGGAAGAAATGCTAAACCACCTCTGTGTATTCATTGTCTATGAAAACCCTATGAAATTCATGAGGTCTCCATAAATAGACAAATGACTTGACGTGTTTTACTTTATACGTTCATTAAAAGATAAAATCATAGATCATATTATAGGCACATCATACACAGGTTTCTGAATTATTGTATTGTTTTTTGTGTATTTTGTGAGCTGCCATGGGCCCAATTTAGGAGAAAGGTGAAAACAACAACAACAACAACAACAATAACAACAGAAGAAGAAGAAGAAGAAGAAGAAGAAGAAGAAGAAGAAGAATTGCTATAACGTATTAAAAAGACATAACTTCTTAAAATAACCTGTGTAACTGACCAGTGGTCTTTTCGAAAAGGAAAATCTCTTGTGTTCTTCCACCTTTGTAGACAGAAAGTAGCATCAGGTAACGGGGAACTTGTATGTTGACCATGCATTCTTTATGGAGTCATTCAGTGGGTTCAGTTCAACATCCCACTCAGCAGAGCAGAAATATCAGCAAAGGACCTACAGTATGTTATGATGAACAATATACCCCATAAAGTTCCCCCTCCCCATGGCCATACCATGTTTCATGGCAAGCAGGCAGGATGAGAGAAACATCTGGTTTATGTCCCCATTGTCAGGCAACCAATGATAATATAGCAGCACTGAGGATCTTGGCCGATCTCAGTGCTGATGTCAGCATTTTTTGTCTGCCTACGGGATTGTAGCCAGGCACTACTCTGAACCAGCTGCTCACCATAAAGCAAGGAATTCAAGGCAAAGCTTCTGGGGCTTTGCAGGAAGTAGCAGGAGGGTTTTGGATGTTGGGGAGAAAGGGAATACCAACCCCCTCAGCACCTGAGAAAGATCATGCACACCCATAAGGGACACGTACGTGGGCATATATCCTAACAAACTTCTGGCCAGCATACATCTAAACTGTAGCGCCTGAGTAAAAATTTTAGATCAAGACTTTGGCAGACTGCTGTGGACTGTGATCAAAGCATAGAACTGTTGAGAAGATGGACTCATAAAAATAGAGAGACAATCTGATGTAGATGTTTTGAGTGCAGGACTAGGACCAAGATTTGAATTCTCATCCAGTTATCTCCACTCAATCATGGAAACCCACTGGGTGACCTTGGACAGGTGGTATTTTATCAGCCAAAAAGGAAGGCATTGGCAAAGCTGCTCTGAGGAAATCTTGCCAAGAAACCATATGACATGGTCACTGAATGCTGGAGTTGAATTGAAGACACATAACAAGAACAATACCTGGGATAGTGTTCGGAATACAAGCTTATATTATGTTTCACTTATAGTTGACAGAATCTTTGATGAGATCCAGGGGGTGGGGGGGGGAAGGTATCCCAAGTTCCTGAAATGTATGTTTTTATGCACCTATTAGAATATGTACATTTAGAATATGCACATTTTAGAATACATGTAGTTAATTGGCTAAATGAGAACTGTAGCAATTGGTGGGGATCATTGGAAAATAACTACAAATTTGAGCATGATGTTGCTTGCAAAACCAATTTTTCCCCAATTCCTTTGAAACATTCTGGGCCAGATCTTTGGAATAGTGAACAGTCTGAAACCATTAGTTCTCTCTCTCTTGAGTTTTCACCTAGCTATCTAGAGTTGGCAGATACTGCTGAATAGATTGAATTTCTGCAATCTGTGCTTTAAATGTAAATGTTTCCATTTCCAAAATAGAATATATCATCACTATAAGCAGTTGCTAAATTGTTCCATTTATTTCAAATGTCACTTTATGATACTTGTCCAGAGTAATTAAGGATTAATATTAGGATCCTTCCAAGGGCAGCATATCTTAATTTTTGATTGAATGTTGGCAACCACCACTCTTTGAGATTTTCATCAAACTTTAGTTGAAATATTATCAGAAATCTCTCAGTAACAAGTTTTGTTTGACCAGGAATTATACTTAAGAAGAAATGCATCAATTATTATGCCTATGTAGCTGATAAAACATTTTGTTGTATGAATGCAGGCAGATAAGCCTAATTTATGTAGCATCAGAGTTCAGATTCGGGGTAGACATTTATTAGAAAATGTTCATTTTCACTATTCATTCATTCATTGTCATCACGGAACATTGCACTTTACAAGTAAAAGAACAACAAAACAGTTCTCTGCCCTCAGGTTTACAATCAATTTAAGACATGGCACCAAAAGAAAATGGGATGACAGTGTGGAAGGATTAAGTCCAGCAGATATTGCCCCATCTCCCCCCCCCCCCTTGCCAAAGCAGTGGCACTTGGGATGGAGGGAGGGCCTTTCATCTGCTTTTGGGCTCAGACATGGTGGGACTGTGCCAGCCTCTTCCTCTTTCTCCCTCCAAGGTGAGACACCAGCTTGGATTTAGGGAGCTTCCCTCCCCCCACCACCACCATTTGCTTCTCTGCCTTGGCATGATGGATCTGTGCCAGCCTCTTCTCTCTTTTAAGTGCCAGGGCATTTAGGTAGACAGTGTGCTAAGTCCAGCAGTCTGGTGGTGGAACGTGCAGAACATTCCAGAGGGTTTCCCAGTCCTCTAGAGCTGGTTGGGGGGGGGGGCACAAGGGCTGGAGTGGAAAGGATTTTCCTCCCCCAGTTAGTGCAATTTCTGTTGGTGCCAGTGCAATAGCCTCAACAGTTGTTGTCAATTCTATTCACTTCATTTTAATTTATGTGGGATTGTTATAAGGTTGTCTGTGCAGATTTCTTTCCTTCAGAAGATAAGGGTGTTCCAGATAAATACTGCAAGGCTGTAAATAGGTCATTAGTGTGGCAAAATAACCAGTGTTGAATCTACACTGTAGAATAAAAAGGGGTTTTCTTAAGTTTTGTGAGCACTTCTTGCAAGCTTCTCTCTATTCCCCCCCCCCCCCCCAAATAACCTGGAACTCCTCAACTTAAAGTGGTAAAAGTTTTTTGTTTTCATTTAGTGAATTGCAACTTTTCAAAGACGTTATTTACGATGTTTTCTTGAGTTGATACGTAGAACTCATTTTGAGTAGTCAAAATGGCAGTTCAAATAATACCATAGCATTTCAATGAAACGTATGGAGTGCTTGGTTTATATTAATGTTATCTGGGTGGAATGATTCTTATATCTCATGTACTTGAGGGAACAATCACACAGGTTTCTTTCCTGTTTTGGTTGTTTGGGTTCCTGGCATGCTGATTTGTGACTTAAGATGAAAATCACATTGCCAGGGATTACCACATAACCATGACATTGACGTCTGCAATGGCCTCCATGATAATCTCACATTTATTTATTGTTGGACCTGCATGGATATCTGCTACTCTATTTCAAAAAAAAGAGTCACTGAAGGACTTCAGCTGCTATTGTAACTATGTTTGGACGAAGACCTCTCTATTGAGGTGCAGAGCTTAGCTGATTGGTGAACAGTGATTGATTTCCTCTTTGTTCACAGTGGCTAAGTTCTGCACCTAAAGAGAAGTTGAGATGGAAAACTTGGTTAAACTCTTGGTTGCCGTTGCTGGGGTAGTGCCATAGCCCATATTTGCATGGAGTCTGATTTGCAGATTGCAGCAGAAGAATCCCTGCAATGGGTACTTCCTCCCATCAAGAAGGAAACCATTCTACATGGGAAAACATCCTTGGTTTACTCTGGTATAGATATAATCCATAAATGTCAAAAGGTTTACCTTTGCTTTTCTTGGCACTTAATAATAATAATTTATTTATTTATATCCCACCCCTTTGAGGTCAAAGGGGCTACTGTGAAGACAACTGTATTTTATGTAAGATTTCTCTGTCTTTTGTGTCCTGAGCGGCAGCTTAGCAGTGCGTGTTACACATGACCACTGATTGTGTCTTGTTGGAGTTGCTCCTTGCAGCCGTTGCAGTTCCAAGCTGTGGATGGACCCGTCCTCCGGTGCCTACTGAGCTGATATCAGTTCTGATTTTACATACTGGCTCAGTTCAGCAGGAACAGGAGTCGAGCCCTAAAGCTTTTTAAAAAACCCTTCCTTCTTAAGTACACAGACATCCGTGAAAGCTTAACTCTTACTTCATGCCTGAAACCAGAAACAGAACAGACTGATAACTTTGATGTGGATCACAAATTCTTACATGGACTACAGTCTTGCAGAAGGAAATATTAGCTTTGCCTTTGGGTGGGTTAGATGATGAGGCATGTGCAGTTTGTGTTCAGTTGACAAAGGTAACAGAGTTGTATCTTGAGTGCTTCGTTCTGCCTTTCTACCATTTAATGGCTATTTTCAAAAATAAAAAGCAGTGTGGTACTTCCTCTTCCATCCTTCCCCAATTATTGCCCTTTCCAATTTAGTCTATTGTAAAGAACATTTCTCTGGTGATCACATAATTATTGTAACTTCTCATACCAGTCTGATGTGACTTTTCTTTAATATGGTGGAATGCTAGGGCCTACTGTCTTCTCAGATTACATTCAGCCTCATGACAGAGCATGTGACATGCACATGAACATCAACTTTTCTGTTGGGATTCTCTCACTGCATGCATTTAAGGAAAATTCCTTTCATGGATATCCTCTTTCAAGTAGGCTGGTAAAGAATAGCCAATTCCTTCTTTCCTGAACATTTTTTAAAAAACAAACAAACACACGGATTCTTTCATTCTAACCAAGTAATAAGTTTTACCACTGTTTCCCTTGCAGGAAAGATCAGAGACTCTTAATGTATCTACTACAAAATGCTGGTTGTAATAGGAATTGCTTGAACCTGGACATCAAAGGAAGGATTATGTGACTGCTAAAACTATCAGCTGACAATTTTACTCTAGTTAATTTATTGCAAATTAAGACAGTTCTGGATTACAGGTGCCCATCCAGGCCCAAAAGAATCAGCAGGAAAAGATAGAATCTCCATTTGAGTAGGCATTGTTTTTGAATGAAAGCAGCTTATCACAATTAAAAAAAAATTGTAAATTAATTAAAGCTACTTGGGAAAATAATTATTTCCTAATCTAAATCCTGGACATTTTTGGACACAGTTATTGTATTGTTTAATATAGCAAATAAGCAAAAATAGCTTGTCTTGAAATTAACCTGTGGGAATGTTTCCCCACAGAAAAAAATAGAAGCAGAATGAAGAAAATTGCACTGATGACCTTTTTTCAGGGATGCATTTCTTAGGTAACTCACCACAATTCAATATAAGCACTTCAGATATGGATAGTTTTTGTATAAAATACTCATGTGATAGTGATATATGGCTATGAATGAAATGAATTCACTTATTAAGCTATTTTCAGAAATAATTACTTTGTAAGTATTTGAAAAAACATTTTATAAATAAACACTCAAACAATGTGTGAGTTAACTTTTTTATTGTCTGTTAGGATTATTGGCAGTATAATATTTCATTGCTCTCTCTCAAGCTATCAGTGTGTTTACTGTGTATAAAAATAAAAACAAGACTATCCGGAACTCTTCTAGCCCGATGCCCTGTGCTGAAGGACACTCGCCCATTTGCATATGTGTGTACAGAGAGGCATTTTTCTCTTTCTTTGTGCCTCCCACTTCTCTCATTAGCAGAATTATGCTCTGTTAGAGGCCCTGGATTCAGCTTTCCAGTTCTGAGGTAAAATCCACCGTCTATAGCACCATACTGAGCTACTTCAGTAGCTGTTAATGTAGACCTTTTGATGTAGTCAATAAAGTATCCAACCTATTCATGAAGAAAGTTATGCTCTGTTTCACATTTTTTAACTGAGAATAATGGGGGGAAAGCAAGCAGTTCTTTTACCCTTCCATTCCTGCAAAGTTGAGTAAGGCTACTCTGAAAGTTAACTTGTCTTTCCTTTTTGTTTTTCTCTGATAGAAAGTTGTTTTTATTTTGGTTTGTTAAATAACCAAAGTTAAAAGGTTCAAGTACCTCTTCATGCCCTCCACTTCCCTCAGTACAGACACATACACACACACACACCCCTTACCTGGATAGAAGAGGGAACAGACACAAGGTCTGCTTTCATTGTCTCTTTGAATGCTCCCATTTAAAAGGATTCTGACCAGCATGC
Organism: Urosaurus nigricauda; assembly: GCA_034509955.1. NCBI lineage: Eukaryota > Metazoa > Chordata > Lepidosauria > Squamata > Phrynosomatidae > Urosaurus > Urosaurus nigricauda. The sequence goes on along the minus strand of JAOEGL010000002.1, from coordinate 79,037,350 downwards.
TGTTGGGTAAGGTTGGGAATGTCTCTACGAACAATGATTGAATCTCAGCTTGAAACACAGGCTGGAATCCTGTTGGGGACCTAGACCTTCCTAAGCATGTACACAGGAATAAGAAGGGGGCAATTCCATAATGTCTGTTTCCAGTAAGTGGCTGGTGGCACAGTGGTTAAATGCCTGTACTGCAACCACTCACTCAAAACTATAAGGTGGCAAGTTCAATACCAGCAAAAGGGCTCAAGCTTGACTCAGGCTTGCATCCTTCCAAGGTCGCTAAAATGAGTACCCAGACTGTTGGGGACAAGTAGCTTACAGTTGTAAACCATTTAGACACTGCTTAGGTGGTATGAAGCAGTATATAAATGAAGCTGTTCGTTATGTTACTATGTAAAGGAGCCAGCAAGAGGGATGTGGTGGCTTAGTGGTTAAGACACCAATTCTGATTATCATAAGGTTGGCAGTATGAGGCCCAAGTGCAGCATGATGGAATGAGCTCCCAGCAAAGTATAGCCCATTGTGCATCAGGACACTCTTGCCAGTATCCTGTTATACATCTTTGCAATTTATTAACAGGGTTTCTTAGCACCTTTGCTACATAGTTAAGTATACATAAAGTTGCTTAACGTAGTCTATGATAGAGGATTCTGTCTAATGATCTTGAATGCCAGTTCTAAATAGGTTGTGTTCCTTTCAATGCATATTGTAATGTTGCTTCTCAAATAATTTGTTTTCACAATGCAAGTGCACATTGGGTGGGATCCAGATTTAAATGCAAACCTTGCAGAAGGGGCTGGCGGAAGAGGATTTCACAAACAAAAACAAAACAAACAGCTTCATTTATATACCGCTTCATACCCTTAAGGAGTGTCTAAGCGGTTTACAATTGTAAGCTATTTGCCCCCCAACAATCTGGGTACTCATTTTAGCGACCTCGGAAGGATGCAAGCCTGAGTCAAGCTTCAGCCCTTTGCTGGTCTTGAACTCGCCACCTTCTGGTTTTGAGTGAGTGGCTGCAGTACAGGCATTTAACCACTGCGCCACCAGGGCTGATACTGCCCCTTCTCTCCAAGGCACCTTCTCCACACACACCTTTACAGGCTTGGACCCAAGTTAAAAAGTTTGGGGCTCCATCCCTTTCACACACCTATCAGTGTTTCCCCCCATTGTCACAACCATTGCTTAAATGGAAAAACTAGGGAAATGACTTCAGGTCAGGGTGACCAGATGCCCTCTTGCTTTCCCAGGGGCACATCCTCCATTTGCACCTTCTGTCCAGGAGGAATTAGAAAGGGTCCTCCATTTAGAGCAGGGCTAAGAAGCATGAACTGCATTTATATACGGGTGCTTTTATCGCTGGAGCCCTTGTGCTTGCATTTAAGGCTGGCATCGCAAAAAAGTCACTGGGAGCCCAATGGCAAGGGATTTGGACCACTGAGGAGCCACAGAGGGAGAGGGGAGAGAGAGGAGAGATGAGAGAGAGAAAAGAGTGGGTTTCTTTTCCCAGCCAAACCTTCAACTCAAATGGGGGACCTGCCAGCAAAAATGAGGGACATTACACACACACCCAAAAGCTAAAAACACGCATATAAATTCATGCTTCCTAGTCATGCTCAGAATGGAGGACAACTCTAAGGCAACCCTATTGTGGAGTTTTCTTGGCCATTTTTTTCAGAGGAGAGTGTGCCATTGTTGTCCTCTGAAGCTGAGAGAGGGTGACTGGGCCAAGGTCACCCAGTGGGTTTCCACAGCTCAGTGGGGATTCAGACCGTAGTCTCCAGAGTCCTAGTCCAATGCTCAAGGCACTACACCAGCCTGGCTCTCTACTCAGATGTAAATCCCCTATTGCAATGGCACATATTATATAGGAACCCTGAGCTCAGAGAGGGGGTTTCCCTAGGTAAGGGGGGATTTGAACCCTGGGTCCTTTGCTGAGTCTCTACTCAGATGTAAATCCCCCTATTGCACTCATGGGTCAGTGGCTATTAGTACAATGGTGTTGGATTCTATTTATCCTCAGCTAATTGGGGGTTTGAACTCTGGGTCCTTTGCTGGCCAGGCCTCCTTGGAGGTTTGATGGGCCTGGGTTGAGGGTGGCAATGACCTCCAAGTAGTAGACCAGGGTGGTTGGATGCCCTCACCACAAAGGAGGACATGGGCACCACAGAACGGAGGACTTGCCAACAAAAATGAGGGACATCACACATGCACACACCCAAAAGCTAAAAACACAGCATATAAACTGATGCTTCCTAGTCATGCTCAGAATGGAGAGCGTTTTGGAATTCCTCCTTGACAGAATGTAGGATGGATCCTGGGAAAGGGGGGAGGGGGAATGGCAGATTTCCCAAAAACCAGGGGCGAGATGGATTATACCCTCTGCCAGCCCTCTGCCATTAGTCCCTCCCCTCCAGTGCGATACAATTCAGGTCTGTCATTCCACTTGCTAATCAATTCTTTTCAAAAGAATCACTTTTTGACCTGTCTTCAAACACAGCAATTTTTCTGCCTTTGCCTTGCTTCGCAGCGGTTCAAACCAAGTGCAGTCGGTTCTGAAACCATTTCAAATGTGAACAAGGCACATATAATCCAGTCAGAAAATCACTTTAAACAGGCCTCAGGTGTGCAAGGGCAGCAGGACAGCATTCTTATACAACACCCAACATCACGCTTAAATCCTATATCTGCAGTGTTTGATTGGTGGACCTATTTTTTTCTCATGACAAATATATAGGAGACAGAAAAACCATATACTGTACATTGAATTGGCTAATGAAAACAGAACTTCAACTAATTCAAAAAACTTGAGAAAGCATTATGTGAACAGAACCAAATGGAAGATCTGCAAAACCATTCACTTACTAAAACTTGTTCTGGTTTTTAAAAGAAACGGACAGGTTCTTCCAAACATCAAGTGTTGGTTACCTGACCCAGTAGAAGGAGCTGTGAGAAAAATCAAAGAAAATATACTAACATCTAAATACTTGGGAATGCTTTAGGGATACACAACAATAACTGGAGAAATAGCTACAGCTTTTCTATCTTTTTCACTGCTGCGATTAACTGACTAATAAAGGCTAAAGAGAATGGCTGTGATTAAAATTAGCTGAAAAGAAAAACTGAACAGGCTAAAGGCCAAATCCTTAGCACTAAAGAACTTGCCAAATGGTTTTCTTTTTCCTCGCAGTATTTAAATTATTACTTAAAGCAGAATGAATGTCTGGTAGGAACTCTACTACTGAAGCTTTGCTGGTGCCAGCTGAAAGTAGTCCAGGGTGTTTGGGGGTTGCTCTTTGAGGTGGGGAATTGTGAGTAAGACTCAATCGCAGCCTAAGTTGGCTCTACAGCGTTGGTCATTAAAAGGACCCAGTCAACTGGAGTACACTTAAGCCCTTCAGAAAGTGGCTGCACAGGTTTTAACGCCTTTTATATAGTCAGACAGATGGTTGAAGGAAGATAGCCAGAATAAGCAGAAGAAACTCTATCTTGGCATTGGTTCTCAAATGGACCACCCCAATGCAAATTCCCAGAAACAGAGCTAAGGTAGCATTGAAATTGTAACCAAGAAGATGTCTTTTCAACAGTCCAAGCAAGGAAGGAAGAGATACATCAGTTTTCATGCATTAGCCAGCTTGGTAGGTGGACTTAAGAAGCCCCACATGCTGATGTTATTGTAAATTATGCCCATTTGAAAAACCTGCCAATATGCTGTTTTTCTAACCTAGCTGAAAACTGTAGTGCAAAGAAAATATCTAGAAATCATTAGCTACACTAAAGAAGCATCACAGGTATAGAATACTGATAACTACATTACGTGCAGTGGAAGCCCCTTAATAATTTTGAGACATGAAGTTTTACAAATGATCATATTTTAATATTCAAAAATGCTATTTAAATGGAATTTATATGAGCAAAAAAAAAGGCTTAGAATTTGCTGGTCTGAGTGGGAGGAGCAGCTGTGAATTTGGCTCCACAAAATTACATATTATTGGGAGGGGGGGGAGCTTTTTGGAAAGCTGCTTGCAGCTGAGACTATAAGGGCTCATTGCCAAAAGAAAAAAGAAAAACCTCAAAACTGTTTCACAGATTTAAGATCAGAAAGTAGCACCCTTCCTTTATGGGGATGTGTGTGTTCCAGACAAATCAGTTGTCTAATGCACAGTAGTGGCCAATTTCGTACGCAGGGCGAGATCTTACATCAAGCAGACTCCAACATTTCACCCATGCAGTCCCATCTCAGCAACCCACCCCAGCAGCTGTAAAATCCGAGGGGGGGGGGCTGCTGCTCTTGCTTACTGGTGGGGAAAGGCAATTCAGACAATGAAAAAAACACTTAAGGAATGCACCTTCGTTTCCTTTGCTTGGGAGCCTATAAAGCAGCCACATCACTGTCATCTCAATGGTCTCCCTCCCTGATAAGCAGCAGCCCCACCCCGCATTTGACAGCTGTCAGGGTGGGATGCTGGACAGAGCACAAAGGCAGTGGTTCCCAGACACTTGTTCTTCCAGCTGTTTTGGACTTCATCTCCCAGAATCCTAGACTACTGGCCAAGACAGCTGCGGGTTTTGGGAGCTGAAGTTCAAAATGTCTGGAGGACAAGTGTTTGGGAATAACTGGGATAGGGTATAGCTCCATGCAGCCCATTCAAAAAGAGATACGGTGGTCCCTTCACATTCACTGGAGTTAGGGTGAAGGACACCTCCCCCCCTCCATGGATGTGGAAAAACTGCAAATAAAAACATTTTCTTTTCACATGAGAAAACACCTCTAAGTATCTCGAGGTCCTCCAGGCTCTGTGGTCAACATCTGCCAGACGCTGAGCATAGATTCATGCAGGAGAACCTACAAACACCTAGAGAACTTTAGGTTCTCCAGCACAACTCTATGGTCAACTTCTGGCAGAGTTGTGCTAGAGGACCTAGAGATTCCTAGAGAGAACATATTAATCAAAACCACAGATAATCAAATCCACAGAAGTCAAAGCCACAAATGTGGCGGGCTAACTGTGTATATATATATATGCGTAGGCAATGTTTGCATGCATGTATGTCAATACAAGATTCCACCCATTGACTACCAGGATAGTCTCCAAAATAAGATATAGAAATCTTTTGCCATGCATACTTATATACAATCTCCTTTTTACTAGCTATCTTTTGCAATTTATTCCACCCTTTAAGGTGTCTGTGGGTGTAAGGTTTTACTATCCACATGCTGGGGCAGGCCTTCAATTAAAAAGCCTATAAAGTAAACTTTGAAGTGAGTAAACATCTACACGCATACTTTCTGGGAAGTATGTCCTTTCTGTAAATAAAAAAAATGTGATGGATTTTAAGGGGAATCTGTTTCTCCCCCCTGAGACTCTTAAGCTGCAAAGTTGGGAACATTATGACTTTATGCACATAACTATGCAAATGGTAACTGGTAGGTATGTAAAGCAGTTTGCTCTGAAGAAGAAATCAAACAAAATTCATTTCTAAACTGTTCAAGTCTTTTCTTGGCATTGCTCAAAGGAGGTCTGTGGTTCAGGAAAAGTCTGTGGCCCACACTGCCCTAGGAAAGTACACTTGCTGACTAATGCCACTTTAGCAAAATATGAGCTCTGCTCTTTTTTGAAAAAGAAAAAGAAACCCAGAAGAAATACAAAGAGGTGATTTCTCCCTGATTATCCTGGCATCTACTTCAAACAGAATTGCTAACAATCACTTGCTTGTGATGGAGTTTAGAATCTATAAAGTGCCATGACAGAAGCAAGCAGTTCTATTGGACAGGAAAGAATCCACCAATAAATCATTTAACTTTTTAAAAAGGCCCCCTCAAGGCAAAGAAAGAAGACATGATTCCAGTCAACCCTCAAAGGGCACCTTAGATTTATTAGCCTTTAGAGGGAAATACTTCATTGCCATTGTAATTTGTTTATAGTCTTATGAGACAATTTGAACTGTGTGAAGTGGAAAAAAGTTCTTGGCTATAAGCACATCCTAATCTATGTGTGACTTAAGAAATTACTTGGTGACTGGCATTCTGTTAGGAACATATGCATGTGTAAGCTTCCCGTATGCAAATGGATGTCCTTTATCAGTCATTGTTGGTTTTCCCTCCCTCCACAGTGCCCAAAGCCTTGGCCCCTTACTGAAAAGCCTCTGAAGCTGCCCTGTATGGCCATTCTGTGCTTCACGGTGAGCAGGCAGGATCAAGGAAGCATCTGGCTGTTTTCACAGCCAGATGCAAAATGATGACACCAGCCTCCAAGGGTCTCAGTGAAGCTGTGATCATTTTGCATCTGGCTATGGGGACATAGCCAGATACTTCTCCAATCCTTCCAGCTCACTAGGAATCACAGAATGTCTTTCAAGGCTTTTTAGTAAACTCAGTGGTGATGGGGGACTTTGCTCAGCATAAAGCAGGTTCACATGCATATATTTACACTACACTGGGGATGTTGTATTGCAGTCATTATATGCAATCATTAATAACAATTACAACCACATTTACAATTTATTTGTACATTTCACACAAACACTGGATACAGACCTCTTTTTTAGAGTTTGGAAAGAAAGTGTATGAAAAAAGATCTAATACCACCTCTTCTTCTACCAACAATCTGATTAGTGAGTCTGATGCCTGGGCCAAACTGAATATTATTATAAAAACTAAATTATTATAAAAAATTATTATAAAGCCCACATTTTAGTCTCTGGAGAAGATCATTCACCAGTATGATAGTTCTTTGATATTTTATTCCAGCCTGGCTCACTCTGTCTAAAAGGTGGGCAAGAAGGCCAATAACTTCTGGGATTTCACTGCTCCCAACTGCAAACTGGAAAGGAAGAAGAAGGAAAACAGAATAGAAGAAAGTTAGTTGTGCCACGTTGTTAGGAATGAGCAAAATGCAGTGCACATTTCAAATGTGCTCCTCAAGGCCTTTTCAGCAGATCTTTAGTCCATAACAGACTCACCTCAAAGCCACCAAAATGGGGGTGCCAAACAGTCCAGCAATGCTCCTGAACACATTCCTAAAGGGTTGAAGGTGTTCAGGAACAGCAGTTGAGCAGAAAACATCCCTTCAGTCCCCACAACTTCTGGCACCAGTAGATGACTAAAGAGCAAGTTTCCATGATTTTCCATGGTTCTTGGGCAGTGTGGTCTGGAACAGGTCTGCAGGGAGGACATTGGCCCCAGCAGCACATGCCTGTTGTCTATCCTTGTTTTATGTCAAATTAATTTGTTGCTGTACAGTGACAGAGATGTACTCTATTCTATAGTTACTGTTGATTACAAAGAAAAAAAATTATACGTCCAAGACAAAGAACCAAGAAAGGGGGAAGGAGAAGAAACCCTGTTAACTTCTGTAAGTGGGTCACTTATTCTGACTTGGAATTTTTCTCCTCTTGCTTTGTCCACTCCATAATCCAGCCTTCCTCAGCCTACTATCCTTCAGATGTGTTGGGAGTACAGGCTCCATCACTCCAGATTGCATGCCTTTTAATACTGGGTTGAGGGGAGCGATAGTCAAGCATATCTGGACAATACCAAACTGAGGAAAGTTGATCTAATCTCTATATGGAGGAGACACTTGTTGGCATTATTGAGTGAAAATGAGATGTTTCCCTACCACTTTGCTTTTTCAAGGGCTGAGCAGAAGCATTTTTTAAGCACAGACACAACTAAAATCAAAACCCAGTGAACACTCAAGACAACAAAACAGTATTTGGAAAAGTTTCTTTTGTCAAGGCCTCTATTAGCCATTTAGGATTGCTGAAACAAATTCTTCCTATTTAGTTATCTGATTTTTCCCCTGCCTTTCTCTCTTGAGAGATCATCACTCTCTTCTGACTAAGGTTCTTTCAAGAAGTATGTCTGCCAATGAACTGTATATTACTACTGCCAGTAACTGAAAGGGAAAAAGAAATTTGTTTCCTGTGGGGAAACAAATTGACTCTCTCTGCTGCCATCTTACACAGCCTTTCCTCTACTCCTAGAATGGCAAGAGTAAAAATACTATTATCTACAAAGCTATCCATAATTTTATACAGCTGCATTTATCTATCTCTACCCAGAAATAAGGAGCTAGGAGAAAATTTGTGGAGCACATGCCTTGCATACAAGTGGCCCCACAGTCAATCTTTGGCATCTCTAATTTAAAAGATTGCAGATCACAAACTTCTTCTTCTGAAATAAGAGGAGTCAATAGAGCCAGCTGGATCAATGGTTTGACTCAATAAAAGTGAGTCAACCTCCTTCAACAAAACCAGAACCTGGGTAGTTAGTTATTTTGAGTACAACTCAACTTTGCCACACTTTGCACAAGCTAGAAGGATAGTTCAGCTGGACCACTGAAGTTCCTTTGAGTCACAAGCCTTATAAGACTGACTTTTCCTTTGACTGTATCTTTAAGTTGAAACAAGAAGGATGTTACTGATAAAAATTTCACATAAGGATGATTTCTTTTTCTTGTGTCCAAGAAAGAAATCTTGCTTTGCCATCATGTGCTAAATTGGCATAAGGTAGAATGTATGCATTGTTTTTCCATACTGTTCTACCTGCTCAAAGTTTTCAGGACCATCACTTTTTTCTTTAGAGATCTCAATCTCTTAAAGGCGAAGTTTTGGTGTTGTGTGTCTTTGATTCATTTTTTATTTATGTCGACCCAAAGGTGAACCTATCATGTGGTTTTCTTGGAAGAATTTGTTCAGAGTGGGTTTGCTTTCACCCTTCTCTGAGGCTATGAGAGTGTGACGTGCTCATGGTCACCCAGTGAGTCTCCATGGTTTAACAGGTATTCTAATCCTGGTATCCAGAGTCATAATCAAACCACTACAACCTGCTGGCTTGGAATTAATTCAGTTTTTCCATCAGCTTTGGGAACCCTCCAAACTGAGATTGTTCTTTTGTTCAGATGATTCTCAGTTCAAATTCCAGAAGCTTCTGAAAGTCCTCCTTCTTCATAACAGAGAGAAAACACCCATCTGAGAAAGTCCTTCCAATAGAAGCCTCCTGTTTAGAATACTGAAATTTGCTCTTCATCGCAGCCCTTTGAACACATTTTAGCTCAAAACATTGACCAGTTAATTGCTTCTGGGCTCAATCCAGTAGCTGTTACTGACTTTTAAACCCTTTATGAATTTCCTGGTCTTAAGCAACTTCCTGGCCTCAACCACCTTCTTTAATCCTTCCTAATTCATGACTACTTTCACAAATAATTTTGCTTTAAGGACACAGTATCAGGATGTTGCTCAAAGTAAGCAACAGAACACCTGGCAGTTCTTTATATGGGAAGACAAAGCAGCTTGAAGGATCAAGCAAATTTTCCTGCTATAAATTCCTGTTTTCTAGGCCAGTAGTTAAAAACCTTCAAGGGCACCGCTCACTTACTATTTTTGTAGTCTCAGCATACTGGATATAGGGAACTCTCAGCCCACCAGGGGCTCATTCCCACTTACATTTAAATTCCCTTTCGCTTTGGGTCAGTTAATCGATTCCAGTCAATGTGTCATTCCCACTATGGAAGCAGTTCTTTTCTTTATCTGCTTTGGGGGGGGGCAAGATTGTTGTTCCCACCAGTTTGAGCCACTTCAAAATGCCTGTCAACCATCTATGTATCATCAGTGATGCAACCGGCAACACATTCAAGAAAACACGGGAGGCAGTCATGGGTGCCGTGGCCAGAATTCTCCCCTGGGATGAACAGATCTATGGGTGTGATGGAGGACTCTCCCTTGGGATGCATGGATCTATGGGTGTCACGGAGGACTCTCCCCTGGGTTGAATGCATCCATGGGTGTCATGGAGGACTTTCTCTAGGGATGCATGCATCCATGGGTGTCATTGAGGACTCTTCCCCTGGGATGCATGGATACATGGGTGTCATCGAGGACTCTCCCCAGGTTGCATGCAGTTTTTTAAAAAATTGGCAGTATATTTACTCCATTGTTTTTGCAATTACTTGTCTTGCTCAGCTGTAGTCGGTCCACTTGCACAGCTCACCACCCACAAGTAAATGCAAATACAATGGAGCACATATACTGTCAATTTCATGCGCCCATAGGTCACACCACAAAACACAAAGGCAGAACTGAGGGGGGGGATGTTGTATTCCCCCCCCCCCCAAAATGAGGAGGGATGATAAACACCCCTCTGCCATTAATCCCTCCCCTCCAGTAAGATGCAATTCAGATCTGTCGCTTCCACTTGTTGAAAATGCTTCGGAATCAATTCTCTTCAAAAGGACCGCAAAATGATCTGTTTTTGGAAAGAACGGTTCTTTTGCATTTGCCTCACTTCTCTGTGATTGAAACTGAGTGCAGTCAGCTCAGAAATGGTTTCAAGTGGGAATGAGGCACATATAATCCGATCAGCAATTCGCTTTAAATCATAGTAGGAATAAGCCCCAGATGTAGGGAAGAAGCTAAGGACCATCACTGAACACAAGAGGCCAACAGGGCCAAAACTATGAAGTGTTAAAAATGTCCATGACATAGATTAAAAAATGGTAACCTCACGCCTGGACTACTGTAATGCGCTCTACATGGGGCTACCCTTGTGCTTAACCCGGAAACTGCAACTGGTCCAAAATATGGCAGCTAGGATTGTGACGGGAACATCCAGGAGAGAGCACATTACACCAGTGCTTAAATCTCTCCACTGGCTGCCAATTACTTTCCGGGCACAGTACAAGGTGTTGGTTTTAACCTTTAAAGCCTTACATGGCTTGGGTCCATCCAGGACCGCCTCTTCCTGTATGAACCCCCCTGCATACTTCGGTCCTCTGGGAGGAACCTGCTACAGCCTATGAAGACCAGGCTGGCGCAGACTTCCCAGAGGGCCTTTTCAGCTGTCACCCCCAAGCTTTGGAATGACCTGCTGGATGAGATGTGTCTCATGGTATCTATCAATGGCTTTAAGAAAGCATTAAAGACACATCTCTTCCGGCAGGCCTTCCCAGACAGTATTTAACATATCCCAGCTCCAAACTTAAAATCTACAACCCTTCCAGCTTTTTATTCCCTGTGATTCCAGCCTTTCCCATTTAGCCCTAGAATTTTTAGGTTTTGGCATTGTCTTGTTCTGTGTTCTATGTTTTAATTCATTTTTAATTTAATCGTATTTTAAGGGGTAGGAGGTTGGGATGGGATTGTTCTATTTTAACTGCTTTCTGTTTTAAATATGTTGTACCCCACCCCGATTGATTGCTCAGAGGGGTGGGCTATAAATAATAATAATAATAATAATAATAATAATAATAATTATTATTATTATTATTATTATTATTACCTCAAGCAAGAATAGGATGGAAGCAGGAGAAACAGTAACATTTCCAGAAGTATCTTTCTATATATGACTAAATGAAATAGGGCTAAGCCAAAACTTCACCATCCGCATCTGCCTCATAGGAAACCTTCCCTTGCAAGATGGGTGGTGATGTAACATCATTTCTGGTTTCATTTCCAACTAGTTTTTCAGACATTTTAAAGTATGTATAGGTCTTGCAGTTTGTGTTTGTGTGTGTATGTGTGTGTAATTAAGCAGACTAAATCTTAGGAGTAGTAGGGGACCATTTCCCTTAGAGAAGGTGATCAGCTCCTAGATTTGCCTTCAAACATGCAAGAAGAGATCAGCACAAGGAATAACAAACACTCTCCTGCTGGCTGATGGGACCTACATGTAAAAATGTCTCTCCAAAGGAAAGGAAAATAAAAACATTCATACATGCTGTAGAGAGGATTTCTAAAGAGTATTCAAAAATATTCTGTGTTCCTCCCACACCTTCATTACTGGCAATTTGTGCAGCCAAATTTTAATGCTGCCACTCTCTGATCCACTCGATCATCCATTATGACAGAAATACTTTAATGTGTACACATACTTCACACAGAGGACACTCCTAGTTCATAGTGCGCACTGTGAAAAATCTAATTCTACAGGAGTTACAATAAATATCTTGCTCCCAGTGGAGATAAAATGGAGGGGGGCACACAGGATGAAATACTTACACCATCAATAAATTCTCTGGCTATTACTTGTCCACCAGGGGTAAAGAGCAGAAAGCTGATAATCAGACGCCTAACCAGGTGTTTGGTACCAGGTTGTCTTATTCCTGTTTGGCTACTAACTGCAGTGTGCAGATCTGTGACAGAAATGGATGCGGCTCTTGACAGGGTTGTCAGACGATCACAAACAGACCTTGCTTCTATCTGTTGGGAATAATTGAAAGGAATAAAAGTTTATACAAAGCTCATCTCTGTTTCCTGATCCTATGGGGGGTGGGTGGGGTAAGAGATGGTATTACGAGCCCAAGGAAGATCCAAGCACAACAGAAAGATGATTTATAACAACAACAACAAAACCCACTAAAAAGCCCAAAGCACTGAGGCCATGGGACATCGTTTGACCTTTATTTGTCTAACAGGAAATGGTGAAAGCCACAGAGCAAAATGAAGGCAGATTGTTACATTATGGGGAGAAAAAATAGAAGTCCTTTGAGGTCCCACTATAATAAGGCAGCTACAAATCAATTAATCCCCATGCAGTCTGACCTTGTCTGATTTTAAAAAATCTGATGGGGGGTTGTTTCCTTTTAGTATTGTTTGCAAACCATCCCTCTTCTCTTTCACCTCTTGGAGCAGCCAGAACAAACAGCTTCTGGAGCCAAAATATAAGGAGGATTTGGGAGTCTGTGCATTAAAGGAAATTATTGCCTAGATCATAAGTAGTTATTACCTAAAAATATTTGCTACATAAAAGCCACTGCAGGAAATGGGAAATAAAGAAGTAATACACACATATCCTTCCTGCTAACCTTAAGTCTGGTTTTAAGCAACTGATTTCCTTGCAGATACATTTTTCCCTATTAACATTTATAAATATGCTTCCTGGTTTAAAGACATGTGTGAGAAAATATCGTATTTTATGTCTTATAGACCATTACATTTTATTGTCCACACCCTCCACTTCCAAAAATGAATCATTCAGCCATGGAAGTTTTTATGCTAAGGCACTGGCAGTCACAGTCATGGAGATCCCAATTCTGAGGAACTCCCTCTCCCCTCACAGTGGTGCCTGGATCTGGCCCACATGCTTAATTGGCAGATATCTGTGCTATTGCTCCAGGGGTCTTCCATGGTTCCTGCCAGGCACAGCTATGCCAAGAAGAGAGACTGGGATGGGACAAGGAGGTAACTAAAATTGCACACGCACCCCAGCCACCTTTAACAAAATGACCATCGACCTGGCAGCAGTATCATGTATCTATGCTGCTATTGCATCCTAATAAGGGATAAGTGCTTTCTACCTTTTCATTTATATTTGTACTATGCTTTTCATTTTAAAATTTCCAAGATGTTCCCAAATTATTACTAGATAATCTCCTGCTAAGTGCCTTGCAAGACCTGAGCCAGTATCAACAACATTGGTTTCAAACAACAATATAAATGCAAACGCAAGCACTACAAAACCTAGCACAAGCACTTCCCAATGGGTTTCGCTAACTGCTAAGACAAGGGGTGCACTGTACTGCCTAACAAACAGCAAGACACCTACTCCCTCTCTTCCTTCACAGGGAGCTTTTTGTTCTACTGGTTCCAAAGAGGATCATGTTTAGTATATGCCATCCTTGGGGGAAGCGCATCATGCCCAAGTAATGGAAATTCAAACTATCATCTCTTTGCTCCTCCTATGAGACATGGCTGCTGCTGCCGCTGCTGCTGCTACATCTGATTCTACGGTTCTCTGCCCTACAGCAGTGAAAAGACATGAGCAGAATTTAGAACAACTTTTAGACTACAGTTCCCAGACACTGTGAACTTGCAGGACCACTGGCTTTCCTGGTTGGGAGATTCCAGAGTTGTAGTCTAAAAAAGTAACCTTTCCAAGTTTTGGCCCTCTAGGGGAATAGAGTGAATGCAGATCAGCATCAGACCACCCAGCCGCCAATACTCAGAGCAATATGGCAAGATAAAATTGATGGAAACAAGCACAAAAAACTCATGAGTACAGCAGACAGGATCTGATTTATTTTTAATGTACTTCACTTCTGGGAATTTTTATTTTTAATGTATTTCACTTCACTTCTTTCCAGAATGATAAACAGAATAAAAATCAATTAACTAAAGAATGAACTAACAGAAGCTCCCCTTTTTTAATATGAGAAGACTGCTCAGCAGGAAATAAAAGTCAGGATGCCCAGAGAGTGGACTGGAGCTCCTTTGCCACAAGATCCAACACAACAATGAAAAGCATTATTGAAAAGGTACAATTAACCAAATTTCACTGCTGTAGGTTCTCAAGGAAGAAGTCTCTCTACCCAAAGTTTTAAACACATGTTCATACCATGAGACTGTCAAGTGCTATAAAATCTTGTCACTGAATTTTTCAAGACCAACAATGGCAATTGAACAGACCAAGCTAGCTGAACAGGAATTTTTGTTTTTATCTTATTTTATGCATAATTGGACAACCAATATTTTAATCACCCACTTCAGAAATGCTCCTGTCCTCTGAACCACTGCTGAGAATACTGTAGAATTGCTTTGGCTTACAATACTCTCAGTTTAAAAACCTTGGGGATGGGAAGTATTAACAAATGGATGAGCTTTAGTTAGGAATAATCTCTAAACCATTCTGAAACCATTCCCTATAGGTTGTAGCCAAACAAGTTTTTCAACCTAAAAGCCTTATGCTTCAGACGAACAAATGATCATTGAACTCAAAGACATGACAGTGTTGAGAGAGAGAGAGAAAGAATGTTAGGGAGTTGGAACTACCCACCATTGTTTGAGTCCTCTGCTGATTCTCATCACTTGGTTCATAGTAAAATGCCAAAAGCCACAGTAAAGCATCTGTAGATTCACATTGTGACAACACCAACTGCTCTGCTGCGATATCAACCCATTCTCCAAAATGAATGAACAAAAACCAGTTCTCAAAGAGGTTGGTGCAAGACCTGGAACATCACCAAAACATATTTCAGCTTTCCCATCCATTATAATTTTAAATTTCATCAAAGGTTTCCAAAAGGTGATGAACTGGAAGCAATGAAGACTGGCAAACCTTTTATGTACACATGAGGCACAACAATGGTTGTGAAATAATGTTGCTTAATACAGAGGAGGGGGGTACCTTTAAAGCAATAGGGCATCTAAAAATTAATTGCCAACATTACAAAAAGAGAAAGTGGAAGACATTTTCTTAAAACTGTTATCTTCATGCAGATCTGAAACTAGAAACTGTATTTTGATTTTGAAGTAAACTGTAAATGAAAAGCAAACTTTTCTCCTTGCAACTTTTCTGTTTTTAAATATGTGGCCTAGTGAAACAGTATTGATGAACAGCTGGCCACAGTTGGGGGCTGAAATATCTGATAAACCATCTTGGAGATGTGGGCCAGAATGATAAGCTATATTTTCATTTGTACATGCTTGGAACATCACTAGAAAATGACTAGTGTAAACAAAGAGTTTAACTGTCATCAGTGGTGCAACTGTCACTGAGTTTATGTCAGTCCAAACTGTAAAAAAAACTTCACAGTCCACAGCATGGAAGGTTCCTATGCATGGACCGAGACAGACGGGCAGGAAAACGCCACCCCTCTTTGCTGTGCAGCGTTGCCGCAGCAACCAAACAGTGAGGCACCACTGTGTCACAGCCCTTGTGATGCCGCTTTCTGTAAGAGATGTGTGGGCGCTCAGACGCCCGCACATCATCAACACACACCCCGTGTGGGCAGAGTTGCTCAATAGCAGCATCACCCACACATCGTAGGGCTCCAGAGCATGTGGTTGGTCTGCGCTCCTGAGCCCTACTATCGCTGCCAGGATGCCGTTTCCTGGTGGTGTGTACCGGGCCCATGCTTCAATAACAAATGGAGCTCCTATAAGTTCATCATTCAGTTAAAAGGAACAAGTGGATGGTTCCTCCAGCTGTTCTTTTGAGTATAAGAGATATTGTACTGAAGCAAACAGTAAGATCTTGTACTGTGCGATCAGACTGTAAAACACAAACAAAAACAAAATGAAACAAACAAACAAAAACCCTTGCTGAACTGGGCCACTAATTGCTTTCATTGGCAGTTGAAATAGTTTTATTTCAAAATATTTTGCACTTAGGAATATAAGTAATAAAAGAAATATAAAGACACTGAAATTAAGACAATCAAACAAATGAGGATTCTCAAAATAAAATGAAAACAATGCAGAAAAGGAAAACATAATTACTGTTGCTTACCTGGTGCCCTTATCTTCTACTGTTGTTTTGAGTATTTTGGCAATGTGGTTCAAATGTTGATGTAAACCTTCAGCTGACATTTCTGGAAGATTAACGTTAACTAAAATTGCTTAAATACTGAGAAGCAAAACACAGTCTATTTGGTACTATCTGAACAGAAGATTTTAACCTAGCAGAGGATTTTAAACTAGCTAGCAGAGGATTGGCTGTGAATCTAATGGCTTCCACAACCACAGTAGCAGAGGATTTTAAACTAGCAGAGGATTGGCTGTGAATCTGATGGCTGCCATAACCACAGCAGCATAGGTGACAGTGGTAGCATAGGCAACAGTGCGGTAGCAGGGGTAAAGTGGCTGTAGGTGCTGGAACAGGGGTAGGAGCAGCCATGAAAGCTCTTTGTGACAGATCCTTTGCTGATCCTGAGCTGCACAGAAGCTTTTAGAACAGCTTTCTCTGACAACACAGATATTTTCGCTTTCACCCCACTGCTATCATGACACATTACTCCAAACAGTGTCTTGGTGTAGCTGATCATCAAACCAGCATAAGGCACCACCAGGGTTTTGGCACATAAGAACTGAAACTTCTGGGAATATGGAAAAGACTTAAGATAAACTTACCTTTGGGATGTTTAAAGAGAGCCATCACAAGCATATGTGGATTTTGAGGAAAGTAGGCCTTCAGTGGGAACTTATGCTAAAATGAAGTCAATCATTAAAAGACGATAATCATGGTATAGTACTAAAAACATGAAAAGAAAACTTGTGGTTCAACTTGTAAAATTTGTCAATAAGAAAATATGCAAATACAGTCACCCCTCCTGACTCGCGGATCTGGGATCCGCAACCTTGAATACTCATAGAGGGGCAACCTCCGTTCTTTCCAATGTGGCATGCCCCTGTGGTGCGCACCCTGCGTGCGATCTCAGGCACTCGCCCCATTCAAGCCTATGGGGCTTGGATATGCACAAGCCTCTGTTTTCATGGCGGGAGGGGATCCGGAACAGATTCCCCTGTGAAAACGGAGAGTCAAAGGTACAATAGAAAATATGTTAACTTTATTTAAGAAAAAGAAAATCAGCTTCCTCATCAGACTTATAGAATCTTTTGAGAGTATCAAACCATGCCAACATAACGTGGCCTAGGCTGCATCTGCACTGCCAGGTTGCTAGTCCAAGTTGATACCACTTTAACTGCCATGGCTCAATGTTACAGAATGCAGGGAACTGTATTTGTTGTGGCACTAGAACTCTCTCACAGAGTATGCCTCCCAATACTACAACTCCCAGAATTCCACAGTATTGAGCCATGGCAATTAAAGTGGTGTCAACCTCGATTATTTCTGAAGCACAGATGCAGCCCTACTATCTATGAAAAATTCCAAACTAAAGGCTTCCACAAACGTAGAATAGTCATGGGACTGGACGGATCATCTTTTATATCAGGAACAAGAAACTGGAAATAGGGGGGGAAAGTTCAGTCCTTGTAGGGGTGGGAAACAGGGATTGAAGTACCCATGGATCTGTATTGGGACCAGAACTATTTAACTGATGATGAACTATAGTGGCCTTTATTATCTGCTGGGGTTTGGTTCCAGAATCCCACATAGATAACAAAATCGGTGGATACTCAAGTCCAAGTAAACATAATGGCAGAGCAAAATGGTGTCCCTTATATAAAATGGAAAATGGAGTTTGCTATTTGGAATGTATACTTAAAAAAATATATTTTCAAGCTGTGGATGCTTGAATCCATGCATAAAAAATCGGTGGATAAGGAGGGCCGACTGTATTTAAAACCAGAGCAAACAACAATTCACTCAGGTTGGTAACTCAAAGACATTATTTAGGATGGTGAAAACCTTTCCACATAATCTCTTGATGTTGGGTGAATGATAAATTCACCAGGAACCCTGGTGGTGCAGTGGTTAAATGCCTATACTGCAGCCACTCACTCAAAACCATAAGGTTGCAAGTTCAATACCAGCAAAAGGGCTCAAGCTTGACTAAGGCTAGCATCCTTCTGAGGTTGCTAAAATGAGGACCCAGACTAGACTGTTGGGGACAAGTAGCTTACAGTTGTAAGCCACTTGGACACTACTTAGGCGGTATGAAGCAGTATATAAATGAAGCTGTTTGTTTGTTACAATGGCATAAATAGTCTCATTCTGCAGCATATGTAGGCCAGGTGCATAATGAAGCATAGGATGGCCATATGAAAAAGATCTTGTAGCACCTTTGAGACTTACTGAAAGAAAGAAGTTGGCAGCATGGGCTTTTGTAGACTACAGTCTACTTCCTGAACTTCAGCAAGTAGACTATAGTATACAAAACCTCATGCTGTTAACTTCTTTCTTTCAGTTAGTCTCAAAGGTGCTACAAGATCTCTCTATAGACTGATTCTACAGACTAATACAGTTATATCTTTGAATTCTACTACATGAAAAAGAGTTTCAGGAGCTGCAGCTTACCATGCATGCTTCACTCAATGAACATTCCTTTTCCACCCAACTGTCAAAAGGTTCAGGAAGCCTGTCACCCTTTTCACATGACTATCTTAACAAAATATGAATAGAGAACTTTCAAGAAGGACATTTTTCTGCTTCCTGCCATACTAGGAATAAAGGTTATACCCTCACATTGTTTGCCAACACATCCCAGGCAGACTTAAATACTTAAATAACATACTGATGGAATTCGCTGCCACAGCCATGTTACAATTGTCCATAGCTTTAATGGCTTTAAAACAGTTTAAACACATTGACTTTTACATGCCAGCCATAAGAAATAAATGAAACTTTCATGCCAAAAGGCATAGCTGATGGTGGGAATCAAAACAGGGCAATCATAATGTTTGTGCCTGATTCTAAAGTTCTGACATGGCTGGTTGCTTTGACTCTCACTTTTTTACCTGAACCTACCATTTTTTTTAAAAAAAATCACATATCAATTTTGGCTGCACACATGTTCAAGAAATTCAAGAAATGCACAAACTTGCTCTCACCAGACATTACAAAAGTTTAACTATGACTCTGTTGTTAACATGTGTAAAAATGGTTTATGAATATGTGTTTGGATCAATAGTAGTTGGTGCCCACTAGAGCTGCTGGGACAGAGTCCAGAGTCGCCAGAACCACATGCAACTTCTAGTTCAATATACACACGCTGCCCATGCAAAATATTTATGATTCCAACTCCTCAAATCATCTGGCCAACACAGTCAGTGGCCAGGACTGCTGGGGGATTCTGTGAGCTTTAATCCAAAAAGTAACATTTCTAAACACTGGTCTACATACATTAGATGATTAACTAAACTAAACAACAGTGAGCTGAGCACTGTCACACTTTGATCTATATAGGGAGAAAAGACCACAGAGCGTTTCTAAGTGTAGTTGTTCTTGTTTTTCAAATAAAGCTCCTCCAGCACAAGTCAAGACCATTGCAGACATTATTAATTTCAGGTGAGAAGCCTGCCAAATACTGCTTTTGCCTCCTCACATGACTTGAGGATTATAAGTTCCTAACAAAGCCCATCTAAACTGGATCTTTCCTCAGGGGCAGCACACAGACCAGCCCAATTACAGCTGATCCTTCATTTCTGTCAATGCCCTATTGGTTTTCAGAGAACCAGAGAGGGCTCCTGTTCTGATTCTTTTTGCTTGTTTGTTCCCAGAAAATAGTTTATCTACAGAATGAAGAATGTCATGGCATGCAGAAAATCTCTATCTCAAGCTATGCCAATTGTTTATGGACTGTTTGCAAATCCAGTTGACATAAGTTTTGAGAAAGGCAAGAGGCTGACTGATTAAATTCTGGTCACTGTATGGCAAGTCAGATCTCAAAGACAATACTCAGTGCAGAGAACTCTGTTGAAAATGGAACAAAGCGTTCCAGAAAGTCAGACAGAGCATTCAATCCTGTTGTGACAGATTTCCAATCAGGGATGGCTAGTCACTGAGGAGAATGAAGAGGGCCAGTGTGGTGTAGTGGTTTTAGTGTTGGACTAGGACACTGTGAGACCAAGGTTCAAGTCCCTATTCAGCCATGGAAAACTATTGGGTGACTTTGGGCAAGTCATACTCTCTCAGCCTCAGAGGAAGGCAAGGGAAACCACCCCCAAACAAATTCTTCCAAGAAAACCCTGTAACAGGTTTGCCATCAGTCAGAAATGACTTGAAGGCACATAGCAACAACAAAGAACAAACAACAATAATGGTGACTAAAGTCTTGTATCAGGCCAAACCCTCCATCTCTCCCTCTCTCTCATTTTCTCTCTCTATGCTATTGCTGCTGTCCTGCATGTGGAAAATGAAAGAAAAGAGCCAGGCAGCTTCCATGTGTAATCTTCATTTTATGATTCTTTTAAATTCATGAAAAAGGCACCTTTGTTACCCACTGTGGCTTTCCCTTATTCTAATGGGATTAGGGTTTTAAAGAAAAATGAAATGATGAAACAAACATTCTCTCACAACTAGGAAACCAGGGCCCAGTCAAGAAATTTTGCTGCTTGAAATAGGCCATCTAATGATGCACATTCCCACAGTACCCAAAGTTACCCAATTTATTTTAGCACAAGGGCCTTTCTCAAGCTCTTTTGCCCCTCTGTGGCACAGAAACTTCAATAATAAAAAAATCATAGTGCTACCAATATTTTGCTAGTCTGAAAAGGCACCTAGATATTCCTTTAAAGCAGAAGTAAGAGTGGTGTAGTGAACTGAGAGTTGGACTAAGACTCTGGGAGATGAGGGTTTGAATCTCTGCACATCTGTGGAAATCCACTGGGCAAGTCATGCTCTTTCAAGCTGCTGAAGCTGAACAAATGTTGCCAAACAAACCTTAGAATAGGCTTGCCCTAAGGTAGAACTGAATTGAAGAAACATCATTACCATCACCATCACCACCACCCTTCCTGAAGGAGAAAAGAAAATGCTTCAGCCTCAGAAGAGATCCAGAATTCTAGATTTGGTGAAAAACTAGATAAAGAGAAAAACACAAGAGAAAATAAAATTCTTCAACCCAAAATCATTAAGCTGAACAAAGAATTATGAAAGAAGCTATGAGACGAAAGAAAGAAATCCCCAGATATACCAACCAGTGGGAAACATATCTTGCCTTTTCCCATCACAGCTTGAGACAGAACGTACAAAAGTTCTAATGACCAGACCAGACTGGCTGTTTCATAAGCCTTCAGGGCCATCTTGGCTTCATCCTTCTGGCTTGGTCAGAAAATGAATGGCATGTAACAAATGGCATTTATTAAATAAATAGAAACTTGAAGAAAAATAGTGTAGCAGCAGTGAGAACAGTTCAAATGCATAGAGAAAGGGAGACCTGGAGACTAGAGAAGGGATGGGTAATCTGGTAAAATTCTAGATGCACAGATGGATGAAGAACTAGAGAGAAGGCAAAACAGTCAGAAAAATATAAGGGAGAGTTGGAGAGAAAGTGGGGAAGGGGAAACAATAAAATGGGCAGGAATGTAGTTATGGGGGAGAGATGAGGATATTCTCCCCCCACCCACCCCCCAATTAAGAATTCTGTCTCCAAGTAAAATTTTCCTTAAGTCTTCAGCTCTCTAGCATTACAGAGAGTGAGAGTCTGAAAGTGGTTAATACCTAGAATGCTTCTATTTGTTGTATTGCATTCCCTTGGTAACTTTGGGCCCAGACAGACAGGCCAAAATAAATCTGCTTCACATCACTTTGGAGGTATACTGCATTTTAAGAGGCCAGAAACTGCGCCAAAGCTGTGTTCTAATCCTTAGGACTGGAGCATAGCTTTGGTACAGTTTCCAGCTTCTTAGGATGCATGCATCATTTAAACAGCATACCTCCAAAGTGACCTGAAACAGCTTTATTTTGGCCTGTCTGTTCGGGCCCTCAGCCTACCCTTTTAATTTGGATGCCTGGACTACGTATTCTTAATTTCTTAGATTATTTCTAAATGCCCAATTGAAGTTTTAGGTTACTGTAATGCTGGAAATCTGGGGAGTGAAGGAAAACTTCATTGGTGGGACAGAATCTTATTTGTGGAGACTGTCCACATTTAACTATGCTCCTGAGTGGGGAGAACCCAAATCCATAACAAAAACAAAAGGAAGGAGGGAGGGAGCTGAAGCATGAATATGACTTGCTTCGGGCTCTCTTACCCTCTAGGGGATTTTGATTCCAGCAGCTCCCACCTCTGCTCTAACATTCTCCCAAATATTTTTGGCTAAGTGAAATGAAGTCCCATTCTGGAAGGGTTCCTGGTTGGAAGCAGAAAGGGGAAAAAGGAACAAGAAGACATCCCAGACTACAGAAGCTATGCTTTCATAGGCAATGCAGAGTTAAAGACAA
Source organism: Urosaurus nigricauda (assembly GCA_034509955.1). Classification (NCBI taxonomy): domain Eukaryota; kingdom Metazoa; phylum Chordata; class Lepidosauria; order Squamata; family Phrynosomatidae; genus Urosaurus; species Urosaurus nigricauda. The sequence goes on along the minus strand of JAOEGL010000002.1, from coordinate 79,014,798 downwards.
TTAAACACTCTTTTAAATGGAACAGGGGGTGACTCTAGAATTAGCGAATTCTGCCAAAGTTTCCAGCAAAACCAAGGCCATTGGAGGCTTTGAAATGAAGCAGAGCAAGAAAGTGCCCAGTTATCTCTGTTGCTGTTGTTATTGTGTGCCTCCAAGTTGGTTCCGACTTATGGTGAACTAAGGTGAACTTATCATGGGTTTTTCTGGGGCTGAGAATGTGTGACTCACTCAAGATCACCCAGCAGGTTTCCATGGCTAAGCAAGGAATCGACCCTGATTTCCAGAGTTTTAGTCCTACACTCAAGTCACTTACGCCATGCTGGCTCTATCAGTTACCCTATCAGATGGTAATATTTCTCTCCTCTTCTCTATCTCTCTCTCACACATTCATACAAACCCTGCATACATTTTTTTAAAAAATAAAATCACTTAAATTGTTAAGGCAGAAGTGGAACAAGGCAGGAATCACTTGGCTGCTTCTAATACTTTTCTCCCAGCAAGCCATTGGCACCAGGACATGAAGAGTTCATCATCTTAGCCTCTGATCTTCAGTTCCAAGAGGGGTGCAATGACAGTGCAAAACATGTTCTTTTATAGCAGTAAATGGAGAGCAGCAAGTACTTGCTTTGCTGCCCTGCCTATCTCCCTCTTTGCCTTTTTCAGAGCTTCTGAGCATGAACACTGAGCATAGATGCTGCTCAGAAGCTTCCAAGAAAGGACCCGTTAATAAATAAATATAACACATACAAATAATCTAAGAGTCTGGGAAATTATTTTGTTATTGCACACATTGCCCACATTGCTTAGAGTTATTTCACATATTGCTTAGAGTAAAAATACTTTAAATGTTTTTATTTTATTCTCCATTGTGGAGACTGAGTTGTGTGGGATTTTTAACTGCTTTGCTGTGTGGTGTCCCCATAAGAGTCTAAGACAGGCTATTTCTGGTTTGGAGAACACCTGAATATTCTGCAGTCTCCATTAACAACAAGGAGTTGGTGGAACATACTCACACAATGAAATGATGGCAGGAATTCCAGCCAGCCTACATTCCAAACCAACACCCAAGGTTTTTTTTTCTCTCTCTCTCTCTGTTCATAACAGCAGAGATGAAAACTTACACAAATAAAACACTGGAGACCTAGTTAATATTTTAAAAACAGCTTAACAACAGAGCATGTAAATAACCTCTATAGCATAGTTGGCGCCTAGCTATGTGAAGAGTGTGAGATCTCCTCCACCCAATCACCCCCGCCACCCTCAGGCTGCAAAATGTGTTGTCGGTATGTAAACAGAATGATACAAAATTAATGGGCATGGTATCTGTACATATTAACTTTAACTGCTGCAATTTCATACCCTAATTCATGCCCTTGAAACTAAAAGAGAGATTTAATCACAATGCTAATTAGAGTCAATTATCAAACCAATTCCAAGAGGAAGAGAGATCATTTCAGTAACAAGCAATCTGTTACCCCACTCTACCCTATGTGGAAACCTCACTGAAGTACCTGAAAAAAATTCTTGTGAGGAAGAAAACCGGTAACAATTACATGGTCCAAATTTAAAATTTTGGTTTATTAAGCACATATGCATTTTTTTAATAAAGCAAGAAGCAGAGCTTAAAATGCTACTTTTTGGGTTACAATTCCCCAAAGTCCCCCAGCCAGCATGACTACCAGTAAAGTAACCTTTCCAAGCCCTGACAAGAAGCAGGAACCATAGTTATAGAGCAATATTGTACAGAGAGAGAGAGGGAGGGAGGGAGAGACCTAGTAATTCTGGGATCAAGAAGAGATTATTTTTAAAGATCGGGGGAGCAGAACAAATATTAATATGTGTGATATATTTCCAGATTGATGACTAGTAAGGATGCTATGGTTTTCACAGGCATATCTGAAGTTACTGCACCACTTCTTCAGCAGTAAAACAGATTTGATGTGGTAGTGCAAAGGATACATTGGACAGATTGCTGCCACTAGTACATAACATAATCTTCTGGATTGAAAGAAGGTTCATTGACTCTATACATACTTCCAGTTGACACCTTTTAAGATGTTCACATTTATGCTGACATCCATTTACTGCAGTAGAAAGGTATTATTTCGCGTGCGCTCTCTCTCTCTTGCTCTCTCCTTATAAAAGCATTCTGCAGCCTAAAGCATTTTTACACTAATGTTGAAGCACCCAATTTTAAAAAATAAAAAATGGGAGTTTACTAACCTGCTTGTTATTCTCAAGGTAAGCCTGAACAAAGCACTGTGTAAACACCTGCATTACACTCATTACTTCTGGTGCGCCACCAGTTTCCAGCAGTGCATTCCTAAGCAATGAAAAGTTTAATTATGACAGGTCAGATTATGAGTGTGCCAATCAAACAACCATTAATTGAGTGAATGAAAAAAAAAATCCACAAATTGGAACTTTCTCCTCATGCCTTGAGCTGTGGCTTTAACTCATCTAGCTATTATGCCAAATTGGGAAATGGAGAAAATGCTAACTTTCCTTTGCCTTTTCTTTTGAATATAAATACATAAATACCTTTCTACACTATCATTGCCGTTACAACAAATCCAGTGTCAGTTCGACATCAACAACACTATTTCTGGCAACTACAAACCCTCCAGCTACAACTGTAAACACAACTGATTATTAACATACTTAGTTTCTTGGTTACAAAGTCTTATACAAAAAGGTGATATGCAATTAACTGAACACTGAGGAAAGAATGGTGATGAGAAAAAAGTGGAAAAGTTGTCTGGTTTCTGTTGTGATCTGCAGGAACAGAACATATTTGGATGGTGTCCACAAATCTGTCACAAATTGTCAGATAATTCCCCAGCTCTATGTGTTCTCATTTTCTCTAATGCTCTTTCTCCCAATATTTTGATATGTCCTGCTTTAGCTAACATACTAATACTACAGATATACAATGGACATTAGTACTATGTGCACACAGAATGATAGGTTTTAAGTGTGTTGAAATATTTTCCTTCTCACCTCTCCCATCATAACTGATCATTTGTCCAGTCTTGTCTTTCAAGCTTTCTTGGAGAAAATATAAGGCCCATTTTAGATTGGCAAAAAGAGGTGTGTTGAAGGCTGCATGAAAGCCCAGCCTTTAGATGAGAAAAAGGGAAAGTGTGCCATGAAAACACTATTTTGGTATTTTAAGGGAGAAGAAGTGCTTTAAAAAGGAGCTGGCCCATTTTAGATTGGCAAAAAGAGGTGTGTTGATGGCTGCATGAAAGCCCAGCCTTTAGATGAGAAAAAGGGAAAGTGTGCCATGAAAACACTATTTTGGAGTTTTAAGGGAGAAGAAGTGCCTTTAAAAAGTAGTTTGATTTCCCCACTACTTTTTTTAAAAGGGTGCAACATTGCTATTGCATCTAAAGGCTAAGGTGTAGTTGCACGGTTAAATGGGGCTCTGTATCTTTAAAGCACCCATTTAAAGGTAGCGATACAAGTGCGGAGGGAGGGAAGGTGCCAAGACAAGAAGAGACCTTCAGAGCCCGGCCAGAGTGCGCCTGCACCTTCCTTCACCTCCTCCCTTTGGCTGAGAGAGTGTGACTTCTAGGGAGACAGCAGGGCACTAGAGGCGCTCAGCCAGGCCAGGGCAAGCTGGCAAGAGGAGGAGGAGAAGGGGAGGGACCTGGAGCACCTCCGCTGCCCTGCTTCCCTGCAAGTCACACTCTCTCAGCTGAAGGGGGGAGGAGAAGGCAGGCCCAGGCACACTCTGGCCAGGCTCCAGGGCTCTCTCCTGGCTGCCTTCCTCCTCCCTTTGGCTGAGAGAGTGTGACTTGCAGGGAAGCAGGGCAGCAGAAGGGCCCCATGTCCCTCTCCTCCTCCTCCTCCTCCTCCTCCTCCTCCTCATGTTTCCAGCTTGCCCTGGCCCAGCATCAGGAGGACCTGGAGCACCACCGCTGCCCTTCCTCCCTGCAAGTCACACTCTCTCAGCCAAAGGGAGGAGGAAGGCAGCGGGGAGGGAGGGAGGGAAGGAGCCAGGAAGAGACCCCCAGAGCCTGGCCAGAGCACGCCTGGCCCTCCTGCTTCCTCTTCAAAAAGAAGGCTGGAAAAGTAGGACGTGTCCTGGCAAAGGAGGACGTGCCTGGTCAACTTGGAAAAGGGGGGCCTCTGCTCAAGAATGGAGGACATATGGGAATCCCTCCTGGACAGAGGGCTGAAACCTCAAGACAACTCAATATAATGCTCTGACAGAACACAGACTACAACTCCCATGAGCCTTTGCTACCATTTCCCAAGATGCCTTAATTTGCAACAGAAAGCCGACCAGTATGTTCATATGTGATGAATTCTTTTGTATTGACTCTGCATTTTCTTTTTGTGTAGATGCTTTCTTGTCTTGTGTGTGATGAGCTTGTGCGTAATCACGTGCATTTCCGAACTGACCTCACTTTCTCCCTCTTTCGGAATGGTCCTGTACTCCCCCATGTGATAAGCTCCGACTGTATGATGTACCTGCGCAATTGCGCAATTCGCAGCCAGCAAGGGAAAAAAAATGTTTAAAGCGTGGCTAAAAGCCACGTTCCTTGCCGCCCATGTAGCTGCTCCACCTGTGTTTGTAGCGTTTTGACAGCTTCCCATGTAGTTGCTGAGCCACAGAAAAAACCTCAGTCTAGCTGCCCTGTACTTTTTAAATGCACACCTGGGGCTTGCAGTCTAGCTGCTAAGCATTAAGGAAAGTGCAACTTCATGTCACACTTTCCTGCCAATCTAAAAAGCCCCATAAGTAATTCATCAAACAGTTTACAAAAGCTTTATAAGCACCTATCCTTCTCCACTGTCACCATGAAATGGTGTTCATTTGCCCTCAGTTCCCATGTTTTTTTTCTCCGATGATGGACCAAAATCCAAAATGACACTGGTTTTAAAGTCAGGATTTTCATCCACACACAAAGAGTATGGAAGGTTTTGTGGCATTCAAGTGGCCATGCTGGCTAGGGAGATTCTGGAGATTACTGTCCATTATCTGTGTCTAAGATAATTCAAAGTTCAGGTCATGTTTTTTCCCCTACAGACTTCTGCCATTGGCCCTTAACTTTGGAATTCTACAGTTTAAAGTGTTTTCCAAAGAAAAGACAGTTGAATTCCTATAAGCTCTGCAGATCTGTCTTCAATTATAGATGGTGGTTATTTTAATTTAAAACAGAGACAATCAAGCATTTGCATTCAGTACTTTTATCAGTGTAAAATCAGGACATGTACTTTAAAAATAAAGGCATAAAAGTAAGTAGATTTTACATGAGAAAAGATTCTGTGAAAAAAGGCAACTTGGGAAAAAAAAGATCTGTAGCCACCATGTGGTAAGTAGTGAACACTGCTTAACATTATTTCAAAGCAGTGAAAAATTCTTCTTCCCCCATTCCTCTTTATTTGGCTTCCTATTGAATAATTGTGTCTCAAGAGCAAACAGAGCCACAATATCCAGCAATAGGAACACAACTATCAAAGCCCTTTCAAAAGGCACTAGTATTTTAGTATTTAGTATTTAGTATTTTTACTAATACGAATACTAATACTTTTAGTATTAGTCTTCCCAACTTTCTGATATGCAACAGCATTCATAGGAATTTACCATTTTTCACTATACATTGTAACATGCATTTTTATTAAAAATAAAACCCAAATATTTACAAGATTGATAGGAACTAAAATGAAACTACCATCATTAGTCTTTACAACAGTTATAATGCCCTACAGAGAAGGCTCTTTTTTCCTGAAAGAAAGGAAGAGCAAAACAAAAAATTGTTCTGAAGGATTTTACAGATGGGAGTCTCATTTCCCAAGAAAGGTTAATTTTGGATTCTGATCGAGATGGTAAGGTGAATGATCAAAAGAATCAGCAACCACCATGTGAAGTTGTATACTAATAAAGCAGGGTATTGTTTAACCTGGGCACACAACATTTTAAATAAACCTATTAAGTGGCTACATATTTCAATCTTAATTTTCATTGTAATTTTTTTTTTTAAAATGTAGAGTATCTGAAAGATCCAGCTGATAAAGAACATAGGATTGACCTTCAAGAGAAAGATGGTTATCCGGGCACTAGCACTGCTAAACCAGTTATGATGGTGATGGTTTCAATCTTGTATCTAAAAGGGTCTGGGCCTAGCATTATTCATCATTTGATGCAATTACTTAAAAAGAAAAAATAAATGTTATACAAAAATGGATTTTGGGAATCTTGTGCATCAAGGGGCAGGGCAATGACATATCACTGTAATAAAACATGCAAGTACCTTGAGTACAGACATGTTTTCTCCACTATTAACCATAGAACAGCTTGCATTTAGTTCTGGCAACAGTGGAAGCTGGTGGGTGGACATGGTTCTCTGAATCACATTCTTCATATGGGGAAATTTAATTCAAGTCAGCCATTTCACAAAATATATCACCATATTTAAAAGTCAGAAAAGCTGGTGCATTCTTGCCAAGGATCAAAACAAGGACTAAAATACATGTTTAAATTGCTAATGCAGTTGTTTTCTGTTCACAATAAATCCCTCTCCCATAAATTGTAATCAATCATACTTTAAAATTTCATCAATTGTTCGGAAGACAGCTGGATGGCATATAGCTCGGTCCTGTTGAAAATAACATGAGAACAAAAAGGTTTAGGTTAGACAAAACTTGTACTAAATTCTTAAAGATATATAATAGATAATGACACAAGGCATGCTGATTTAGTATTATTCCTAATGTTGCCTTAACCGAACAGCTAAAAGGTGCCCCCTTTTCTCCCAAGATCAAGTGCTTTTAAAGGAAAGTATAAAGCTGACAGTGACATAAAGTAAGCATGATTTATTAGAGAGCTACAAGAGCAGTCAACAAGTAAGATTATTTATGCTATGCATACATCTACAAATATTCTAATAAGTGGTAGAATTTTCACGGATTTAAACAAACCAATCAAGCATGGGAACAAAAACTGTCCTATACCCAAAGCACATGACCCCCTTACAGTGGGTGGGAAATTCTGAAGTAGGTTTCTTCATTAAGTTTTCCTTATAGCATTGAGGTTTCTACTTACATTCAAACTAACATGCAAAGAAGTTCCCTTCAGACTCAGAGGGCAGAACTGGGGGGGGGGGGGGGAGATTGATGGGGAGAGAGCTAGTGTACACAGTGCTGTGTCCCTTATACACATTTCTCTATCTCATTCTGGTGTAATGCTTTATAATATCATCATCTATATCACAGAATTATTCTGTCTTTCTTCCAAAGAACTACGAGCAGTATCCAAATGCTCTTACCTTTTTCTGCACAACACAAGGCAAAATAGGGACACTGGCTTGCTCAAAACTACCCTCTAAGCTTGAACTTTAGCAAAATGAAGTCAGGCTTTCCATGTCTAATTTCTATAAGCTAACTGGTATGTCACACCTGCTTCTCTGCTCTTTTCTTTGTATATTCTTCCTCTTGGCGTCCTAACCTGGTTTGGGGTTAGATTTACCATTTGCTGACATCATTTTTAAAGCTACAGTATTATTTTCTTCTGACCATGTTAATATTATCAACAATTCAACCGCAACATCATTTTAGATGTGGGAGAAATGTTGAGATGAGATTACCTGTTCTACTGTGAACTGCAAACAAAGTCCAGGGACAAGAAAGCCATAGATCAGAATCAGGATCCCTGGGAGTCATGGTAGCCCAGTTGTTAAACAGTCCAGGGGTTGTAAATCTGATAAGACACACTTTTGCAAGCTGAGCTATCAAGAGGAAGACTGAAGTTGAACTCAGCAAGATGGCTGGTGGCTGTAACTTCCTATAATGGAGAGTATGTTTAGCCAACACCCAGATCCCAGGCAATATTTAGTGAGAGGGTTCCCCAGCTGTGCTTCTGCTGACACCTTAATTGCAGCCACTCATTTCATCTGTGAGGAAACAGATCTGTGGGGGACAGACACTTGATCCCCCATCTTTGTCTGGATTGAGGGCCCTTTCCTCCATCTCTTCCTCCTGCTCTGAAACTGACCTGAGCTGCTGAACAGAAGGACTTCATTCACTATCAGGCATCTGTTGAGATCCTCTAATGGTTAATCTGGTTTATCTTCCAATGAAGACAAACTCTCAAGGGAGGGCAAGACATCACCTTCCCTTTCTTGAGCATGCAAAAGGCTACAAAAAGAGACTTTCTAAATTGCATTGCCAGAATGATGTAGAACATCTAATGTCTAGGGTATGCTGAAGGTTAGAAATGAGGATTACATGAAGGTCAGAAGCACCAGCACCAGCACCAGCACCTGGTTAAAATGAAAAGTGGAAACCACCCTTGGGAGGAAAGAGATGTCTGTGGAGAGAATTATCTTGTCCCTATGAGAAGACAATTAAGATGGATCTATCCTGAACACTGGCAATTCATTGACTCACTGGCCTCTGGGTGATGGCAGCAAGGAATGCTCTCTTCCAGGGGAGAAACACCATACGTTTGAAGGGGCAGGCCATTACCTTAGCCAGGACCAAGGACAGGCTCCACATAGGTATCAGCCTCAATTACATTTATATTTGAGAGTGCCAACCAAGAGAGGGCACTGTGCAGCTTAGAGTTAGCAGAGATGGCCATCAGGTAGAGATCTAGAAAAGCTCACAGAGACTTAAGAAAATGGAGGATGTGTTTGAGTAAGAATTTGTCCAATGCAACACGCTCAGTCCACAGAAAGGTCAGAAAAAAGATCCACACTTTGCAAGCCACACATATAATTTGTTTAAGAAAGAACACCACACTTTGCAAGCCACACATATAATTTGTTTAAGAAAGAACACTGCAAGGTGGACATCTTGCAAGGCCCGCTGGAAGGAAGGTGAGACTATAAGCCAGTCATCTAAATATGCAAAGACAGAGACTCCTTTAACCCTTAGCCAAGCTGCCACCATAGTAAGACGTTTTGTAAAGACCCTCAGGTCTGTAGTGAGGCCAAAGGAGAGGATGCAAAATTAGTAATGTTCCAGCTCAATAAAGGCTTATACAGAGGAACCACTTATCTGTAGTGATAGCAACCCATCTGTCAAAGAAGGGTATTGACCAGTCATGAAATTGAAAGCAGAGTTGGTAGCTGCTTAGAGAAAGGAGGAGTCAAAAACAATGTTTGGTTTCTAGGCAGAAGAGCTCTGAATGACCATAAGAAAGTCAGGAAGGGGAGGATCCTTGAAAAGGAGTTCTCGAATGCTGACAAAGTAGAAAACATGATACTCCTTTAGATGGGAACAACTTGAAGCAATATGACTTAGCTTTGACTTGTTGTGCAGGACAGGACAGAGACCTGGTTTTACTGGTTGTGTTCCAATTTCTTATCTGTGGATGAGTGGAACACCCCTGCTTGTCAAACAAAATGTCTTCAATCATGGACTCTGCATCATGGGATGATTGATGATGATGATGATGATGATGATGATGGATTTTATTTCTTTCCTACCTCTCCTCACAGCTCAAGGTGGGGGTACAGCATGGTAAAATACAATCCACAATTAAAAACACATAAACCCACAATTAAAATGCAACACTATAAAGTCATTAAAATACACTTATAAGAGTTCACATCCCTTGTCAACCAGAGAAGTATGGGCATTCTTGGAAGATCTGAATTGTGTTGCTATGACAATAATTGAATTTGACTGTGAGTGCTTAAAGAGCACAGTACAGACTTCTTTTGGCACTTTGTACAGATTTTTCAATTCTCCTTGAATTAGAGGGAACCAAGCCCAGAGTCTGCCAAGAATAGCACACCATCTTCCAAAGTGCCAGAAACATAGTTATAGCTGTTGGAGGAGTATGTTGAAGCCTGATTCTCCTAAAGAATGGGTCTCCAAGAGGCAGCTCGGTTCCTTGATTTGAAGATCTAGAGCCTTCTCCTGTACAGTCAACCCTGTATACTCATATCCTCTGGGAAACGTTTGCTCCATCCAACCAGGAATAGACTGGCAACAGTTTCCTAGAGGACGTTTTCATTTGCTGCTTCCAGACTGTGGAATGACCTGCTGGAAGAGATATGACAGCTGAAAGCACTGACTACATTTAAAACAACATTAAAGACATATCTCTTCTAGCAGGCCCACCCAGTCAGTTTTAAAACATGCCTGTTTAATTTGCATATTTTAAAGAATGTATGATACTGTTTATAGTATATTATTTTAACTGCGGGTTTTATGTGTTTTCTTTTTAATTGTGTTTTGTATTATAATATGCTGTACCCTATCTAGAACCTTGAGGAGAGGCAATAAATAAATAAATATTATTGTTATTATTATGGTTAGGTTTTTTTTAAAAAAAAATACTAGCTTTAGGGAGAAAGATGTGTTAATGCATTTCCAGAAAATCCTTACAGCCAGCTGCACTAGCTTGGAGCTCTGAGATGGGAGAAATACTTCATCTAACCTTCAGATTAAAAATAACAATAATCCTATTTTATGTGCGTAAAATATAAGACAAAAGGTAAAATCTATGTAGCAAAGCAAGCTTCACAGTGAATAATGTATAGATTAGGAGATATGCTGCATACATTTTGCAGCATTCTCACTGAACAAAAAGTGGAGAATGAGAAAGGACTTGTTAGTCTAAACATCTTCTCATTTTTCCTTAGATGTCACTATCATATTGAAAGGATTAAATCGCACCTCATTTTCATGCTGCACTCCTCAATTTTCTGCCATACAGTTGCATTTAAATTGTCGAATTAAATGTATGCCACCTAGTGTTCATGAGTATTCACAGCTGACTCTCTCTCACATATTTGTTAAAAACAACTTACAGCTTGTTGCAGTCTGTCATCTGCAAATTCCTATGGTTTTAAAGAGAACTGGCTGGCTGTAACATGACAAGAAGGTGAAAGAAGGTACAGTGCCTTTCTTATAGAGTTAGTTGTCCAAATCAACAGTACTCATTACATGGAATATTCATCTCCATAGAATGAAACAAAGGGGGAGGGAAGGTGAGTTGATTTTCAACTGAACTGAAGTTAACAATTTTATCATTAACATGGAATGGAATTCCAGCGTGGCTTTGAGTAAGTCACTATGTCTCAAACTGAACTACCTCAGAGGATTCTGATGCTAAGACACCATTCTGAGAATCTGAACAGGAGGTAGAGGGGATACAGATGTAAATTGTCTAGATCATGCCCCTATACGTTTTTTATTGTTTGTAGGCTCTGCAAGAGCAGATGCATTTTCAGACCCAAAGCCAATAATTTGCAGTATAAATCACTAACAAGTGATTGTGAGGCAAGTACAGAGACCATACCATGCCCCTATTAAAACAGCTCCACTAGTTGCCAGTATGTTTCTGGGCAAAATTCAAAGTGCTGGTTATGATCTGTAAAGCCCTATATGGCTCAAGTCCAAACTGTTTGGCAGACTGTATCTCCCTGAAGAGCCAAAGAGGCCATTCTCTCAGTCCCACAAGCACAGTTGCTGGGGATGCAAGAGAGGGCCTTCTCAGTGGCTACCCCTAAACTCTGAAACTCTCTTCCCAGGGAGGCCAGAATGGCCCCTTCCTTGTTTTCCTTCTGTCAACAGACCAAGACATTTTTATTCAGACAACGCTTTTAAAACAGAAAGTTTTTAAAGAACAGGCTATGGGGTATTGTTTTAACTGGTCTGTTTTAAGAGCTTTTAAAATATTTTTAAATTATATATTTTTCTTTTATTGAAGTGCAACTAGTTTTAATACTCTAAAAACGTTAATTCTATTTTAATACACTCTTTTTTTTGTGCATGTTTTTAATTACCATATATACTTGACTATACGTTGACCTCATGTATAAGTTGAGGGCAGGTTTTGGGGCCAAAATTGCAAATTCTGAAATGACACAGATAAGTCAATGATAAAACTTAGGGGTATGAAACAAAGGATTTAAAGGATGAAGCAAAGGAAAACAATGCAAAAGAACTTACAAAATTCCAGCAGTCATAACTGTTTGTGTTAACACTAAAGGCTCGCTGACTGAGAGAATTGGGAGGGGGGGGGGGAAGTCAGTACTTCCAGGACAGATATGCTCTTGCCTTTCACCAGGGGGTGTTTCCTCTTTAAATAGGAGTTAAAATACAGTACTTACACTGACCCGTGGATAACTCGACTTAGGTGTTTTGTATCAATTTTCTGACTAAACTTTCTAGACTTATATATGAGTATGCCTAGTTTTTAAATTGTGGTTTTTTATAATTTATAATTTATTAATTTGAGTGTATTTTATCATTGTTGTTGGTTAGTTGAAATGGCAGTTTAAGGGGATGTACAGGTTGCTTACCTGTAACTGTGTTTCTTCGAGTGGTCATCTGTGCCCTCACACAATAGGGTTTGCGCCTGCGCAGAAGCTCCATTCGGAATGCTGAAAAGCTGAGCAGATTGGCGGGAGCCCCGCCCCTCCCATTCCCTGAGCATGCCCAATCCCGCCAATCTAGCTCCTCCTTCAGTTCAAGTCCGCCGCAAAAAGGCAGGGACCTGACCGAGGGGAGGTAGGGCGGGATTTGTGTGAGGGCACAGATGACCACTCGAAGAAACACAGTTACAGGTAAGCAACCTGTACTTCTTCTTCGTGGTCTCTGTGCCTCACACAATAGGGTGACTGAAAAGCTTACCTATGGAGGTGGGAAGGTCACTGCAAGATCGATGAAAGAACAGCACGACCAAAACTGGCATCTCTCTGGGACCTGCAGTCCAGCCGGTAATGCTTCACAAACGTGGATGGTTGAGACCACGTGACCGCCTTGCAAACCTCTGGCAGGGGAACACCTCTGAGGAAGGCAGCAGATGAAGCCGTAGCCCTGGTGGAATGGGCACGAACACCAACCGGGAGAGGGCGTTTAGCCAGTTCATAAGCCAAAGAAATGGTTTGAACAATCCACTTTGCAAACCGTTGCGATGAAACTGGGTTGCCTTTCCTGGCACCACCATAACAAATAAACAATTTATTGGATAATCTGAACTCTTGAGAACGCTGAACATAAAAAGCCAAAGCACGGCGAACATCCAGGGTGTGCATAGTCTTTTCCAGAGGCGAAGAAGGATCTGGATAAAAATTAGGAAGCACAATCTCCTGGGAGAGGTGAAACGGAGAAACCACTTTAGGGAGGAAGGAAATGTCCGGTCTGAGGACCACCTTGTCCCTATGAAAAGTCAAGTAAGGCTCATCTGAGCGTAGGGCTGTCAGTTCAGAAGCACGTCTGGCTGAAGTGATGGCCACAAGAAAGGACACTTTGAGTGTCAGCAGTCTCAAGGAAGCAGAGCCCAAAGGCTCAAATGGAGGTCTCGTAAGCTGTGTAAGCACTAGAGAGAGAGACCAGGCCGGAGCCAGTGGTGGCAACGGTGGATAAAGGTGATGTAGTCCTTTGAAGAACCTCTTTAACGTGGCTGACGGGAAGAGGCGAGCTGATCGTGAGCCGGGTGGCTGGCTGGCTGGCTACAATAGCCGACAAGTAGACCTTGAGGGAAGAAAAGGCCAGGCCTTGATCCCTGAGGTGCAGCAGAAAATGCAAAACAGTACTAAGGCTCACAGGTGAGGAGGGTTCAGACCTAGCCTCCGCGAAGGCACAGAAACGCTTCCACTTATATGCGTAGGATCTCTTGGTGGAGTCCTTTCTCGAGGCAGACAGGACCCTGAGCAAGTCAGGAGACTCTATGGCTGAATCCTCCACGCCGTCATCCGTAGATTGACCAAGTCCGGATGTAGGACTGCTCCATTGGAGTGGGACAACAGGTCTGGCCACTTCGGCAGGTGGAAGTATTGGCCCCTGGCTAAATGAAGAAGAGGAGTGAACCAGGGTTGCCTGGGCCATAACGGAGTCAACAGTATGGCGTTGGACCGGTCCCTGGCCATCTTGGCCACCGTCCTGGAGATCAGAGGAAAGGGGGGAAATGCATACAGGAGGTCTCGACTCCAACTGCAAAGGAAGGCGTCCCCCAAGGATCCTCATCCTTTGTCAGCTCTGGTGTAGAATGCCTGGCATTGGGCGTTCTCTGGAGTGGCAAATAGGTCCACTGAAGGAATTCCCCAACGAGATGTCAGGAGATTGAAGGCTGGGCTCGACAGAGTCCATTCGTGCTGCAACACCTTGTCCCTGCTGAGGGAGTCTGCCAGCATATTGTCTTTTCCTGCCAAGTGAATGGCCACTGGATGAATGGATCGGTGGTGGCACCACGTCCACAGCTGCTGGGAGAGACGCAAGAGGACTGGAGAGTGAGTTCCTCCCTGCTTGTTGATGTACCAGACAGTGGTTGTGTTGTCTGATACTACCTGCACAACTCTGTGGAGGAGATGATTTTCGAATGCCCTGAAGGCTTTGATGACTGCCAACAGTTCCAAGGCATTGATGTGCAGTTCTGCCTCCTGTGCAGACCACTGTCCCTGCACACACAAGCCGTTGAGATGTGCGCCCCATCCTGACATGGACGCGTCTGTAGTGACCATCCTGGACGGTTCTGGCGTTTGGAAGGGCATCCCCTTGAGGATGTTGGAGGGAGACATCCACCACCTGAGAGAGTCTCTGACATGAGGTGACAACAAGAGTCTCTTGGACGGATTGTCCCTCAAGTGATCGAAGGCAGCCAGAAACCAAGCTTGGAGAGGCCTGAGCCTGAGACGAGCCAGGTAGGTCACCGCTGTAGTTGAGGCCAGGTGGCCTAGCAGTCTCTGAATGTCCTTTGCAGACGGACGGTGAGAGTGAAGGACAGACCGCAACTGTTCCCAGAGGGCCTCCGCCCGTCTGGTGGGAAGGTAGGCTCGACCCATCACAGAGTCCAGGGACGTGCCTATATAGTCTATCACCCTCACAGGGTGGAGAATGGATTTTGGCAGGTTGACTTTGAGTCCCAGGTCTGCTAGCAGATCCAGAGTGTACTGGACGTCTTTGTACAGTTGTGTCTTGGAGGACGACACCAGAAGCCAGTCGTCGAGGTAAGGGAAAATCTTTATTCCTTGAAGACGAAGGTGAGAGATGACCACCGCCATGCGTCAAAAGTGCGACTTGGAGGAAGGCTTTCTAGAAGGCTGTTGCTGCTGACGTTGCTGGCCTTGCCTTTGTTGTTGCTGCTGTTGCTGCTGCTGTTGAGGCTGTCTGTAAGGCCTCCTATTGTAAGGCTGGGTCCTATAAGTGGAGGACGGAGCCGAACGAGAGCGGGTGAAACCAGGGTCGTACGGTCTTTGGCGCCAGACACGACTGGATGAGGGCTTGCTAGGTGTCAGCCCAAGTCTCTTCCCGTTCAGACGAGCCTTAGCCATGGTGTCCAGGGATTCGTCAGTCTTAGCGGCGAATAGACCTTCACCATCGAAAGGAAGATCTTCAATTTTGGACTTAGCTTCCTCGGAGAGAGAAGTAGACCTCAACCAGGCGAAACGGCGGAGTGCCACTGCACCGGCCATCACTTTCGCAGAACAGTCCACTACATGTCTAGCTGAGTGCACCTCCTGAGCAATGAGGGAGAGTGCTTCAGCGTAGAATTCCTGAGCTGCCTCTTGTTGTGCCTGAGGCAGGTAAGGAATGAAAGCAGCCACACGATCCCACAGAAACTTCTGATAGCCGGCCATGCAACCTTGCATATTGGCGACCTTTGCTGCCAGCACTGCAGACGAATAGAAACGTCGACCAAAGATGTCCATCCTTCTGCCATCTTTGTCCATGGGGGCAGAATGGGACTTGCCTGTAGACTTGCAAGTAGATTCCACCACCAGAGAGTTGGGAGCTGGGTGGGTGAACAAGAATGGCGCCGTATCCGACTGTACCCGATACAACGAGTCAAGCTTCTTAGAAGCGGGTGGTGTCGAGGCCGGCTTGGTCCAAGAGGCCACCATAATGTCCGAGAAAGAAGGCAAGAATGGAATGACCGCTGGTTGCTGGGGACGTACCACGAGGCCATCGATGGGGTCCCTAGGGGGCTGGGCCGTCTGCGCCGTCTGGAGGCCTACTGCCCTAGCCATCCTGTCGACAATTCCAGTAAAGAGATGGAGGTCTTCGACAGGAGAGCCCGGTGTTTGGTCCTCAACTTCCTCATTGGGAGAGGAAATGGCAGGCTGTGGGGAGTCAGGACGGTTGTCTGTCTCTCCCGTAGACTCCTCCGTAGACTGGGAGGCTGGCAACTGCGGATCCACATAGGGCTGTGTCGGCACCGTACGGAAGGTCGACGTCGAGGCGTCCGCGTAGCTGATCGGAGCGGAGACGATCGACGTCGAAGTAGTAGCGGTAGCTGAGGCCGAGACGGTCATAATGGCGCTCGATTCCGGAGGTTTCGACGCCGTAGCTGTCGAGGCCGGCGGAGGTGATATGGCCCTGTATTCGGTCCAGGACCGAGAGGGAGAGCGAGATCGAGATCGAGATCGTGAGAAGTCTCCGACATGGAGGTCACGGACATGGTACCGATCCCGGTACGAAGGAGAGTAGGAGCGGTAGGATGGATGGCGCTCTCTCCAATATGATTCAGCCCGATGTCGCGCCAAAAAGGAGGCCGACGAGTGGGGCGAGTCGAAGTAGTGCTCCTCAAACGGTTCCGGAGACTTCCGGGGTGGAGGAGATGGGAACCGCAGCCTGTAAATACGCTCCGAATAGGCTAGGATTTCCTTCGGTGGCACAGAGGTCGGAGCCGAAATAGGTGAAACAGTAGAGACCGAGGTCGAGACCGTCCCCGTAGGGGCGAGGACCTGGGTGGATGCAGGCTGAAATGCGGGTTCCAGAGTCTCCGGCGCCGAGTCTAGTACAGTGACCGGGGCCGGGACTGAGAGGTCAATGGCCGAAGGCTGTCTAAGGAAAGACATGGCCAGGTGTGCCTGGGCAGCCGCCGAGGCAACCGAAGTGAGGACCTCCTTATGCTTATGCTTTTTTGCTTTCGGCTTCTCCAGCTCGATGGGAGGAGGCCGCTTCTTGTGCTCCCTGTGTTGCCCTTCAGGGCGAGACATAGTAGTCGTGGCCGAGGCCGACGCCGAGGAGGTTTCCGTCGGAGTCGAGGTCGACGTCGAGGTCGGTCTCTTGATTTTCGGGATCCTCGGGAACTTAGAGATTGGAAGACGTCCTAAGGGGTCCGTGGACGGATCTGAGGAGTGGGAGACAGAGAGGGCCTTCTCCCACAAGTGGGCCTTGAGCCGGTCTGCTCGTTGGCGGAGCGTGGCGGGATTAAAAGCCTTGCAATGCTTGCATTTCTCCGGGATGTGGGAACTGCCTAGGCAGAAAATGCACTTCGAGTGTCCATCCACAACCGGGATTTTACCGCCACAGTCGGAACATTTCTTGAACGGGGCGGCCATAAGAGGCCGATCCGATCGCGAGGGGCCCGTCCGGGCCAAAACCCTCGAGTTCCGACAAAAATTGGGCAGCTCAAGGAAAAAACGGGAGAAAACGAAAAAGGAACAAAAATAAATTAAAATAAAGAAATAAAAGAAAATAGACAGAGTCTAGCTACTCAGCTTTCGTCGCGATGAAGAGCACTCCGAAGGAGATGTTACTCTTGCGGCGGACGAAAGAGAACTGAAGGAGGAGCTAGATTGGCGGGATTGGGCATGCTCAGGGAATGGGAGGGGCGGGGCTCCCGCCAATCTGCTCAGCTTTTCAGCATTCCGAATGGAGCTTCTGCGCAGGCGCAAAACCCTATTGTGTGAGGCACAGAGACCACGAAGAAGAATATGTTGTTTTATCTTATATATATTTTGTATTCATACTGTTATTAATGTATTTTGTGACTGTAACCTGCGAGGCAGGCTATAAACAATATTATTATTATTATTATTATTCAGTATATTGTTCTTTTAAATTGCGAGTCTCTTTCAGCCCCAAATTTTGGAAGGAAAGCAGGGTATAAATAAATAAATAAATTTCAGCAGATTGCTGTCACATGGTTCTTTTTACATTTTTGTCTTGTATTTCAGTATGTCAGTTGCACTGTTTAGATTATATGAGAGGAATTTAAACTGAACTGTCATTTAATCTCAAGTACTCAAACACTCATTTTTAACTTGGAATGTTATGGTTATTGTTTACATGCTTAGAGGGCTCTTAATAGAAGACAGAAATCTCTTCAGCAATGCAGTGTTAATGGACTCTAGATCAAAAGCAGCCCACAAGGAATCTGACAAATTTTACACAAAGTGTAATGTAGCACAGATAAATTTCTATGTTGAACGCTGCACTGCGTATATTGCAAGTTACAAAGTGTAATGTGGCACTGATACATTTCTATGTTGAACACTGCACTGTGTATACTGCAAGTGACTCAAAGGTTTTGGTTCCTTCCTCTCCCAGTACCAAGCTGTAAAGGCACACACTGGTTTTGCTCTCAGATAGAACTTAGCAATCAGGCTGTGAGGGAAAGAAGGGCCAATACAGTGAATTACTACCAGCAGCAACTGTTTCTGAGAATCGCTGTGAGACAGAGAAAAGATCCCTTCCTCCATTTCCATCCCAGAAATCTTCAGTCCTGCTACTTTTACAGGCAAACACCAGTTAACAAAGCCTCTGACAACAAAGCTCCTTTTTACAAAGTGTTTTTATGCCTGTCCAACCTCCTTTTTCTCCCATACTTTGTCCAGATGGAAAGATTTTAGCAGCATTGGTATTTAGAAGGATGATGAAGGAGGGTTGAAGAATTACAGGCTTTTGGTGTTGGGCTGCAACAGTATGTCCACTATAAACAATACAATAAATAAAATTTGAGTTGGAAAGGAGGAGGACTGTAGTGTAGCCAATCCTAGTGTAGCTGTGTGTGTCTGTTTACAACAGGCAAGGTAAAGCATGAACAAATAGCAAAACGGAGAAAAAGGAGGAAAGCAGATAACCCTGCCTCTCAACATGTTTTAAAAAAGCATAGATCTATATGTTTTGTCCTCAGAATAGAAATCATAAGAAAAGTGGCTGCTGGTGAAAGAAAAAGTCACCCCTGGATATATTTTGGGAGGAGCCTTCAAATTTCCTTGAAGTGAGGTGGAGTCTCCTTCTTTGGAGGGTTTTAAAAAGAGTCTGGATGGACATCTGTCAGGGGTGCTTTGAATGTGAGTTCCTGCATTGCAGAGGGGTGGACTCTCTTCCAACTCTAGCATTCTATGTTTCTATGGTCTCTACAAGGTTCAAAACGTTTTTGTTCAAACTGACTTGTTTTGTTTCACACTTGCATATGGTTAGTCCTGAATAAGTTTTGCTAAAACATATGAAATTGCTCTTATTTTTTGTAATGTAGGGATCTATCCCTATTTTTTCCACGTTATTTCTGCCTTTGGTGCCAAATTTTCAGTTAAAGAAGTGACACACAGGAACACATCTACTTCATTAACTGAGCTGTACCTGTATTGCTGTGTCTGACTAGATGCAGACAAGTTAAAGTTTGTATCTTCACCTATTCAAATTCCTTTTGGCCTGATGACAAAGGGATTGACTTTAATTAAGGACTCCAAGTCAGGGGAAGGGTGGTACAAAGAGAGAGATCACTACATGTTGCTTCAACAACTTTTGCTGACATGGATGTTGTAATCAGAAATGGAACATTCAGCCTTTTGCCTGCTTTTCCAGATTTCATTGCAGTCGATGCTGCAATACTACATGCATCCCAACAGGCAAACACCTTTTCAATCAGTATTTCCATACTTTTCCATATACTTGCCCATGCCAAGGCTAGTCACTCCTAGGGAATGGGGAATAGAAAAAGATTATCTCTGGTTAGACAGAACAATGTGGGTCAATGTTGGGCTTCCTAACATCAAAGAAGCAGAGTTCAAGGATTTGAATTTTCTACTCAGTTCAGATCAAAAACTAAGGACAGTGAGTGTTTCGAGTGTGGCTGTGTGTGGCCAGGGCTTTCCATTCTTCATGACATTATGTAAACACTTCTATGATGCTGTGAGTTGCACAGGTGTTACTGACAGAATCCGTCCATGAAGATCAAGTGATTTTTGCAGAATATTTCTCCGTTTATGAGTTCATCACTGTGGTAAATTACAAGTATGTCTAAAAGATTCATACAACAGCTTGTTGACAATAGCCAAAACATAGTCGCACCCTCCCACATGCAGTTCACACAAGACATTTCTGCAAGTCTTTGGTAAGGTGAATATACCACTCCATTTTAGGGGCACAACTTTAACTGTCAGGAAAAAGAACTAGTGTTACCAACTCCTGAAAAGCAAAATAATATTTATAGAGGTCATTTCACTATGTGCAACCTATATAACACTTATCTTTTGTTTTTATGCTTCCTAATAACTATAGACTTTCCATTACCAGTTTCATTTTTTCCCAAGGGATGGAAACATAAGTAACAGCACACCATATAAACTAGAAGTTACTAGACCATCACACTTTAATTACATTTGGAGCCCTAATACAACAGTGTTGGATATCATATTTCTTGCATAATAAAGCACAGCCGTCTCTTACTAGCAAGACTAATCCTGAAAAGTTGCTGCTCTGCATACTCCTAAGTGTTATACTCTATAGAATGCCAATGTACAGCACTGTGCTAAGTCACTCAGGCAAACCACTGATGAAGACAAAAATTCAGGTTCATTTTCATACCATCAGTTATTGTACAAGTTGTCCTAGTTGCTTTTTCACATTAAATTATTTTAGCCTAAATTGGGGGCTTATTACTAGATATTGTTTTTGATTCTGAAAATGCTCTGCCTCTCTGGATAGACAACACAACCTCAGATAATTTCTTCCTATAAAACTGAAATCTATAGACTTCCTTTTCTCCCTTAGCAGATTCATGACTGGCTGACCAGATTTTGTAGCACTCGGTAATCTCTCTGTGAAACTCAGATATAAAAGAACTTGGAACTGGGAAAATCTCTCAACTGGTTATGAAACTGGTGAAATCTTTCTTCTTACTAGAAGAGGGGGCATCAGGGGAAGCACACTACAATGGCTATTAACTGGGAGTAACTAGAAGAAAAAAAGTTATTAGTCTTAGTCACTCAAAGTTAGTTTTAAAAGACAAAACAGAAGAATATTCTTCATTAATGCAAATTACATAATGCTTCTTAGAAACACCATTGCATTCCCAATTTAAAGCAGGCCCACTACAGATTTCATTTATTTGTTTAATCTTTGTCCTGTCATTCTTGCATGGTTGGAATTAGTTGGTTTGTCTCAACTAGTATAGATCCACTGAATTAATTACTGAATGGTGAGCCACCATATAGGTAAATCCCACTGATTCAGTGAGTCTACTCTAGTAAGCAAGAAGAACAAGACTTGTGTACCAATGTCTTGGTTTATATTGGTTTACTAATGCCAATGCACCAAACTTACCAGTAAGGAATCTTTTATCAGATTTGCCATTTCTTGCATTGAACATGGCTGAATGGAGATTAAATTTTCAAGCATTTGGAGTACTGCTTTCTCCAGACTAGGAAGATGACGAAGCCACAACTGCAGCACAGCAGGTTTAGACAATGAAATCTGTTTCCTACATTAAAAAGGAACATGTTATTCTCTTCCATCAGAGTTATAAAGTAAATACATGTACCTTTGGAGTACAGTGAACAATATAAAGTACCTTCAAAATAAATAAATGGATTTTACCTTTACACTGAGGATGTCCTTTTTTGAGTGCTGCAGCAGTTGGTTTTCCCTCCCTCCCTCCCTCTGCAGTGCTCAAAGTTGCAGTTAGCAGGCATGCTGGAGAAGTGTCTGGCTATGTCCCTGTAGCTCAATGCAAAAAGATGACATCAGTGCTGAGATCCACATGGTCCTTCAGCACTACTGTAATCATTTCACGTCTGCCTATGGGGATACAGCCAGATGCTTCTCTGATCTTGCCTGCTTGATGCAAAGCATGGAACGGTCATACAGGGCAGCTTCAGGATCCTTTCAGTAAATTGGTATAAGAAGGTATATGGCTCAGTGCAATGTAGCTCTGCATAAAGATATTTACACTGAGCTGAGAGGATGTTGCATTGCAGTCCATTTACTTATTATATATGAATTACCAGCAAAGAAGCGGGGGGGGGGGGAAGTAGTATACTTTGAATTAAGAATTAAAATGCAAATCTCTCCAGGATTTTTACATGAGAAA
The DNA here is from genome assembly GCA_034509955.1 of Urosaurus nigricauda. Taxonomy (NCBI): domain Eukaryota; kingdom Metazoa; phylum Chordata; class Lepidosauria; order Squamata; family Phrynosomatidae; genus Urosaurus; species Urosaurus nigricauda. The sequence continues at coordinate 78,992,789 of JAOEGL010000002.1, read as the reverse complement.
CAGGACAGTTCTGTATAAGACATAAACACGTCCCACAGAATTAATATATCAGTATATCATGTATTTCACTGTACTGATACATAAAGCATCAAGAATTAATTTCAACAGTCAACTTCTAATTTAACATTAATTTTAAAGAAAGTGGAACACTCATACTTTATGGGCTACTTACTGTAAGATGGCCTTGTTCACAGCTTCTAAAAATGCAGAATGGAGAACCTCTTGTGATCCATCATCATGATAGCTAAGAAGGGCTTCAATCAATGGCATGACATCAGGCAAAGTTATAAGAGGCACACAGAGGAGGGACATGGATGTTATTTGAGAAGAAATGCTGGTGAAACAAAAAAAATCTTATTTGGTTAACAGGCAATTTTTTAGTTTTTCTACAATAATTTGTTCATTAAACACAAACATTTGAAAAAAAATCTTAGGAGTAAAACACATCTATTTGCAGTATGGCTACATTCACAGCATACACAGAACAGACTTCAGACATATTAACAGTAAAGATATGGCACACACTCTCTCTCTCGTTTTGTTTTGTTTTGTTCTGACAATCAAGAATACCTGCCTTTATGTACTATGGGGGCTCAAGAGATCACCATGGTTATATTACCTCTCTGAGAACAAACAGAAGATTCAGTGCATAATCCTAACTGCAGGAAAAATTTGTTGTAGATTGAGATGAGGTGTGAGCTGAAAAAAGAATGAACTTTCTAGCCCTTTGCCATGACTGTTGGAATTTCATTTCTGTACTTTATAATATTAGGTCCAGGATTTTGAATTGGAGAACCAAAACTCTTAAGAAAAAAATTTCAAAGCATAGGAATATCATTTCAGTAACTGAAGTTATAGGTAGAATTCAGAGATATAGCCATCTTAGTCTGGAAGATCAGTATGCAAGGGGATCTTGCAGCACCCTTGAGACTAACTATATAGAAGAAGTTGTAGCACAAGCTTTCATAAAGAAAGCAGACAAAGTCTACGAAAGCTTATGCTACAACTTCTTCTACATACTTGCTCTCAACGGTGATACATGATCTCCCTGCACGCTGAAAGTATAGGTGAAATGCTAGTTTAGTGGGGTGGAAAATCTGTATTTAGAAAATAATCTAATGGGCATAATCTGAATATATATATATATATATATACACACATGATAAATTTAGTAAATTAGTTGTATCAAGGAGCAAGCAGATACTTCCTGGTCAACAGCAAAATACTACACGGCCCAAGATGGCTCTAAGCAAAGGGGTTTTACAAACTGTCATATACAGTAAAAGTTTTGTTCAATGGAAGAAAGGAGACACATTGTTGCCCGCTCATATAGTGCTGGTATAAAGCTCAGCATAAACCTCACTGACATACAGTACACAGTGAACAGACTAAAACAAAATTGGCAATTTTAGTTTTATTTATCATATTTAGTCCATGCCTAAAATGTCCATCATAACAGAGTACGGTATATATTTAATAGTCATTCCATCGTGCAGGTTTCATATTTCATGTGTCTGATTTTTAACAACAAAAAGCAATGGAGAATATTTCTGCTGGCAAACTCTAAAGTGAAACAGGTTTAGAACTACTGTCTGAACTGTGAGTATCAGAGGACCATGATCCAAATAGGTTGATAGGAGGATCCAAATAGGAGGGCATTCTTTCAACCACTGTAGGAGGTGGCTTTCCTACACAGACCAAAAGCCACCAATGTCTGTGAAGAATGGGAACTGAGTTCAGCAGATAGAGGAGCGCACCAACAAAAACAGCATTAGACTACTAAGAGTCTCCTAATTTATTTGAACTAACTTCAAGCAGCATAACTATACTCCAAACAGAGTTGACAAGCAGAGCAAGATGTTCAATCAAATGTCTTGATTCTGACACAGCAAGGGGCTAGGACAGTCTTGTTATTGAAACAGAAATGCAGACAGCTCATCTGAAGCATGTAAGAGGGAGAAGATTAATAGTTGAGCCAGAGTATAATTGTCTTGTACCAGTCTTCATCACATGTCAGTAGGGTAATGAATCAGAGGAGATATCCAAGTATGAAACCTAGTTGCTGTAAGGTTTAAACACCCTGGATAGATAATTTTAAATTTTCACTAGTACATGGAGCAAATTCACTTCCACTGACATGAAATCCATCAGTCACCACAAGCTGATGAATGCCTTTTATTACAGTTAATTAGATATTAACTGATTATTTAAAAAGATTAAGCACCTTTCTATCTAAGAACAAAGACATACTAAAAGATTTGCAAAAATCTATTAAAAGTTTAGGTCAGTAATAATTACCTTTTTTGACTGTTGAATCGATTAGATCGGTTTCTATTGAGTTCTGTCACTAAAGATAAGACTACCTGTTAAATAAGGTCAATCACACATTATCAATGGAAAGATATTTCAGAACAAAATAAAGTATATTTTTTCACTATTGGGCACGCAATTCCAAGTGGATTTGATGACCTACATACCTACTGTGACCTATGTACTGAACCAAGACCTGCAAGTAATCTTTTTAAACTCATTTTCAATCAAAGAAAGATCCACAAAGAAAGAGGTGCACTCTTCTAAATTTTATGTCATCATCATCATCATCATCATCATCATAGTTTATTTATAGCCCGCTCCTCTAATAAATACTCGGAGCGGGGTACAGGAGAATAAAAAGATACAGAGTAAAAACAACAATCACATCCCACCCCAACCACCCCCTTTAAAACTGAATTAAATCTAGACAGTTTAAAATTAACATAGTTAAAATTGGTCGGCAGTTATTAAAACAAAGTGCATTTTCATGAACAATCCGTGTGCAAGGCCGCATTAAATCGATTCAAGTAAGTATTAAGTAAATGGATCGCTAATAATTTCCAGTGCTGTTTATGTTTTCAGAGCAGGGAGCAAGGGTTTCACTTATTCTCTCCTTCAGGGAAAGGCCTGCCGGAAAAGATGCGTCTTTAAAGCCTTTTTGAAACTAGCCAGTGATGTAATGAGACGCATCTCGTCCGGCAGGCCGTTCCAAAGCTTAGGGGCAGTAGCTGAAAAGGCCCTCTGAGAGGTCTGGGACAGCCTGGTTTTCATCGGCTGCAGTAGGTTTCTCCCAGAGGACTGAAGTGTGCGGGGCGGTTCATACGGGAAGAGGCGGTCCTTAAGGTAGGATGGGCCTGAGCCATGCAGGGCTTTAAAGGTTAGTACCAACACCTTGTACTGTGCCCGGAAACTAATGGGCAGCCAGTGGAGAGCTTTGAGCACTGGCGTTATATGCTCTCTTCTAGATGTTCCTGTGATAAGCCTGGCTGCCATATTCTGAACCAATTGAAGTTTCCGGGTTAGGCACAAGGGTAGCCCCATGTAGAGCGCGTTACAGAAATCCAGACGTGAGGTTACTAGAGCATGTACCACAGTCTCCAGGTCTTTCGTATCCAGGAAAGGGCGCAGCTGGCGTATCAGCCGAAGCTGATAGCAGGCGCTCCTGACTACCGCATTCACCTGGCTAGTCATGTGAAGCGAAGAGTCAAGGAGTACCCCCAGACTGCGAACTGAGTCCTTAGGGGAGAGTGTGACTCCGTCTAGGACTGGGGACTGTATTTCCAATCCTGGTTTCGGACCGGTAACTGTTAGTACCTCCGTTTTGTCTGGATTTAGTTTCAATCTGTTTTCCCTCATCCAATCCATTACCGCCGCAAGACAGTCATTAAGAGGGGAGGCGCCATCTGAAGACTGAGCCGATGATCTAGTCATGGAGAAGTATATCTGAGTGTCATCAGCGTACTGAAGACACTGAGCTCCATGCCTCCGAATGATCTCACCCAACGGCTTCATATAAATATTAAATAGCATCGGGGACAGGATGGCGCCCTGAGGGACGCCACAATTAAGCTCGATTTTGGAGGAGCAACTGTCCCCGAGCCTCACCCTTTGGGATCTGTCAGAGAGAAAGGATCGGAACCACTGAAGAGCAGTGCCTCCGATTCCTAACTCTCTCAACCGACCCAAAAGGATGGAATGATCTACAGTGTCAAAGGCCGCTGAGAGATCCAAGAGCACTAACAGGGTCACACTACCCCTGTTGATACTCAAGTGGAGGTCATCGGTCAGAGCAACCATGGCAGTCTCCACTCCATGTCCTGTCCTGAAGCCGGTTTGAAATGGATCGAAGTAATCGGCTTCATCCAAGACTGCTTGGAGTTGGGTGGCAACTGCCCTCTCGATGACCTTGCTTAAAAATGGAAGCAAGGACACTGGTCTATAGTTGTTTCTGTCCAGGGGGTCAAGGGAGGGCTTTTTCTATCTATCAAGAGCCATAGCTCTGTCAGAGGAAAGTTTAATCAAATGTTTAATCAAGCTCAATAAATTTTAATCAAAGTTTAAGCAAGAATGATGTATACACTTACTAACTAAAACACTTTTGACTCTGATACATTATGTACAAAGGAAAAATAGATTTTTCCTGCTAAGAATGACTGTTGGCTTTAGCTTATCCATTTGGAAGTTCTCTTTCATAAATGTCAAAAAAAAATTAAAAGGCACCTATATGGAGTTTTTGTTAATATATACAAATATTTAAACTTATTTCTAAGATAACTAATTAAGTTTTTAAAACCCTTTAATTTGGAGGCAGGCAAAGTACGCCCTTCCAGATATCATTGAACTACAACTCTGACAATTTTTAAGAATTGGCTCTGCTGCTAGGGCTGATGGAAGTTGCAGAACAACAACATCAGGATGCTTGGACTTCCCCACCTCTGCTTTAGAAGATGAACTATGCTAATTTCAGCATTTCAAAAGCCTTTCTTATACATCCTTAAACAAAATATGACTCAATAATAATAATTAATAATAATAATAATAATTGTTATTATGATGATTAATAGCCTGCCCAATCACTAGGAATCTGGGTGGGTTACAACAATTAAAATACATGAAATACAATAAAAATCCGAATAATCCCTTCCCACCCCCTGTCCCAAGCTAAAATATGATTAAATCATCACAATTTAAAACAATACAATGATGTTAAAATTAGGGGGAAAACTTTGGTAAACAGGGTAACAAAATCACAATACCACAGTATTGCGGTCACAGTATGCAGGGAAAGAGGTCAGGTTGCAAATATTCAAGCCCCAAATATCTCGCAAATATTCAAGCCCCATACGCTTGAATGGGGCGCATGCATGCGGTGTGTACACCATGGGCACGCACCCCATTAAAGTTAATAGCGGTCACCCCTCCGCTCATTTCCAAGTCCGCACATTTCAAGCCCGCAGACCTGGAGGGGCAACTGTGTTCCAGGAGCTCACAAATTTTGGATGTTCAGATGTTTTTTGGTTATCAGTACTACATTTCCTCTGAGTCCTGTGGCAGGCCCAGAGAATATGGGAATCAAGCAGGGTTTGGCCTCTGGTTTTATGCTGAATTCAAAAGCATCAAAGTGAATGCCCTTGAGGTACAGCATGAAGTGAGAGATCAATCTCATCTCCTGCTCAGGTTAAGCAAGGAGATGGACTCTTAAGGCAACTGTACTATTGTGGCATCCTGGGAGTTGAACTAAGTGTTTCACAGGAGAAAAGTTGAAAAGTTGAAAGATCCTTATAGATGCTCTCCCTTTTGGCAGGAAAGATTTTACAATTATTAAGTGCATGCTCATCACTCACTGCCCTGGACTCACTGTAAGGGGAGAGCTACTTCTCACTACAAGGGAAGAGATACATCTTTGACAAGGCAGCTCTTTGCCAGAGAAAATTTTTTGGCTGGCCAATTTTCTTATTTTACTGTGTGACTGAGCAACCACACGCCCCCATCTCTCAGGATGCTAGAATAACAAAATATGTAGCTTGGCTCTCAGTGTGACTCTAAAATACAGCTAAACAATATTGACACCTTACACCCAAATTCCAAACTTCGGTAAGGCACGGCAAACTTTTGAAGTCCAGTCTAGAGGACAGTGAGAATGTCAAAAAGAGACATTTTGATTACTAGAGTGGGCCCCAAAGCACATCTCAAAATCACAGATGAAGAGGTGAAGAGACATTTGCCAGAAAGTAGTTGGCACCAGAGACAAGCCAATTTGAGAGCCAAGGATATAGTTTGTCATTTTTATAGCTAACAGTCAAGTGTACAACATACTCACATTTTCAAGGAGTTTAGAATTGTAATCAGCAGATGTGAAGCCAAGAGCAGAAATAAAGCTGTTAGTATCAGTGTCATGACTTCCCAGTCCAGAAATTGACAACAGATGGCACAATGAGGTCTTGATGAAAAATCAACAAAAGAGGGGGAAATTTGGTTAAAATATAGGTAACTCAAAGTATTTTACATTACAATTATGAAATAAAGTGAGAGGAAGGCTATGTCTACAAGATATGACATTTAATTTGAGTTAGGCTTAATATTATCACATATCAAAGTCCCACAACAGTCTTAAATTATGGAATCTACAAGGATACTGACCCTTTATTTAACCGTAAGCAGTAACCAGGATCTGGTGCAAGATGCACGCAGAGAGAGATTGAAAGACAAAGAGAATAGATCAAGAGTAAAATATGTATGTTTTTTTTTAATGTACTGTATTTTCTTTTTTGTAAAGAGCATCGCAAATTTCCAAAAAATATGGATCTCAATAGCCAACTGTACTCCAGTTCAATAAACATGAATCTGAAAGCTTACTCTGAAATGCAAATTGTTCACTTTGAACAATCTTTCTTTCATCCCTACAGATAGTAAAGTAGTATGTGTCTAAGATGATATGCATTCACTAGTACTTTAAGTTAATTGGCACAATAGTTGATAAATTCTTTAAAATCTGCCATTTATATATATAATAAGGTACTGCATAATGAAATATAGAAAAATGTATTAAATTTCTACAGAAAAAATAGCATGAAAAGTAGAATTTCTAGCCTTCCATGTTCATTGGACAGAAAAGTTGAGGCTTGCATAGATCTGCTTAAAACCAAACAAAACATCTGTACTAGCCACTGTTCACAGGAAGAACAACTGTTATATTGCCATCTAGTGGTTTACATGATAGAACTGATAAAAAAAACATACTTTGAATTTTGAAAACCATATTATCATCATAGTGCTCAAAACTCTAAACCAAGCCCCCGCTCCAGAAACCAATGTATTTATGTGACTTGTTCTAATTTTACTCTTCTGTATTCTATAACTGCTCTGAAGATTCAGGTTAGCTTTAAATTTGACACTCCTCGCTTGCCAAATTCAAGTGCACATAAACTAATTTTCAGCCATCACACAACAGGAGGAGTATCATCACACAAATTCCACTGCCTTAGATTATCATCCATCAAGAGGCCATCAATCAGGTCCCTATTGTTCACCCCCCCAAAACAAAGAGATAATCATTTTTGTCTAGTAGTGTAGTTAAGCAATACAGCATACAGTTTGCAAGCCAATGACTGTGGATTTGGTCCCTGAAATATCCAGATAGCACCAGGAAATTCAGAAACTTTAGAAGGCCAGTATTGACTGTGAGTTCACAAGCTACGTAAGGTCCTTGACTGAGTGCTGAGGCCTGTAGCCATTTTTCTCTGCAGTCCTGCTAACTTGCAAGGGTAAATTGGATGCAGGGGATGACTGCTAGAAACAGCTCCAGAATTCAGGTTAGGGTCAAAAAGGAGACTTTAAGCAACTAAGAAGAATCAATCAGTAACTGGAGACAGGGACCATATAATGGTATTTAATTTTTAATACTTTTTTCTTTAAATATGGCATATGCCTATAATATATTTCGAGTTAAGCTTTGCATGTCTGTTGAAGTAGAAGTTACTACTGAGGAGAAATATATAGAACTCCGCTATAATTTATGTTTAGTGGAGAAATGTTCAAACTGTTAAGTATCTCTCTCTCACACACACACACACTATCTCTCTGAACAAGTACATCTAAGTCCCCCTGACTCCCAACATACCCAAACTCAGCCATAGAAAAGGAACACAGTTTTGCAAAGCTTACTTCCAAAGCCAACCAATTCTGAAGGGAGCAGTGAAAAGAAACAAAATGTGATAGAACAAAAGGGCCCAAGTGTTTCATTTAAGTCTTCTACTCAGCCAATTGAACAAGGCGAGTTTCTGGTAACTATTAGTATATTAACAAGCAACATGTACATCCTGTTAATATTTATAATCTTAAAATGGATGCATCCTTGGCACCTCCAGATAGCAATCAGAAGCTGCACAATTGCCAAAACTAAGCAAGTGTGAACATTTGTTCAGCTTACTCCTGGTCACAGTTCCGAGACTGTAAATCAGGAGATTTAAAGACTTTTTATCTTTTCCTTAAAGAAGGCTTGTTTCAAATCAAGGCCATTCCTGTTCATTGCATTTGCAATCCAAACAGGCTAAGATGAATCAATATTGCACTCATACCACCCAAAACCCTTGGTGCTCAAGCCACCTTCAGTGAAATTACCCAGGACCTCAGATTCTTCAGAATAATTGCCATCTCCACAAGTTTTATATATGCTTTTAAGGCTGTCTTGTAAGCCTATAGGGTATTCTGGCATCTACTATGACTGGATTGGTGGTGGTGGTGGTGGACTCATAATAGAGATAAATCCTCTGCATTTCTGTTTCACTACACATAGAACCTGGTTACCTGTTTGTCATTACATGTGGCAACTGAACATATCACAATACATATGACTAAATTCCATATTTTACTACTTTTTAAAGGGAGAACAGAATGAAACAACAACAACAACAAACCAAGAATAATGGGTATACTGTTGAAGGCATCAGAGTGAATAATAAAATCATCAGCTGATAGGACATGGAAGAACAGTCAAAGAGCTCTAGAACTAAAATATATCTGTGTGGTTCCTCTTCTCCGTATTTCAAAAATATGGGACTCTAGAGGTCAAGAAAATGGTAGACTTAAGGCTGATTTCTCAAGTCACACTACTTGTCCATGTAAATCAACATTGCCCACACAAACTTTTTCCAGTCATGTAGCCTCCAGATTATTTAGATTACAACTTCTCTCAAGCTTTGTCAGCATGATCTGCCCCTTTTAACTGGAGTTGCTCATGAATGAACAAGTGACCATATGTGCGCAAAACACATCTTCTATCACTGAATTACTGTTCTTCCCCAAGTTTTCCCTTCTAGGTAATGTAAAAGTAGACCTCTCAGATCCCCCACTCTTGTTAACTGCTGTCAAGTTGACTTTGACTTATGGCAACCCTATGAATGAGAGACCTCCAAGTCACCCTGTCATCGACAGTCCTGTTCAGATCTTGCAGATCGAGGCCATGGCTTTCTTGACTGAGCCTATCCAGACTTCCTCTTTTCCTACTGTCTTCTACTTTACCAAGCATTATTGTGTCTTCTAGTGAGTCATGTCTTCTCATGGTATGTCCAAAGTAATGCAAAGTAATGCAGTTTCCGTTTAGTCATTTTGGCTTCTAACATGGAACTAGAGGAAGGAACCAACACCTGGTTTTTGCTAACAAGGGACTGGCTTCTCGTTATATGTTCTCCATGTCAAGTAGAAAAATATGCAAGACTACTCAGGCACAGAAGAATCGACCTCTTGGTCTGATTCTTCCAGAGGGGATTAGAATACGGTGCTTATGATAAACATTCAATATAGAGGTACCCAACTGTTATGTTTGCTCCATCATGAAGCAAGAGAATGGTACCAGTGATCACACCTCTTCATGGTGGTAACAACATCTTTGTCTGTCTCCCCATATGGACTGAGAAAATTGTGCTAGCAACTGGCCTTTTGTATGGAAGGAAGACTATCTAATTTCTTCTGTATGGAGTAGCAGTTAAAAGTGTTCAGTACAGAAGCAATTAGTACAGTGTATGAGGGCCAAATCACTTCCTCTGTTCCCTCTGTATATAGAGAAAATATGGTCTCAACAATTGTCTCTCAGTACAGAGAACAGCCTCTTGTGATTCCTCTGTATGGAGTGAGAGGAATGGTAATAATTATAGTCCCTTGGCAATCTCTTCCTGTTTCCTCTATAAATACAGGCAGCCCTCCATATCCATGGATTCTTTATCCATGGATTGAAAATATTAGAAAATATATATAAATTCTGTAAAACAAATCTTGATTTTGCCATTTTATATAAGGGACACCATTTCACTATGCTATTGTATTTAATGGGACTTGTGCATCCATGGATTTTGGTATCCATGGGGAGGAGTCCTGGAACCAGTGGATACCAAGAGCCCACTGTATTTATATAATTATTCCATGTATTTTCTCTATCATCTTTTTATTTCTACTTGGTCATGCAATGTATTCTTCTACTGCTTCTATAGCATCCCCACTCTGCTTCTATAGCATCCCCACTATTTCCCTTTGCTTTCTCGAATCTTGTGGAAAACATGTCCTCTTCATTCTTTTGGTTGCCATCTTCTATTTCTCAGTATTCATTATTATAGTGATTCCCTTTGTCCCTGCGCACAAGTCCCTGAACAGTTGCATTCAGGGTTCTGGCTCTATTTCTGTCAACTTTTTCTTTTCTTTTTTTCCTCCCTCTCATTTGTCCATAACTACTTGAACATTTTCATCTGTCATCCATTGAAAAGTGCACTGCAAAGTGTCTTTTTGCATTCCTCTCTGACACTGTCCCTGGCTTCAGTCCAGAGTTCTTCTGACTCCTGGTTAACTAATCTTAATATTGCAAATCTATTTTTCACATTATCGTTAAATTATATACATTTTCTTCAGGTTATATTTTGGCACAATGGTTACTTTAGTGTTCTTCTTCAGCTTTACTGTCATTTTTGATATTATCAGTTCATGGTCTGTGCCACAATCTGCACCTGTCCTTGTTTTTTCAGAAGTTTCTCCATCTTCTGTTTCCAATGATGTAATCTATTTAATTTCTTTATTGACCATCAGATGATATGTATAGTCACCTTTAAACTGTTAGCCTTCCAAAATTCAATCACTCACTCTCTTGCTTCATTTCTTGATCCTAGGCCAACCAAATTTTCCTACAATCCTTGATTCTGCTGTTTCCTACTTTTGCATTCCAATCACCTATGAGTAATAACAAAGTCCTGTTTGTGTGTGTGATCACGTTTCTCCTGGACTCCAGCATAGAATCTTGCAATTATTTCTTCTTCTGCCTCTGTAAGTTGGAGCATACCATAAATTTGGATAAAGGCTATATTGATGCATTTTCCTTGAAGTCTTATTGCTATCATTTGATCAGACTTTGTGTTATGTCTGTTGACTGGTTTTGCTACATCTCTCCTCAATACTGTACTAATATCACCCCAGTTCTTAGATTTTCATTTCCTGAGTAAAATACTGTAATTATCTGACTCAAAATGTCCCATTACTATCTACTTTAGCTCGTTCGCTCCAAGTATTGCAATGTTTACATATTCCATTCCTTGTTTTACTGTTTCCAGTTTCCCCTGATTAATGTTTCTTACATTCTATGTTCCTCTAATATGTGTCGTGCAGCTTTGGACTTTCCTTTTGCCTCTGAGAACATCAACAGCTGTATGTTCTTTTGGCTTTTGTCATTAGCCAGAGACACAGCCCTCTGCTGTACTTCAGTAGCTCACTGAGTGCCTTTTGGGGTGTGAGTTTCATTTTCTCACTATCTTGTTTCATTTTGAATTGTTTCATCATAGGGTTTCATACAATAGGTATTCAAATGAGGTTTACTTGGGAGATTTTCGCACTATACTCTTAAAGCATTGCTATTCCATTTTAACTTCTCTGGCTGCATCCTGTTGCATTCTGGGATTTGCAGTTTAGGAAGGGACATTTAGAATATTCAGCCAGAGAGCTCTTAGGACTCACTGAACTACAAACTCCAAAATGCAACAGGAGGCAGTCGGAGCAGTTAAAGTGGAATAGCAATGCTTTAAGAGTGTAGTGCAATAACCCTGTTGGCCTCATTCTGCGCATTACTAGCAGGGGTTAGCTATGGTGCCATTGCTGTTGTCTCTGAGAGATCCTCCACTAGTATTACTCCACCAGGAACTGTTGAGTTACTTGCACCTCCTGCTGGTCTTGATTCTCATTAAAACTTGTGTTTCAAATCCAGACCACTAGTTTAATTCACTTTTCCAACATCCTTAAAGAAAAAGATTAAAAGCTCACATTTCTGAGATCTTAAACAAAAATGTAACAGTTCTCAGCTTTTCTCTTCAAATGGCTAAAGCCCTTAAATTTATTGCTAATTTTCCTTTAAAACTATCCTCACCAAATGTTGTATGTCCCTTGTCACTTGTGGGAAACGAACAACAATAAAACACTGGTTTTGAAGAAATACTTTTCGCTACAAAACAAACAAAAACTTAAAAGAGTTTTAGTGGTTAAGTAACTGAGAAGGAAGCCTGCTCATTTACAGACCATCTCAACACCTTCTTTATGAAGCTATTCCATGAGTAGGATGTGACATAATATGGCTCACTGATTTTCCACACTCTGATCCAATCATAACAAAATATTCAGATGCTCATTTTGCTTACAAGAATTCTTTGCATGCTTATTAATTTGTCTTTCTGGGGAAGGAAGATAACAATTTTTCGACAACCTAAAATATATTAAACAATTAATTTTCAGAATACAGCTTGCACTACACAATTACACGTACAGTCTAAGCTTCCAAAACTAGATTAGTAACACAGGTACCTGGTCTATGACGTTTCCTTAGCATGCATTTATGTACAAATCCCAGTCATTTATTGCCATATAAATGTATCTAGAAAGTACAAAATTTTTAGCATGAATTTTTAGCATGTATTTATGCACAAATATTAGTCATTTGTTGCCATACAAACGTATCTAGAAAGTACAAAAATGAATTTAAGGAAACAAATAGGAATTTTAAAAAATTAAAAAGAAAGTGTGTCTTTCTTTTTTTTTTCCTTTCATTTTTTTTTGGGGGGGGGGGTATAGCTCCAATGCTGCGAAACCTAGATAACCTAATTTTGGCAAGCATATCTGCAACTTGATGGTGATGAATTTTAGCTAATAAATTTTTGTCTATATTCTGCAATACCATCTTCAGTCACCAGATGGCTGCTTTTTCTTACTATTGGAAAGAAGTGGTAGTCAACCCTGGGGTATTTATTTCTCTAGAGAGATTCTACACAGGCCCACGTTTTCCCTGTACAGGGCCATGGTAGGGGATATGGAGGAGGAGAGAATATTATGCTCCCAGGATTTAGCTGAAAGAAAAGTCAAACGAGCATCATGATGACTGTTTTCATTAAAGAATGGAAAGTGGAGTGACAATAGAGAAAAAGCAGCAGAATTATGAAAGTGCACTAGGGTGTGGGAGACTAGAGGTGTGAAACCATGTGTGAAGCTGGCTATATCTGCTAATATTACCTATTCCAAAATTGTTGAAAGTGCAAAACTGTTAGCAACACTTGTATTTCACAAAGTGTTTCATGAACAGAAGTACATATAACATTTTCATGTTTTAAATGGCTTCCAGTAAACAGTGGGCCCTTGGTATCCACTGCGGTTTGGCTCCAAGATTCCCCTTGCAGAACAAAATCTGTGGATGCTCAATACCATTAAATACAATGGCATAGTAAAATGATGTTCCTTATATAATAATAATAATAATTTTATTTATAGCCCGCTCCTCTGTCATCAATCGGAGCGGGTTACAATAATTAAAAGACATCAAGATAAAACAATCCCAATAACCCATAACCCCACCTCCCACCCCTTAAAAATAAATTAAACCAATATCAGATTAAAATCCTAAAAAATAAAAAATAAAAATAATATTACATACATACAACATAGAACATAGAACATAACAAGCAGCTAGTCAATTCTATAGACACTGTAGATGTAAACTTCCTAGATAAAGTGCTGGGAGCTTGTAGGAGCGCACGTCCCAATGTCGTAAGCCAGTGTCAGGACCAGGAGTTAAGATGTTTCAGGGAAGGCCTGCCGGAAGAGATGAGTCTTTAAGGCTTTTTTAAAGCTATCAAGGGATGTAATAAGACGCATCTCATCCGGCAGGTCATTCCATAGCCTGGGAGCGGCAGCAGAGAAAGTCCCCCGGGAGGTCCGCAACAGCCTCGTTTTAACAGGCTGTAATAAATTTCTCCCGGAGGACCGGAGTGTGCGGGGGGAATTGTACGGGGAGAGGCGGTCCCTAAGATAAGATTTTATATAAAATAGCAACATCAAGGTTTGCTTTTTGAAATTTATATTTCTCTTGAATATTTTCAAGCCATGGATGGTTGAATCTGTGTATACAGAATCTGTGGATATGAAGAGCCATCTATACATCAAAGAATCATTATGTATTTTGGCCTAAAATGCATAAGATAAACTAAGTAGGGCTCTCCTTCCATGAGAAGGAGAGAATCTTTTGATTAGATTTAAAGTCTCTAAGTTCAATAAAAAGTACTTTCAACAACTTCAGTATGGCCACATGCAAAGGGATACCGTAGCACCTTTGAAGCTAACTAAGAAAAAGAAATTTGTACCATAAGCTTTCACAGACTGAATCTACTGCATCAGATGCATGTAGTGTGCCTATAGACAGACATTCATGCACATGAATGGGCAGGTGTATATGTGAATAGAAACAGAAATGCAAAACTTGTGGGCATGGTGATGAAGTGACAAGTTCAATTTTAATAATGGTCGCTGGATAACAACATTGGGAGAAAATATATTACATAAATGTAGTATGATGCTGGCCAGCTGGCTGGCAGCCAGAGGAGGTGTTGTGATAAAATGGGCAAGAGTACCCTCATGAGTGCTTAAATAGTTAAATAGTGCTGTAATATGTGTAATATGCCAGAAAACAGTTATCTTTGCGCAACCCACTGTTAATGGACTGGAGTACGTAGGTACACTTGGCCCTTCATATCTACGGATTCTGCATCCATGGAGTCCACCATCCATTGCTTGAAAATATTAACAAAAAAAAAAATCCAAAAAGCAAACCTTGAGTTTGCCATTTTATATAAGGTACACCATTTTACTATGGCTTGTATATAATGGGACCTGAGCATCCATGGGTTATGGTATCCACAGGGAGTCAAGAAACTAAACCCCAGCAGATATCAGGGACTCGTTGTATATCCCAGTTCTGCTGTTTCTTTTTCCAGTCTCCCTTTGAAGTTTTTTTGTTCAAGGATTGCTGTTCTGAGGTCTAAGATGGAATGTCCAGGGAGACTGAAGTGTCCTGCAACTTTGTTATTGTTTTGTTTGAGGGGATTGTACTCCCATTTGTAATGTGTGATTTATGTCCAGAGACTGGCCTGTTTGCCCAATGTAGAGTGCTGAAGAGTATCATTGACAGAGAACAGCATATATCACATTAGAAGATGAGCAAAAGAAAGTACTTCTAATGTGGGGGTGATGTGATTAGATTTTGTGATTCTAATATATTTTAGTCATGTAAGCCACCTTGATTGTTGCAGCAGAAAGACAGGATATAAGAATAAAGTCATTTTTTAATTTATTTATTTATTTATTTATTACGACATTACCCAAGTAGACCCATTGACAGAGTTGGCATCTGACTTTGTGGCATGGTCTTGTACCCATCTCCCTATCCAGGAGGTGTGTTCTACTCTAAGTAAGTACAGTAGATCTAGATCTAAGAGTGGAAGGCTGTCTGCAGGCAAGTAAAGACCTACCACAAAGAGCCCTTGAGAAGGCAGCATTATTGTACAGAAGAGATTGTAGTTCATTGATAACATATCTGAATGGTCTCAGTTGGGAACTGTATATGACCACTAGTGTGGTTCTGCAATTTCCTGTCTTTGATCTGTTCTATAATTGATTAGTCCTGGTACAAGTCTTGCCTTGTTGATTTGTTATACATATATATATATATATACACACACACACAGACACACACACATACTTCATATGGTGGGTACTACAGCTTAAGGAATGCTTGCTGTAATTCCATGAGTTTGGCATCCCTATGTTGTGGATTTGAGCAAATACCATTCTATCAGAGGGCTTGGCTGTAAACTATGGATTTGGTAGTATGTTCAGGGTGGAAACTGGAGGCATATAAATTCAGTCGACCCTTGACATTCACAAGGGTTAGGGACACAACACCCCCACAAAAGTCAAAATTTGTGAATAAAGCAAGGGGAAGAGCAGTATGCATGTGCACGCCCCCATCTCCCTTCTGAAGCTTCAAACAGTTCAAGCAAGCTCTCTGAGGCACTGGAGGGGCAGGGGAGTGCATGTTCACGGCTCCCTCCTTCTCTTCCAAGGCTCCAGGGAGCTGTCTGAAGCCTTGGAATGGCAGGAAGCAAGGTGTATTCGCTTTCCCCTAACCCCTTCCCAAGGTGAAACCTGTCTTTCCCCAGGCAGCTCACCACCCTGGAAAAGGGTGGGGGATTATTTTCCCCAAACCTCTCCCTAAGGCAAAAAGCTGCTTGGGGAGAGACAGCTCTCCGTCCTGAAAAGGTGCAGGATTGTTGCATGCACCCTTCCCAGCTTCTCCCTCCTGGGCTTTTTTCCTTCCCAGGGGAAAAGCATGGAAGGGATGAGGAGGAGGAATATGTGCACAGTGGCCTTGACCCTGTGAACAATCAAAATTGTCAGCAAACAAACAGCTTCATTTATATACCACTGCATAATGCCCAAGCAGTGTCTAAGCAGGTTACAACTGTAAGCTACTTGCCCCCAACAATCTGGGTACTCATTTTAGCAACCTCAGAAGGATGCAAGCCTGAATCAACCTTGAGCCCTTTTGCTGGTATTGAACTTGCAACCTTATGGTTTTGAGTGAGTGGCTGCAGTACAGGCATTTAACCACTGCGTCACCAGGGCACGAGAGACAACTGTACAGGTAATGGTCAGTGAATTTGTGATAATATCCACTGTGTATCAGTAGGATAGTGTCCAGAAAGTGAACTTGCCCTGTGAATAGTTCCAGGTTGAGATTAATGGGATGGTGGAAATTGTTGAAGTTCTGGTAGATGTCTTAAGTGAGTCCTCTCCGTTAATCCAAATGATAAAGATGCTGTCAATGTACAATACAGAGAAGAGATTTCCGGGGAAATGAGTTAATGAAATGTTGTTCCAGGTCTTCGATTGAGATATTGGCATATTGTGGTGACATACATGTGCCCAAGGCAGTACTGTTAACCTGAATGCATGTGTTCTTATCGAAAGTGAAGTAGTTGTGTGGGAGAACAAAGCGGCAAACCTTGCAGGCTAGGTCTGCTATGGTGACAGCTGGAATCCTGTTCCTGAATATTTGTAGTTCATGCTTGTGTGGAATGTTGGTATATAGGGATCCTACAGCCATAGTGGCTAAGATGGTGCACCCTGGGAGGCTGTGGGTGGACATAATTTCTGTTGGTAGTCAATAGTGTCCTTTAATTAGGAGTGTTGGTTGCATAAGGTCTAAGGATATTTTCTATATATCCAGAGGCACGAATTGTGAGTATTCCAATGCTTTCAATAATGGGCCACCCAGGGTTGCCTGTTCATGTATTTTGGGTGATAGATACAATGCACCTGGTATGTCCATAAGTAAGGGTGGCCTAATCATCTTTTTATATAAAATCCATTAATTGGTTTGTTTTTTAAATCCCTCTGAACCCACTGCCCACAATTTTATTACCGGAAAATACCCACAGAAACTATTAGAAGGCAAAGCCTGCCCAGAGGCCTGAAGTAGCAACAGAGAAAGATGAGACATGAAAACTCTAGACTCATCTTTCCTGCAAGAGTTTACAGTGCATGTGATGCATGTCATGTTTTTGTTATGGACATGTGGTTTGAATGAAACCAAGAATGCCACATTCAATAGCTATGGCTTTCCACAGATCTTCCCACAGCTCTCTTTGCTTTCAGGAAATACAACACAGGGAATTGGTGAGAGAGAGAGGAAGAATAGGGATGGGGGAGAAATTTGTTTGGGTCACATTTTTAACATGAATTTTCTTAATTTGCACTTTACAAGTCAATGCTCAACCCAAAATGCCATAGTATTTTAACATACAGTAATATTTCAGCCAGTTCTTTAATCTAAATATATTAGCAAAAATAATATGCAAAAACATTAAGGAAAACTGCTTGCAAAGGTGTGTGGATTAGGGAAAAGGGGAGTTTTCTCCTCTCCTCTCCCATCAGTGAAAGTCCTCTGTTACATTTTCCCCTCAGTCTGGAAATACAATGAGATAGGAAATGGAACCAAAACTCTAAAAGCAGGAGATCACAGTGATTCTTCTACACAACACATACTAAAGATCTAGCACTAAGAAATGATTGAATAAATACCTGTTGTTTAAACTGCATCTATCCATTAAGTTGAGGGGGGAATACACCTTCCATAGTCTGGGATCCACATTCACCACCGCTGATACCTCATGGGCCCCATGCCCTGATTTATTTGTCCCCAAAATGGCCAATTATTCTGTTTAGGAAAGACGTGATCAATTATTGGACTTTAGGGGGATGTGCAAGTCCCCCAGTGAACCTCAGAGGGTTATGCTACCTGCGTACTATCATTAAAAGTTTGATTTTTAAAATTTATTTATTTTTTAGCTTTGATGTTCTGCTAGGGAGCATTTCACCACATTTCTGGCCCTCTCTGGGCCATTTTAGGCCAGAAGAGGCCTTCTCGTCAGAGAGGAAGTGACCCTTAGGTTTTTGATCCCTGAGGGCCAGCAAAAAAGCCCTGGGAGCGATATGTTGCACATGGGCCATACTTTTCCCATTCTTAATCTAGTGTCATTCTGTACATCCTCCTCCAACTTATTTAAGGCCTCGAGGGGCCTTTCGTCAAAACCAGAAGTGACAAGTTTTGAAATTGGGTCTAACTGGCCATTTGGAGGTAAACACAAGAGGTGGACAAGTAGGTGCCAAAAGAGACCCTTGGAGGCCATTTGTGGCCCACGTAACACATTCTGACCACCCTTGCAATAAAAAAGTGTACAAAACTGCTTTGGATAAAATAGTCTGTAGGGAAAAAAAAACATTTTTTCTGCTTATAAGATGATGAACACATGTGTTGCCAGAGGCATGATCACATTTTGAGACATTTGGAGGAGGGCCAGTAAATAGCTGCAGAGGCAACATGTTTGGAAATATACTGCAAGTCCTAAATCAAATTTTCAGTTAGAGACAAGATATTCAACCAACCACTTGGAACAGTGGGAGTGGATGAACCAGACCCTTTACACTGTGTATGTGTGAAGGGTTTCTATTACTGCTAGTCCCATGCCTTCCAGTTCAAAGAGTCACAAGTACATAGAATAGATGTCTACAACCCTGGATTTAGCAAAAGCAAAATGATCATCCTCTTATAATTTATAAAAATAAAATCTTGAATTTCTGCATATAACTGATAAGAATAGCATTTTTAAATTTTAACATTTATCTTCATACAATACCCTGGGAATATTCATAATATAGAACAATGAGCACAGAAAGCATTACAAGGGTTATTGTACATTAAGATTTAAGATTTACAGTAGGTTACTTAAGATTTATGCCCTTGTGGATCTTATAAATCCATTAAATTAGGGAAGAGGAAACTTTTTTTCCTGTGGGGTAATGCATAAGACCAGCAATGGTTGCAGCTGATGCAAGGTGGAACCAAGACCCTTTCTTTCTTTCTGCCCTGCCCTCACTTTTTTCTCTCTGCTGCCATCTGAAAGTTGGGATGAGGCAGTGGTACAGAAACAATTACTCCACAGATGAGGAATCTAGGAGAAATTATGTGCGCTATGTTGGCTGGTTTCTTCTTGCAACCTTTTGGTGTACATGAGGCCATATATAAGTAAAGGCAGCTTCATGGGTGATTCCCTATGGACTAGAGCTCTTTCACATTACACAATTATAGCATTTTGATTCCATTTTAATGACCATGGCTGCACCTCCTGAAATCTTAGGTTTCTAGCTTCATAAGGCACTAGAGCTCTCTGGCTGAGAATTCTAACTATACCCCCCTCCCTAAATTGCAAGTGATATGATTCCATAGGATGTTGCCATGACAGTTAAAGTTGATTCATAGCACCATAACTGTGTAGGGTGAAAGAGCCACACCTCTATCCCATGACACAGAAAGAGGTGGGAAGTGTGCTGTCTCCCTGGGGCAAAGATCCATGATGTGACGGAGAGGCTGACAAGACTGGTCAAGCCTACTGATCAATACCCCATTCTTTTGCTTCATGTGGGAACCAATGATACTGCAAGGCACAGCCTTCAGAATATCATAAGGGAGTATGAGGCTCTGGGTAGGAAGCTGAAAGAGATGGATGCACAGGTTGTCATCTCATCTCTTCTCCCAGCTGAAGGGCATAGTCCAGGAAGGGAGAGGAAAATAGCAGAGGTGAATAACTGGCTCTGTAGATGGTGCCGTCAAGAACAGTTTGGATTCTTGGATCATGGGCTGCAGTTCCATGAGGGGGGACTTCTGGCAAGGGATGGCTTGCATCTCACGCCAGCTGGCAAAAACATTTTTGCCAATAGTCTTAAAAATCTGATCAGGAGGGCTTAAACTGAGTTATGTGGGGGAGGGAGACAGTATTCTGGAAGGAAAAAGGGATGGAGAAAATAGTCAAACTGACATAGAGGAAAAAAGGCAAACAAGGCAAGGACCCAACAGTAGGAGGCAAAAAAACTTGCACAGGCAGCAAGTAAAGGGAACACATGTTCTTAGATGTCTCTACACTAATGCACAGAGTATGGGAAATAAACATGATGAACTTGAACTCCTACCACAACAAGGGAAATATGATATAATAGGCATCACTGAAACCTGGTGGGAGGATTCTCATGATTGGAATGTATAAATAGAAGGATATAACCTTGTTAAGAGAAACGGGACAAACAGGAAAGGAGGGGGAATAGCATTTACATCAGTGAATAGATCCAGGACATCAGTACTGGAGGCCAAGTGGAGAGCATCTGGATAAAAATTAAAGGAGAGGGAAACAACAGGGATGTTACTGTGGAAGTCTACTACAGACCCCCAAGACAGACGGAGGAATTGGATGATGCCTTTCTAGAACAGATAATCACACACTCAGAAAGGAGAGATGTAGTAGTGATGGGTGATTTCAACTATCCTGATATTTGCTGGAAGTCAGACTCAGCCAAATCCTGAAGGTATAGCAAATTCCTCACTTGCCTGGAAGACAGTTTCATAGTCCAAAAGGTGGAAGAGGCAACAAGGGAATCAGCCATTTTAGATCTTATCTTAACCAACAGGGAAGACCTAGTTGATGGGGTCCAAGTGGAGGGATCCTTAGGTGGAAGTGACCATGTTCTCCTGGAGTTTGTTATACAGTGGAAGGGAGAAGCTAGGCATAGTCAGACACGCACTCTAGACTTTAGGAGAGCTGATTTCAATAAACTTAGAGGAATATTGGGGCTGATCCAATGGTCAGGAATACTAAAAGAGAAGGGAGTTCAAGACGGATGGGAGTTTCTCAAAAGGGAGATATTGAAGGCACAATTTCAAACAGTTCCAATGAGGAAGAAAAATAGGAGGTGTCTCAAGAAGCCAGGATGGATGACTAAGGAACTTTCAACTGAGCTAAGTTTTAAAAAGAACATGTATAAGAAATGGAAAAATGGGGAGCTTACCAAAGAGAAATTCAAACAAATAGCCAGCACGTGTAGGGATAAAGTCAGAAAAGCTAAAGCGCAGAATGAACTCAGGCTGGCTAGAGAGGTTAAGAACAATAAAAAGGGCTTTTTTGGGTATGTCCGAAGCAAAAGGAAGAAGAAGGAAACAGTAGGGCCACTGCGTGCAGAAGATGGCAAAATGCTCACAGGGGACAGAGAAAAGGCAAAATTACTCAACACCTTCTTTGCTTCAGTCTTCTCAGAAAAGGCAAAAGGTGCTCAACCTAAGGACAATGGGGAAGAAGACAGAATAGGGGAATTTCAGCACAGAATAAGTAAAGAGATAGTACAGGAATACCTGGTTAATCTAAATGAATATAAGTCTCCAGGACCAGATGAACTACATCCAAGGGTACTAAAAGAACTGGCCAATGTAATATCGAAACCATTGGCAATAATCTTTGAGAACTCCTGGAGGATTGGAGAAGTCCCAGCAGACTGGAGGAGGGCAAACATTGTCCCCATCTTCAAAAAGGGGGCGGGGGGGGGAAGGATCCCAACAGTTATCATCCAGTTAGTCTGACATCACTACCAGGAAAGATTCTGGAGCAGATCATTAAACAGAGAGTCTATGCCGTAATCACAAAAAGCCAACATGGGTTTCGGAGAAACAAGTCATGCCAGACAAACCGGATCTCTTTTTTTGATAAAATTACCAGCTTGGTAGATGAAGGGAATGCTGTGGATATAGTATACCTCGATTTCAGTAAGGCCTTTGACAAGGGTCTCCATGACATTCTTGCAAACAAGCTTGCAAAATGTGGGATAGGCAAGTTAACTGTTACATGGATTTGTAACTGGTTAACCGGCCGAACCCAAAGGGTGCTCAACAATGGCTTCTTTTCAACCTGGAAAGAAGTGACAAGTGAGGGGCCACAGGGATCTGTCCTGGGCCCGGTCCTATTCAACATCTTTATTAATGATTTGGATGACAGAATTGGGGGCATACTTATCAAATTTGCAGATGACACTAAACTAGGAGTAGCAGCTAATACTCCAGAGGACAGGATCAAAATTCAAAGTGACCTGAATAGACTAGAAAGCTGGGCCAATGCTAACAACATGAAATTCAATGCAGAGAAATGTAAGGTTCTGCACTTAGGGCAGAAAAATGAAATGCACAGATATAGGATGGGGGACAGCTGGCTGAATCAAAGTACGTGTGAAAGGGATCTAGGAGTCCAAGTAGACCACAAGTTGAACATGAGTCAACAGTGCGATGCAGCAGCTAAAAAGGCCAATGCTATTTTAGGCTGCATCAATAGAAGTATAGCATCCAGATCAAGGGAAGTAATAGTGCCACTCTATTCTGCTTTGGTCAGACCCCACCTAGAATAATGTGTCCAGTTCTGGGCACCACAACTGAAAAAGGATGTGGAGAAACTGGAGCATGTCCAAAGGCAGGCAACTAAGATGGTGAAGGGTCTGGAAGCCATGTCCTATGAGGAGTGACTTAGGGAGGTGGGGATGTTTGAAGGGTTAAAATCCCTTCAAAATTTCTGTTCTGGTTGTATTTCTCTTCTATTTTTACACTGTTGAATTCAGTCTTCAAATTTTCTGTTTCTTCTAACACTGAGATTTTTCCTAGACCAATGAAAAATATAAAAGAGATTGATTAAGCTTCATAATGTGAGCAGAAAATATGTCTCTTAATATTTTAACCCAGTGCTGCTTTCCTTTTTAAAATGCTGGATTAATTTGTCCACTGAACAAAATGCAGAATCCAAAGTGATAAAATGAAAATGGAGAATTAATTTAAAACAGTGACAAAAGTGAAAAGTCAGTGTACATTTCTACTGCAAAAGAAATTACACATCAGAATTATTCTAGCAATCTTGCATCATGTTTGGGGAAAGAGTTACTACATTCCTGTGAGACAGAAAAAGTAAATAAGATTTAGTTCAGAGAAAGACCTTTTTTCTCTTAAAACCACTCCCTCTGTCATTCTACCATCAAAGCCAAAGAATTCAACTAAAGCAGAGAGAAGGGGTATCAGAAATCTTGCATAAGCAGAGAATATTAAGATGGCTTTGGAATGCTATTTTCTTCAGCGCTGTTACAATCAATGTTTCAGGCAGTAAGACGGACATTTCTCTGTGGCCACCCACATGATGGGAAGCACCATGATTAAAGTGAGCTCAGCATTCCAGTATCTGCCAGAACAGTCTGCTTCATATTGTAATTATTATATTTGCAGTCTTCTTTTAATTACTTTCATGTGTTGTAACATGCTCCCCTGTATCATCCAACTTGAAAATCACTGAACATTCTTGGTTTAGTTTCTTCTACACGATTTTAAAATTAGACACTTTGAATAGTATTTTTCACAAAATCAAAACAAAAATAAAGTCTGAGTAATACAAAGCATTGTCAGCAGATTTTTAAAATATAAAACACCTAAAGTTTTCTAGACATTGTATAAAACTTTAAATTTTTTGAGCAGGGGCCACTGAATAGCACAGCTCCTGCTCACATGGTTACAGTTTAATGGGTTTTAAAAAGGAGAACAGAAAAGAAACAGGGGTGAAGGTTGCAAACCCAGCCCCCAATTCTTCTGAAGGTTGCATATCTGTTTAAAGATAAAGTGGACTAACCACTGAGGGAGAAATCATTGGCAAAAGAACCCCAAATGGCTTCTGGTCCCAAACAAAAGTCAGTTACAATGGAATACTGTCATAACATCTTCCTCCACTGCTAGAATGGCCATTAACTACTATCAAAACAATTGCCATTTATTTATATGATAACCTACAACATAGTTTAATGTACCTTTTCTCTTGATCTCTCTCTCATTCTCTTTTACAAACTAAGAGAGTAACACTAAAACTATTGTCCTGTATCAGAACAGAGTGTAGTAACAGACCTCCCCAAGCATTCTTTCGATGCTGAATACTAACAGTTACTAAGCTAACAGCATAAGTTTATCCGTAGTAATTTATACACCTGACAGTACTCAGCAAAGAAGGCTCCCTGATACAGTCATTTTCCTTCACAGACAGTGATGCAGTCATTTTCGCTCACAGACAGTGATAGAACTGGACTCCCAAACTAACACTACCCACACTATCCTCCAGCCTACTATCCAGTTCCATCACTAGCTATATGGCGAACCTAAGTTGGAATGTACCCCCTAGGCCAAGACTGATACTGTATAGAAGATGGATTCCCAAGGGTGATATAGTGCAGAAAGAAACAAAGAAAATAAAAGTGTGCAGGCATAATCCATCACCCCCACAGATATAAGAATTGTGCAGACAGATTAGTAACAGAGGAAAATTCATTTACCCAGCCTGTTCTCAGCCTTCATGTCTTTTCCTGGCTTCAAACTGCCAAACTAATGCAAACAGTACTAAACAAGGTCACTAATGCAAACCAAATCTTTCTTTAGACTGGACAACTGTTAACATTTGGCCATGATGCTAGCAAGGACTCCAAAATCCATCTGTCTGTGGAACAGACCCAACTCACTCCTTTAGGCTTATTATTTATTGTTTATTTACGGTATTGATACCCTGCCCTTCAGCCCGAAAAGTCTCTCAGAGAGGTTCCCTGCCCTCATTTTATCTATTCAGAAGCATTACCCATTCTGTCCAGTATGTCTCACTATCTGGTTAATGCCTACAGAACTGCAGCAGAAATAGAAGGTTTTTAATATGCTTTTAGAAACCACTCTGTAAACATTATTGTCTATAAATCTTTCAAATAAATAAATGCAATTGGAGAAAAATCCCTTTATCAACAATAGAATAAACATATTCACTAAAACAGCTTAGAACTAATTCTACAAATCTAATTTTGCCCATTACTTCATACCACGTTTTCTCAGTATAACATAGTTTAAATAGTCATTTCCCATGCCATCCCCATGCTACACATTTATCCATAAGCCAAAAAGCAAATACCTATATCATCTGATCAATGATATCAGACTTGAACAAAAGCACATCAGGATGACGAGGGTTGACAATACACACTTAAATATAAATAGACACCCACCTACACCCACATAAGCACCCTTCCCTGTCATCCAGATGCCCTTGTCTATCTTTAAGATTAAACAGAATTCTCAGTCTTCAAGGATTTGGAGTTTAACAATACTGTATCCAGAGAAATGCAAGCATTTCATTTAAACAAAGAGCATATGCCACCTCTGGAAATTCACTCGTGGGTTGAAAGCTCTTTTAGCAAGATATGGGTTTGGGATGTGGTAACTAGAAATTACATGATTGCGGTGGTAGGAATCGTGTATCAGAAGAGGTGCTTTTCCTTCACACAGAAATCTTCGAGTGAACATCCAGTTTCTAAACAGAATGGGCATCTTGCATAAAAATGTTTTGAAGAATTAGTTCTACAACACAATCACTTCTATCTGCACATGCACATCCCAGCGGAAGATAAATAAAAATGCCCAAGATGTGTGAGGAAAGCCTAACAATGTTTCCAAAGAACACTAATTCTACCCCGAACATGCTGTGAACCTCCTTGAGCTATGTCCTCGTGATCCATAGCTATTTCCAAGTATGAGGTATCAGATGGTATTGTGATGCCAAATGTACCAGGAGCCAGATTGCTTCTGAGAGCAAACTTAACAGGGCTGCATAAACACAATGCAAAACTCACAAAAGCAATGTTCAGGATGCAATTAATAAACATCATGGAATTCACAGAGACTACTGGAGAGTGGTGCACATACTATCCATTCAAAGTTATGAGAGAAGGCAAGGATCTATATTTCTGGCAGCTGTGATAGAATAATGGGAATGCTGCTCAGAGGATAAAGACAAAGGAATGTGAAAGTCACAGCTCAACCCTTCTGTTGATCAGACTTCAGACAAGATACAACAATGAGGATACAAGTATTAATAACTGTCCTTGCCCAAAGTTAACCATGTTTGAGATCCTTCATGAGGAGTCTTAACTTCCCATGTTTAAGAACTTACCACTCTTTTTCTGTGGCATTTGAAACCACATGCCTCCAACGACTGATGCAGAAAAAATACTATGGATTTAATTAAACAATATCTGAGAGAGCAATGATTATACTTCTGTGCTTTTAAAGGCTGTGCAGAACAGTGAATTTCAGCAGGTGTAGCTTGTTCCCTGGTAACATGACAAACATCAGCAGCTGAAATTCCCTCTTTTCCACATCATTAAAGGTACACGTGTCCTCTTTAGTTTTCAGTCTGTCAACCCTAAATTGATCAAGCTGACAATGAATACATTCATAAAAACAAGATTTCAGCAGCCAAGTGCCCGATTCAAAATACTCATTCAGAAAAACATGCGAAGATATCCTTAATGCCTGAACCTGAAGTTACTAACCAATAGTACTTCCAGTTATTATGATCCCACATTGCCTTAATATAAATAGTATGAATACAGAAGTATTTTGATAGGCTTTTAAAAAACCTCCAACAGTGGGCTTACTTTACAAATAATAATACAGTGGTCCCCCGGGTTGCGAAAGTAATCCGTTCCGGGATTACTTTCGTAACCCGGAAGTGTTTTGCTACCCGGGGGACCGCTTTTTCTGCTGCACAGCGTGCCGGAGCGCGCTGTTTTAAAGGGCCCGGGTTGCTTTTTTTTCCCGCAACCCGGGGATTTTTTCGGATCCCGGGGGCTTTTTTTCGGCTCCGGCTCCTTCGGATCCCGGGGATTACGGATCCCGGGGGATTCGTAACCCAGGGGTCCACTGTATACCACTGTTGAATTCTGTATATAATGTGGGAACACAGCAAACATTTTAAACTTTGAAAGAATTCAGTATCTGATATTGTAAGGATTCTGCAAGGCCTCTGGGTCTAGATTATTTGTCGTTGTTTGCTTTCAAGTTGTTTTCGATTTATGGCTACCCTAAGGCAAACCTATTGCACAGTTTTCTTGGCAAGTTTCTTGGGGGGAGGGGGTCTGTTGCCATCTCTGAAGCTGATTGTCTGTGAATTGCCCAAGGTCACCCAGTGGGTTTACATGACTGAGCCAGGATTCAAATCCTGGTCTCCAGTGTCATAGTCCAGCACTCAAACCACTACACCACACTGACTCACTCTGGCCTAGTTTATAGGAAGGGTTATCTCAGGTTCCAAAACACACTGCAGAAAAAATACAGCTTGAGGCCGCTTTAACTACCCTGCCTCAATGCTAGGGAATTCTGGGGCTAAACAGATGGCCCCAAAGGAGTGGCTTGCTGCCGCCCCTTTGAGTGTCGAATCGGGGCTGCAGCAACTACACACCGCAGTCACACTCCACTCCTTTTGGAGCTGGCAAAAAGCCACTCTTGGCACTGCAGCAGCAGCAGCTTTCCCCTGTTTCTTTGGCACAGTGGGCTGATCTAGACTGGCAAAAAGGGGTGTGTTCATGCCTGCATGAAAGTATAGCCTTTAGATGACCCACACTGAAAGTTTGGCATGAACGCACTTCTTTTGCATTTTAGTGGGGAAAACGCAGCTTTTAAAAGGAGCTGCTTTTCCCAACTTCTTTTCAAAAAGGGTGTAACAGTGTAGCTGCGTCTAAATGCTGTAGTGCAACTGTGCAGTTTTTTAAAGCTCCCAAACCCTAGCTCCAGCTCTAATCCAAACCCTAGACATGCGCAGTAGGGACTCTGGGATGCTGTAACTGTTATGCAACTGTGCATA
This sequence comes from Urosaurus nigricauda, assembly GCA_034509955.1. Taxonomy (NCBI): domain Eukaryota; kingdom Metazoa; phylum Chordata; class Lepidosauria; order Squamata; family Phrynosomatidae; genus Urosaurus; species Urosaurus nigricauda. The sequence goes on along the minus strand of JAOEGL010000002.1, from coordinate 78,964,557 downwards.
AAATGTCAATTCATTCATAAAATAAAGAAGTTTATTCATAAACTTAAATTGTAACAGATTTAATATCTTGTTAAGGGGGGAGGGATGCAGTTTGTTTTATTGATGTAATAGTATTTTAATGTGTAAGACACCTCAATTGATCTCAAAGGGGTGGGGTATAAATTATTATTATTATTATTATTATTGTAGTAGTAGTTGTTGTTATTATTATTATTATTATAAAATAAAGGGGTTCATTCATGGTGCATCGATGCAACTGCGCACTTAAAAAAGGGAAGTGAAACCACAATGGTAATTTGACAGATCTTCATAACTGCACAGTTCATGTGTGATGTACCTGCGCAATTGCGCAGTTCGCAGCTGGCAATACAATTGCCTGTATGATGTACCGGTGCAACTGCGCAGTTCACAGCCAGCAACCAAAAAAAATTAAAGGTTCAGTGCAGTACAGCTGCCCTATGCCTTTTTATTACACACCTGGGACTTGCAGTGCAGCTGCTAAACATTAAGGAAAAGGCAACGTCTTGTCGCCCTTTCCTGCCAATCTAGAAAGCCCCAGTATGTCTAAATGCTGTGCCACAGAAACATCATGATGCTTAGGCAAGTGGGTGGCATGACGCCAGCATCAGGGTGGAATCAGGGTGGGAGGCCACCCCCCACTCCACCCCAATGCCGGTGTGTCTTGCTTGTCTGTATAAGCTGTCCGGGAACTGTAGTTTTGTGAGACATTTAGCTTTCTCTGTTAAGAGAGCTCTGGTGCCACAGTTTTCCAATATGAATTAATTTCAAGAGACAATTGCCGAGGTTAGATTTAGAACTGAACAATCACCTGATAAGAATGCTATGAGAAATCCTCAGGCTCATATATTCCCTTCTACTCTTCTCAGCTGTTTGAACTTCAATTTTTGTTTTATTTTGTTTTTAAGTACAGTTTAACAGGCATAAACACTCTAAAGTCATCAGATCCTGCATTATCATGGAAGCTAAGCAACCCTGTCTAGTACTTAGATGAGAGACCACCAATGAATACCAGGTGCTGTAGGCTATATTTCAGAGGAAGGAACTGGAAAAACCACGTATGAGTATTCCTTGCCTAAGAAAACCCTATTAAATTCTTTGGGTCACTATAAGTCGACAGGCGATTTGAAGGCATATACACATGCCACATAGTTTAAAATGCCATCTGAACACTCAGCTGTGGTTTATCTCAACTATAATTAATGGATACAGGCCAAGTTCATAAAATATGGTCTGAAATTAGCTCCTTCCCACTAAACATAAGATTAAATATAGTTTTTCAATTTCAATGGCTCAGCAAACTGCAGTTAGTGTAAAATGGAAATAAAAGCTTCTTTACATATTCAAAATTGGTATCTGAATTTATTAATTGTATTTCCTGGTTCAATTATTTCAAGAAATTATTTAACTAAAACTTCTTGGATTCATTTTCCACCTGCACAAAGGAAAGAATGAAGTGGGAGCAAAGGGGCTATGTACAGGTGCACTAAATTCAAGAATATCCGGGTTAAGTCATGGTCTGCTAGCCCAAACCATGAGATGGTTTTCTATGGAATAAACAGAATGCTGCTAAAATTTCACCCCAGTATCACTGGATATACAGAGTCTGTGCTGTGAGAAAATAGTGATGAAGCCTATATTTTACACTCTCAATAAAACAGATTGAATACTATTCTATACATGAGTCATCAATTATTTAATTAAGGAGTAAATATATAAGATGGATTGTTTTCAAACAGCAACAGCTGTAAAGGCCTACATTATAAACTTCTAAGTCCATCACTCAACCACTTGTGGAATCATTTAACTTAACAGTTAACTAAAAAAAGGTTTTGAACTACAGAGAAATATTTTCATCCATTGTCTCTGAATAAAACTTGGATACAATTAGTTTCTCCCAAGGCTAGAAAGATTAAACAAAAACAAAGAAACAAAATTATAGAGCATATATAAATTGCTTTCAAAACAAACAATGGCATCTCTCCATATTACATTATTTTCTCTAATTGAAAGTCTGTTTTTACAGCATTCTCTGGGTTGCTGATTTGCAGGCTTTGTACTTCACTTGAAGTTACCAGAGTTCAGGCTCCGTGTATTAAAAACTATCAAAATTACTTCAATTTATATGCTACATCTTTTTTTCCATTCAAAATGAGAGGCAACACAGACTGTGTTTTAATTAAACTAGAATCTATTTCAATGCAATGTGAATCGAACATGTCTCTTGAGTGGTTTCTAAAAATGACACACTGTCTCTGCTGTAGATGCTGCACCTTTAAATAATCAAGTTAATTTAAAGCAGTTAGGGAGAGGATTCATTTGCTTACTTGTATCCAGCTGTTGGCCTTCAATTCCACTGGGTTCTGTGGTTCACCACTGTACAGACAACATAAGCACCACATTAGAATCTTCTGGCATTCATCTGCAGATAGTAATCCAAATAAGAATACTGTAGGGTTTTTTTGAAAAAAAATCAAAGAAGAGCAAGAGCAATCTTTTTGTTGATGTTAATAAACAAAAAAACCCCATGAACCAAAGTCAATCTTTAGCTTTAATTTTTTTTTGCATTATATGATGTGAAAGTTTTCCAGTGATCACATATAGAAAATGTTTCTTCTTGCTTTTAAATTACTACAATATACATGTTAATAGAAAAGGGATACTTTTCTGTACAATTATGGATTGGAGACAGAGGCAGTTAGTCACACTTTTATCCCTTTGATTCCAATGAAATTCATTAGTCAGGACTAAAGTAAATCCCATTAATTTCAATGGAACTAATGACTGTGTGACATTTTATGGATAAGTCCCAATTACTTTGGCTATGCGTTTAGCTCCCCCCCCCCCATTAAGTTAAAGTATACATAAGACAATATTTATACATAACCTTATTTTAAATTTCAATAATTCAAGGGTCCTTTATACAACAGATTATTTCACCTTAATACACCTGAACTGCTGAATCTCTTTATATTGTGCTGTATCAATTACTTTCAATATATCATGACTTCCTTGACCTTTCAGTTTTTCAACACACATGGATTCTTTCAATAGTACTATGAGAATGTTGTTTACTCAGAAATGATTATGCAGACCCAGCTGGAATTGTCTCTATTGGCTATGTGAAATCTTTCTTCAAAAACTATCAGACCTAGCATCATGTTTAAGTGCTTGATTTAGGGCCTGAACAGATGGCCCTTTTAAGCTGCCATTTGGGCAGCTTTGGAACGTGGCATTTAGAGGTCACATGTTGCAAAGCTGCCCAGAAGTCAGGCGGCTGCCCGAACATGGGCAGCTTCATGAGGCTCCGGCGGTGCAGCGTTTAAACACCACACACCACCAGAATGTCACGAAGCCACCACGGAGCCACGGCGGGGATAGCAAAGCTGGCTTTTCCCCAGCCAAAATTTTTTCAGCCTGGTTCAAGGCAGATTGGGACTGCGTTATATGGTTGCCATGGCCCCAATCCATCTTCGAAGGGGCGGCTTCAAGCCACCCCTTCCTGCCTGTCTGTTTCCCCCTCAGATTGTTGGCTTTTTAAAATACAGTGGTCCCCCGGGTTGCGAAGCCCCCGGGGAACAAAATCCCCGGGACCCGAAACGGCCGGGGCCGAAAAAAAGCCCCCGGCCTACAAAGAAATTCCTGGGTTGCGAAAGAAAAAAGCAACCCGGGCCCTTTAAAACAGCGTGCTTCCAGCGCGCTGTGCATTAACTAAAGCAGTCCCCCGGGTTGCGAAACACTTGTTTTGTAAATGTTGTTTTGTTTTGTAAATGTTTCTTTGGGCACATCAGGTCTTTTATTTATGTCAGAGCATACTCTGAACTTTCTTTACAACATTTGACAGACCATGAAGTGAAGAAGACTATAGCTTAGTAGCAGAACACAACACAGAACATCCCAGATTTGGTCCTTGACATCTCCAGGAAACAGTGAAAAATGCCCACTATCTGAAACCCTAGAGCACACTTCCAGTCAGCATAGGCAATGTTGAGTTAGACGGATCAGTGGCTTGATTCATGTTGAGCAGTATTTTTTATTCCAAAGAAGTGTTTTTTGTTTTGGCAAGAACTAATAATTTATTTCAATGAAAGCGAAGTATAGCTTTGCATGGAGGCATGAGGCCAACCACATGTCTGACAGAGCAATGTCTATCCTGGCTAATTAAAATTGTCAGAGGAGGTTTGGCCAATTGGGTGGTGGAGGCTGTAAATGCTTCTTTGAAACAGGGCAATGTTCCAACCTCTTTAAAAGAAGAAATTGTAAGATCTTTGTAGAAGAAACCTTCATTGGACCAGACTTCCCTAGGCAACTCTTGACCAGTCTCTGATATCCCCTTTCTAAGTAAGATCCCAGTGGAGACAACACAAGTCCAGGCTTCCTTGGGTGAAACGGATTCTCTGGATCCATTCCACTCTAGATTCAAGCTTGGCTATGGGACAGAAACAGCCTTAGTTGGCTTGATGGATGACCTACACAAGGAGCTAAACAGGAGGAGTGCCTCCTGTTGGATCTCCTGTAGCATTTGATACCATTGACCATAGTATCCTTCTGGGTCATTTGTGGATGCCAGGAGTGCCTTTACCCAACTTTAGCTGGTGCTCCAGCTGCATCCTTTCTTAGGGAAGGCAGATCTGGTGACAATGGTTTATGCTTTAATTACCTCCTGACTGGACCACTGTAATGTGTTCTACATGGGATTGTCTTTGAAAACTGGCCGGAAGCTGCAGCTAGTGCAAAATGCAGCAGTCAAATTGGTGTCAGGTGTGCATTTTACAGACCATATAACACCAGTCTTGCAACAACTGCACTGGCTTCCAATTTGCCTCTGAACTCATTTCAAGGTGCTGGTGCTGACCTTCAAAGCCCTAAATAAGTTGGGTCCTGTATATTTGAAAGTCTGCCAGAAATTTGAGATCCTGTTCAGTGTCCCAACATCTCATGAAGTTAGGTTGGTGGGTAACAGGACTTTCTCTATAGTAACGCCTCAACTGTGGAACTCCCTGCCCAAGGAAGTTAGTCTGGTCTCATCTTTTTTAAGCTTGCCAAATCAGTGCTGTTCCACATGGCGTTCAATGTTTGCAATTGCTGTTTTAACTGTTTTAGAATTGGATTCTAGGATTGTTTTTAGACTGCTGAGTTTTTAAAGAGTATTTTATTGTGTTTTTAAAATGTTTTATCCTCTCAGGACCCTTTTGAGATGGCAAATTATACAGAAATGCTTTAAATAAATAAAATAAATAAGTCTTAAATGTCTGAATTTAAGAACATAGCTGTTAGTGTTCCCAGCCAGCACCACACTATATTCCAGTAACTCCCTCCACTATTCATATGGTTATCTACTCACTTTGGCTTTCAGCAACATCTTTCCTCCTGCCTTTAAAATTGAATTTGTGACCTCATCACCATATCCACAAGTTTTGTACTTCTATTACTATTCACACATATGACCAGCTCATTAATAGCTATAAAAGTCTGTTCATAGGCACTTCACTCCAGACCTCTGATGAAATAGACAGGTCCACAAAAGTTTATGCTACCAAGTTCTTTCTCTCAGTCAGAAAGGCATGACAACATCCCATTGTATACTTAAATGGACCAGTGCCTCTCAAAATATCTGATATGGTATCCTACCACTTTCCCCCCAACAAACCAGAGACTAGTATCACATTTGTGCTATATTATTACTGTAGTGACATAATTTTCTTGCAGCTTGCTGCAAATCAGCAGCCAATAGGTCACAGATTAGCACTGGCCCACAGTACTTTGTGTGGCAATGAATTTGACAAGAATTTATTATCTAGAATACTTTGAAGATCCATGACTCTATTCAGGGTAGATATTGCACTTTACTCCACAACTAAAGAGACAACTATTTGATACCATCATTGTGGGCACAGCTGGGATAGCCAATTTGTCACCTAGTGACCAACATTCTGGTGATGAGCCCTTTCATAATTACCTAGGCTAGTCCTAAGAATGCAGACAGGACTAAGTTTCACTATCTTAGTAAAATCTGCCAGAGCTTTGAGAGCCCAGAGTCACTACCACAATGAGGTTGGCAGAGTAAGACTTTGTGGAGAAATCTTTAAATCAGACATGTTTTTATGATTATTAAAAAATACAAAATTCAAGAATAAATATGCTTATTTCACAAAGGAAATTTCAAACACTCACCATAGGCAATGACAAGGGGATTCCAACAAAGTCGTCCCAATAATTGACCAATCAATGGAAACTGCTGAATTGCGGTAGTACAGTTCTGAAATTAAAAGAGAATGCTCAGTCTCAAAAACTTTGCCAAAGTAAGAGTGGTTTGGAGAAAATTATACTATATATAGGTACAGCATCTTCAAAGACAAATTTCAGACTACTGTATAAATGTTGCCTAAGATGTCTTATCCATTCTTCAGACGGTCACAGAAACTTCTGTAAAGATGACTCATCACAAGGAAAGCACTGACCATAAAGGAGAATTGGGAGAGGAGACTGCACAGACAAAATATAGGCTAAGTTCCCACAATGCACTATAAGAACAAAGATCACAGTCACAGAATCCCATACAGACCTTCAAGTTTCATGTGCACATCTAGAATGCTGTTGGACACAGAACAATGTTTATGGTTGGGTCTTATGTGCATACCCCCTATCCCTGGTTAGTTATACTTGAATAAGCAAACACATACGTTTAATGAAGAGAGACTATTAAAGTTTTCCGTGACTAATGATTATCAGGTACATAAAGTCTGAAGCTAGATAGAATTCCTCCCCCAAAGCTTGTGTCCTGTAATTCCTGTCTATTTCTGAGTTCAGGAACTGGAACACAGGGTTCAAATAAAGGGAAGGACTTAGTTCTTGAAACTGAATGACTAGTTCTTGAAGTGACTCCAGGTGAGAAGAGGAATCACTAGTGGCTCCTGCATAAGTGTGGACTCCCTTCCAAAAGTGACTATAATCCTTTAGCGTAAATGAAGCATCGTTCATTACTATAAACACTTTCAGTTTAGTCCCTCTTCTGTGGCCAAGACTGTATCTATTCAGGCTGGGTGTTTTTTTACATGAAGAAATTTTAAAAATTAAACACCTGGTGTTAATCTATTGTTTTTCCTAGATTTCAAGATGAGACAAAAATTAGTGCAAAAAATAAAGAAAAACACCACATCATTCAAAATGTCAAGCCTCTTACATCATGCTATGGATTATATGGAGGGCTGAGTAATAAGTGCAGTACAAAGACATCCTGAAGTTTCTACTACAGTTTGCTGTATTCTGTGTGACATCATATTTAGTCAATTCCAACCTGAAATTTAACAGACACTAACTACAAACCTAAACAAAATTTGACCAAATGGAAAGCAGCTTTGCTACAAAAGTAATGCATGATATAGTTTATAAACAGTATTATGCAATCAGTCAATGTTTTTCCACTTTTGTAGCTTTACTGCCTAATAAATGAAAGCTTTCAAAATGGTACTAAACTGATATAATACACAAGTAGCAGAAAAGATTCATACTGCTATAATAATATCTTCAAATTGGTCCCACGTTTGGAGCTACCTCTAGATATATGGGGCCAAAATTAGAAAGTCCATCTGAGGTCAAGGTATTTCCAAGAAACAGACATATAAACAATCCCTCATCTACAACTGATTTTTCATTACCCTATGTAATACGTGAAAATTATTGCTTTAAAAACACTTTTCTCATTTGTCAAATGCTGCATCAGTAATAGACATTTTAATTCATACTAACATAGCAACAAATTTAACAAGTTGCAATTTGTCATCTCAGAACAATTTCAAATTGCCAGACAATACAAACATTACACAGGCATGACTAGAAATATTTGCTTGAGATCCAGTGGTTGTGGCCTGAAATATCTTCATATGCCACAGCAGTGGGGTTCATGTGTCAGCAGACTGTTTATGATTTAAGGGATCAGTTATAGTTTTGTATGTTAAGGGTCTTTAAATAATCCAATTTATGACCTGAAAACCAGAATCAAATACTTGTTTATTATACAGTCTTTTTAAAAAGGTTACTGTGTTGGGTAGGAAGTCTCATGTGAGAACATAACCAATCAAAAAGAAAAAGCTCCTTTCACAATAAATCAGGAACACAGGAAACACATTCCTGTTTCCATTACCTGTGGCTGTTTCCCCAATTCGCTTCTGTGATCCAGCAATACATTAGGTCAATACTACAAGGCTTTCTGCTACTGTTAGCTTTTTGTCTTGTCAAAATGTGGGGTTTCTGTAACAGTCTTCCAAACAGTTCATTCTTCCAGCTAATTCACTTACCATATGTTTCAAAGCTCCATAAATCTGCAATAGAAATTCCTGCAATTCAGGCAAGTGAAGGCAGACATCTTGCTGAGATTCTGAAGTGGTGCTTTGACCCCACTTAAGAGTCTTGTGCAGCCAAAACTCAACGCTGAACTTAGTGAGTCCATCTTCAGCCATCCTGTCACCTTAAAAACAAAAATAAAAGGGAGAAAGCTATTCCATGAGAAAAAAAATGTTGCTCAACATTTAACACAATACGAGATGTAGAATTAAAGATTTCTGCAGTGTGGATGATGTGTATGCTTATTATAACATCATCTAAGGTTAGTCTTGTGCATAAGCTGCAAGAGGGCGATCAGTTATCAGTCAAAGATATCAAAATGCATCCCTTTGCTGTATTTTTGCTATAGGAGTTTAAGAATCAATACTTGTGGTAAAATTGTGTAAGTAAAAATGTTTAAGGAAACATGGGCATGTGTACTATCTGTAGCCTGTGAAAAACAAATGCAGTCAGAATCCTACTTTTTAAGCTAAAGACACCCTTGGGTTGCAATATTTCACCCAGAAACCACATGTTTGGAACAAGAGAAATACTGCTAATCTCCAACATTCACAAATCTGAAGGCTTTTAAAATGCAATAAATCACAACTTTCCACGTAAGGTATGTATTCCAATGAAATGTCAAAATTCAGCCATAAATATGCACACTTCATGCATAGAAAAGGAAGGTCATTTTCTTTTTACTGTACTTCTTTGAAACTAGAGGAACTGTCACTCTACTCCACACCTACCTAACATGTGTGGTGTGGTGTGGTGTATTGTGTACGTGCACAACCCTTCAAGTCACCTGTCTATCTAGGATTTTGCTTGACAGTTTAGTATCAGTAAAACCTATGTTGCCACTGAACCATCCCTTCCCAATACATTTTAAATGAACAGGATTAGTGCATGTGCCCAGAACAATTTCCATACCCTACATTTCCATCTGAAGGAAGGAAAACAAGGACATATCAGCCAGACAGATGGTGTTTTCAGGTACACTGGCATGTACTCACTTCTTGAAACATGAAATAAGCAGAACAACCAGTGCATTTAATGTCACAGCTAGGTGTAAAAATACATGTTTCTGGGATACCTTCAAGCTAAAAGACAAGTAGCTCCCATGGAAATAAAGTGAGAGAGATTTAATTTTAGTAACTAACCTCTGGGCAATACTACCAGCTAAACTACTAGTCTGGATAGCACTAAGACCATGCTGGTAATTATTGGGAGAAAGGCAGGATATAAAATAATAAAAATAATAATAGTGAAAGGCAACTAGGAAATATATTGCAAATAGCATGAGAGAAGAGGTGTAAAAGTCAAATTAGATACTTGTGACAGCATCCTCTAGCTTTTTAAAAATAATTTTTATGTTATTTTTTTAAATTAAAAATAGTAGCAGAGAGTACCATTTCATCAGATTTGCACCATGGTACTGGACTTTTAAACCCTTTCCCTCATATTGTTTTCCTAATGGAGATCAGCATACAACTAGCTGTTAGTTCCTCCTTTAAAAGAAACTTATGTATAGAAACTTATATTTTACCTAGCATAGGTTTGGAAAAAGGAAAGATCTACACTGGGAAAGAGTGAATGAAATAATTCTGAAATGCCACCCCACTGCACTGCTCAGATGTGATCTCTGCTGCCAAAATTTGGCCTAGTTTGGCCCCAAGTTCTAGTACTTAATAACTTAAGTACTTCCCACTTAAGAAAAAGCCATGGAAAATGGGGGTGGAAACTGCTTTCGGAGGGACTGATGCCCAACCAACATTTTTAAAGTGCATATCTATTAAGACACAGTGGGGGCCCTTTCACATTTCATAATTAAAGCAATATGATTGGAAACTTGCTATGAAATTCTGGGATTTGCAGTTTAGAGAAGCATATTTGAAATTTTCTAAACCACAAATAGGTTTGTGGCTTTCCTAAACCACAAATCCCAGGAACCTTAGAAAGCAACCATGGCAATTAAAACTGAATTCATAGTGCTATAACTATGTAGTGTGAAAGAGCATCAAGTTAAAAACAAAAGCCTGAAACACATGGGCCAAATAAGGCAGTTTCCAGCCACTTTGTGTGCATGACATTCAAATTATGCATGTCCCCAAAGCAACCAGAAGCCAGTCCTGTGCTGCCAGAAGGAGTCCAGCACCACCACAAAAAGAAACAGAAATAATCTGTTCCTGGCAGCACCCGCTTGGGACCATGACAGCGGCCCACTTTGGAATCAGTCACCACAGTCCCAGTGCAATCAGCATTCCATATCCACAGATTCTCCATTCATTGATTCATCCAACCACAAGTGAAAAATATTCAAAACTTTAATAATAGTCCAAAAAGCCAACCTCGATTTTGCCATTTTATCTAAAAGACACCATTTTACTATAACATTGTATATAATGAGACTTGAGCATCCACGGATTTTGGTATCTATGGAGCAAACTGAACCAAAAACACAGTGGATACTAAGGGCACATTGTATTCACAAACATTCCAATTTTTCCAAACATTTGCAGTGCAAACAGTGAATGCATAAGTATTTTTTAAAATCCATAATTATGCCCCCAGCTCACTCCTTCCTGCTCTTTTTTTCAGCCCATTCAGGTTGCTGCTGTCCCATAGCAATCGGGGAAGGAGCGATCTCTGATTGATCCTACTGCCCTGGCTGCTTTGCCCCTAAGTTAGGGGAGTAGAGAGGGAGAAAAAGCAATTGTTGTCTTATAATTTCTGGAAGGGGCTTCCTTTGCCTGCTTAGAAGGGGAGTGTGAGAGGAGTAAAGAAACTTGAATTTAAGAATTTTGGTGTAGCTGGCACAGGTTTCCACTGCTTGCTTAGGTGGACAGTGAGCAATGATCTCCAAAAATACCTATGGAATTGTCTCCTTTTGTTTACGTAACACTCAATTTACACTGCAAACCCAGGTATGCATTCCCCAATGTAACTTGAGACTCACTTGTAATTTAATTGTCTTGATCCAGACAATCAAGCCACAGTAGCATAGTGGTTTGAATATTGGACTATGATCCTGGAGACCAGGGTTTGAATCCCTGTTTAGCCAGTGAGTGCCCTTGGGCAGGTCACACTCTCTCAGACTCAAAGTCAAAGAAAAGGCAAACCCTCTCTGAGCAAATCTTGCTAAGAAAACCTTGTGATAAGGTCAACTTAGATTGGAAATTCCTTAAATGCATACAACAACAAATGCCTATAAGAAAGTCCCAAATTAATATTTTCCTGAAAACAGCATATAACAATTGCTGCACATTGGGAAAAAATCTACTTACATGGGCTAAATCCAATACTGGTCCTATCTAGAGAAAAACTGGTTATTTATTTATTTATGTTATTTATACCCCACTCTTCAGCCCTAAAGTCTATCAGAGTGGCTTACAATTATATGTTAATGAATAGGAGTTGTTACTTACAACTCTCAGATGTATTCTACGTAAGTTTAATACTCAATATTTTATCCCACCTTAAAAACATTTCTGAATTACTGTAGTTTCACCTCTGAATCTCATTCAACTCAAGATGAACTTAAACCAACACCAAGTGTGAACAATTCTGTACAGACTCACAGTGAAATATATGGTGAGTTTAGTAAAAGCAAGTCTTTAAATAGATTAGCAGACAATCATGCAGTACTCCTTTGGTCATCCTAAAATGGCTATACTAAACTCTTTTGAGTGCTTTCCTTTTTTAAAAAAATCAAACAATTCAAAAATATTGTAAACTTTAAAATATACGGTCTTGAGTTCCAGTGCCTTAATATATTTATTTATAAGTTACTTAAATTAAGAAAAGCTTTTACAGTAATTTGTTCAAATATATCATTTAACACACATTATGTGTGCTCATTGATTTTTTTTTCAGTATGTATTTCAACTCTAGAGCTTTTCAGCAATGGAAAAAAACTTGCAGATATTAATACAATGTGCAACACTAACATGTATACTTTTAAAATGTTGTTTACTATTGTAAATATAAATCAAGTAATCATGATAAATCTTATGCTTCTTGATATGAGAAACTGGAGTGTTTTTGGATTCAACATTTTTCAGATTTTATGGCATTTTTGTACTCCTATGGGTTTTGCTGTAGATTTTATTTGTAACTGATTTTCCACTGTATTAGTTTTATGGTTTTATGACCTTGTGCATATTTCTTTCTTTTGCCCTTATTAGAAGCCAGCTGGACAACCAATGTTGATTTGTGTAAATAATATTTTAATGATTTTTAAGGAAAATCAGATTGCTAAATACAATAGATACTGCACTTCATAATGGAGAATGTCAGTTATTGCCTCTTGGTAACAGATAAACAGCTGTTTGAAAGTCAAGTGCAATGAAAGCTATTCTCAAAAGGCAGGATGTAAATGAAAAAAAAAAAGTTAGTTTGTAATGTATGACCAAAATTTATATAACAGTCAGTACAATTGTGAAAATTGGTTGCTCTTTACAAGCTCCATGTGTCATTAAACATCTTTTCCATATATCCGTTCTTTTATATGTTTCCTGGCAGCCTCAATATCAGTAATGTACAACAGGTCTGGGGGTATCTCATAATTATGCATCAGAGAGTTACACTGCATAAACCAGCTGCTAACTTGCAGCTGCTCCACCAGGTATTTGTAGGGTACTCCATTATCTGGTATTTCCACAACTGAGGTAATCCCAAACAGGGCAACCAAAGTACCACCAAGTATATAGTATGTTCTCAGAAATGATTTTCCATGTTCTCAGAGGAGCTTAAACTTGTTCAGTCCCTCTCCGTCCTCCCCCTTTTCAATATGGCCCAATACATTTTCTGGCCACAGTCTTTCCCTTTAAGGGTTTTTAAGCAAAGGAACTACCAATTTCCTTCCTTGCCATAGGTGAAATTTAGAATTACATCTGTCAATTTAAAAGTTGTTAAACTTATTACTGAAGTATGCCCATTCCTAGAGTGTCATATTAGATTGCATCAACCAAAGAGATATGATGACAACTTGACAACAGGGTCCTTGCTCTTTTATTTTTATTTTTAGCAGAATCACGCTCTGAACAAAGTTTACCCTCTTCTGGAATGATAATTGTCACTAAAGCAAGAACAAGATGTCAAAGATCTATGATATAAGCAATATATGAAATTATATAAAATTATAACAGAAGCAATATAAAGACCACACCTGAGTCAATGTCTTTGTAATAATAACTATTCTTGCACTTGACAATATGAGCTTGGAGAAGTTGACAACCTAGGCAATAGCTGTAATCCCTGACAATATGCAATAGGAACTCTACAACATTTGGAAAAGAAGGAAAAGATCACTCTTTTTCATGACGGAATAAAAAAATCTAAAACAAGTTCCAGAACACCAACTTACCAATTTACCTGTAACTGAATGAACCAATATCACTTAAAAGTTGGGATAAGAAAAGAACACGTGGAGACTCAGATTATTCAAATACTTCTTCTTTCAAAACATTTTATTGTTGTTGCAACAACAGCAGCAACAACATCCATGTATGCACACACATGTTTGTATTATATAATGCAAGTTAAGGAGATATTTAAAAATCTTTACTGTTTTTGAGTGACATGATGGAATATGAGCTTCTTTTTGTAGTTAAGTTTAACTGGATTGGCTTTATAACTATATTTGCCTGATTTATTATATAAAAAATGAGTAAGAAAAAGAAAACTATTTACTGTCACAGCCAGTTTTATTAGCACAACAGAATCTAGAGTTTCCCATACATAGTCTTATGAAGATAAATTTAAATACCAAAAGTAGGAGACCCAAGGGAACTATGACCTACTTTTGCCAACAAGACTATTTTCACAAAGAGCTTCTGGATAGCAGGCAGAAGAAGGCTTAAAAGGCACTTTATTGCATATGACATCTTAGTAGTAAATGAACATGAAAACCAGTGAGGAAATCCCTCTTTTTCCATTTCTTCATTATAACTTTCTAATATACCTACACATTTCCCAAGAGGCCAAGAAAAATAATGATTTCACCGATTCTGTATACCACTCAAAGAATTAGAGTCTGCCACTTCCCTGGGTGAAGTGAATAATTTCTATAGAATCAAAACTGAATGAAATCAAGGGGAAAACAATTGTACATTTACAAACAATTTATGCAGAACACCATTTAAAACTGAAACTCCACCACCAAATTCCATTCATCTTTAATGGCACTAGAGAATGAAATAATCCATCTGATCAAGCAAAAAAGGTTTCAAATCCGTTTTACCTCCCACCCCAAGCTCACTGCAACATCTTTTTTTGCCATTGCATCACACTATTGACTCATGTTTGGCTTGCCTACTAAGATCCTTTTCACATACACTGCTGTGAAGTTGCATGCCATCTCTCCTACATTCATGCATCTTGATATTTCTTGCTTAAATGCCAAAGTTTACATTTATCCCTACTGAATTCATATAGTTTTATCCCAGTTCTCCATTTTGTTGAAGTAATTCTGAATCCTGATGCATTAGCTTCCTCTCCCAAATTTGGTGCTTATATACAAATTTTATTTGTATACAAATTTGTCTATATACACATTTTATTTGTATAGAGACGAGACCAGGTGCCAATTATGGTACAGACCATAAATTATTCATATCAAAAATAAGAGTAAAACTGAAGAAGAAAACAAAACCAGTCATCATTACAAAATATGATCTAAACAATATTGCCTTAGTGAAATCAAGTAATCATGATAAATCTTATGCTTCTTGATTTGGGAAACTGGAGACCCTTGTAGA
This sequence comes from Urosaurus nigricauda, assembly GCA_034509955.1. Lineage (NCBI taxonomy): Eukaryota > Metazoa > Chordata > Lepidosauria > Squamata > Phrynosomatidae > Urosaurus > Urosaurus nigricauda. The sequence continues at coordinate 78,949,456 of JAOEGL010000002.1, read as the reverse complement.
AAGCCTTAGTGAAATCAAGTTACATTCTATCCATAGTATTTGCCTAATATACCAGGCTTGTATAAAGGTAAAGGTAATGAATGTCTAGTCATGTCCTACTCTAGGGGACGGTGCTTATCTCCATTACTAAGCCGAAGAACAAGTGTTGTCCAAAGACGACTCCAGTGATCATGTGGCCAGCATGACTGCACAGAACACTGCACAGAACCCCATAAAATTACCATATTAAAAAAAATCCCTACTCTAAAACTTTTAGAAGTTAAAAAATAAACTTCTCTTGCAAGACTGAATTCATTTTCAGCTTTAGTCTTCCTGAATTTCTCCTTACAAATATTAGCTTCTCATTTGTACTTTCCCTTGATAGTCTGTTCCTTTTCCATTTTTAAAACCTGCTCCCAGATTAAGGGTCGTTATTGTGCTACTCTCTTTTGCTTTGGTCAGAGTACAGTATTGTGTCCTGTTCTGAGCAGTACACATTAAAAATAATATTGTCAAAATGAAATCTGTCCGGCTTGGAGATTGACCAAGAATTCCACATGTGAAATGGTTGAGTGAGCTAGGCACATTCAGCTTGAAAAGAAGATGGAATGGCATGACAGTCATCTTCAAATATCTGAAAATCCATTGTGCAGAAGATGGTGCAAGCTTGTTTTCTGCTGCTCCAGAAGACAGGATCAAAAGCAATGTATTCAAACAACAAGCAAAAAGATACTGACTATACTTTAGTAACAACTTCTACATGGTAAGAGCTGTTTAATGCTGAAATGGACCAATTCAAAAGGTCATAGGATTTTGTTCATAAACATTTTTTAACAGATATTGGATGGTTATCTGATAAGAATTCTTTAATGTGGATTCCTGCATTGGCAAGGGGTTGGATCAGATGAGATCCCTTTTGACTCTAAAATTCTATGATTTAAGAAATCCGAGCACTCCATGTTTACTCTCATTTCAGGACAGGCAGTATCCCTAACATATTCCAGAGTCTCACAAACTCATGTGACACATCAGCATAATTAGAGGAGGGTGAGAGCTGCAGTCCAAAAAAGTAACTTTACCAAACTCTGTTTTTGATTTATTTACCGGGGAGGGGGGGGATGTCAAGGCATTTGAACAGAGAAACATTAGGGTCAGAGAGGGTGTCTCTCTATTCCAACTCTATCCCAAATCAAATCACACCATCCCAGGAAGTTATCCACATTTCCACCATATTCAAAATGTGTGCCGTTAATTCATGTTTTTTTACATTGTACTGATTGCTTTTGTATGTTGATTAACCATTTGTAGCAAAACATATGTGGCCAACAACAATGCATGCCAAAGAATATTTAAACAATAAATGACACCACTCCTAATTGGTGTGAAAGCATAGCTTTTTGTGAGGAGACATTAAAGATGAAGAAAAGAAGGCAGTTGTCCTGGTGTGTCTTTCTATAGTTCTAATAAGCTGTTAAAGCCAGTGTGGTGTAATGATTTAAGTGTTGGAAAAAGACCTTAGGAGACCAGGGTTTAAATACCTGCTTAGCTTTGGAAAGTCACTGGTTGACCTTGGGCAAGTGACACTCTCTAAGCCTCAGATGAAGCCAATGGCAAACCCTGTCTAAACAAATCATGCCAAAACAACACCACAATAGGTTCACCTTAGGATCACCATAAATCAGAAATGACTTGGAGGCACACAACAACAACAACAACAACAACAACAACAACAACAACAAGATATTACTTTTTTCTACTGGGAGGAGGAGATACATGGGGGCATGATTTGAAACAGGACAGTCAGCAGACAAGAAAAGAATTAAATAGCTTTCCATTTAGACTTCTTCCGCCCTCATTTTTTTAAAGCAAGCAACACTGGGCATCACTACACTTTAGTCACTGGGAGATTTCCTGAAAATGGAGGAAAAATACTTTATCTCCTGTGTTTTGTTGCAAGGATGTAAAATTAGTGTGATGGAGGGATCCACTGGCTGTGCAAGGCAGAGTGCATTCTGTGCTACTGCTTATATAACATTACATCCAGTACAACTGCTCTAGCCATATTTTAGTCTAATGCAGTCTTACTGAATCTAGGCCAGAGTCCCCAAATATAAAGAGACTCTACTTCTGTACCTTTGTATGCACGTGAAGCTTCAATTGCCCCTTTTAGCGAATGCTTGGAGGCTGGAGACTAAGGAGCGGAACAGACCCCCATGAAGAGATGGCTTGAAGAAAGCCAGATTGGAGCCACGGCAACCATATCCCACAGACCTAATCCGCCTTTTTGCAGGTCCAAAAAGAAGCAACAAAATGCCACTTCTTTTTGCACTGGCAAAAGTCGGCTTTATGGTGCTTTGGTGGCATGTGGCATCTAAGAACTGCGCGACTGGAGTGCCAGGAAGCTGGCTGCCATGTGGACAGCCAGGCAGCATGAAGCCAGCTTCTGGGCATCATGGAAGCATGTGTTGTGCGTACGCCAGACCTACACAACATATGGTCTGGGGGCCACATGCGGCCCGCCAAGGGATTTCGGACAGCCCGTGAGGATGTGGAATGACTTCAAGGCTTCTCCACTGCTTGGCCTCCTCCTGAAGAGAGGGCCATGCAGAGGAGGAGGAGGAAGGGTTGATGTTCACCCTGCAAGGCTCCTCCGCCAGGCAAGGAGGAGGAGGACACTTGCCCTGCAAGGCTCCTCCACTGCCCTGCTTTGTCCTGAGGAGAAGGCCAGCGGTGGTGGAGGAGGAAGAGAACATGCAAATGCTTCGCCTGGCTTTCACTTGGGAAGGCCAGGCAACAGAGGAGGAAGATACTCATCCCTCAAGGCTCCTCCATCACTTGGCCTTCTCCCGAGTAGAAGTCTGGGCAGAGGAGTAAAAGGACAGGCAAGGCTCCTCTGCTGCTCAGCTTTCTCCTGAGGAAAGGGCCAGGTAGAGGAGAAGGAGGATGGAACTAACATTGATTAATTCTAATTAATATTATGAATTAGAATTCTAATTAATATTATGAACCTAGCTGCGGCCCAAAGAAGTTCAGCCTATTTTAATTTTGGCCCCTATCTACTGTCAAGTTCTGCAGGTCTGGCGTACGTCATGCCAAGCTGGATGGAAGCCAGCTTTTCGTGCCGGTCTGATCCAGCTCTGAGTCAGCAGGTATGATTCCATCAACTAGTTCCATATATTCAGTGAAGGCATTTTCAACATGTGAACAGGTCATCTGAAGAAGGACTGTTCTTTCTTCCAAAGCAAACTGCAACTATGAAGGCTTTCCCTACCACACAGAGATGCTGAGCGTGAAACAACAAAATCTTCCTTGTGCTGCCTCAGCAGCCCAAAAAGGCACTACAAGATCATGTTGCCTGACACATTAGACTTTAACAGAGTTTATTTGCATAAATTATAGATGGGAAAGGTCATGTAACCCATGCCACTGACAGTGAAAAATTATTCCCTATGGTTTATTTTCAGTTACAATTAAGTTTCCCCAATTAATACCTACACCACTGCAAGTGTGGACTCTATTTCCCTCCATATTAACTGCAGTGGCTGATTCTGTCTTCTTATTACATTTCGCACTTCTACAAAATTACCACTGACTAGGTGTTCTCAATAATTATAATTCTCCTCAAGTTACTTCAGCTACTTTCTGGGAGAGAACAAAATAAAGCCTTGCTCCTCCTGTCTCAGAACCTCCCAGTCAAACACTTGTTCTTCTATACTTTTAGGAAGTGGGGAACCCTGTGGAGTTTAGGCATGGGGTATTTGTTACATCCTTCAGACTCTGTAAGCAGCATTTCTAACATGGAACGGATTAACTTTATTCTGTCAAGTGAGCTCTCTGGATTAGTGTCTGAATTGTAACATTTTAGTCAGTAACTTTTGTTAACAATTTTAAAGCCAATTCCCTATAGTACACCAAAAGAACTACGGAGTTTGCATAGATAAATGCTACTATCTCTAACCTCATATATTAACATACATTAAGAACACACTAAGTCAGAGAGGAACACACTAAATTAAAACAGTAAATGAATTTTCCAAACTCGACAGCATGTATTCTCAGAGATGTCTTCTCCAAAACATTTGTGGGAGGAGGAGGTTGCATAATATTTGTGAAGGGTTTTGTGATGTATATAAAATGTATAAAAATATATGTTTTATGGTGCATATAAAATAGCATAACTTATGTCCACTAAATACTAAATCAGTTTCATGCTATCAAAAATAAAGATAAATAAAGAGAAGCAACTGGTTATTATCAAGTGGTAACTTTGGAACAGTGAAAGGTAAGACACTCAGTTTTTACCAAGCTCTCCCCCTCCCAAGACACCCCCCTGTCCCCTCAAAAAACAAAACAAAACATGACCAGGAAAAAAGCAAAAAATAAAAATAAAAATTGAAGAAATACAATGTCCCCAGCCCTCAATGCATTTTTTCCCTAGGGGAAAATGTAAATTGAAAATAAATGGACTACGGAATATTTACTTTTAGAATGATTAATAAAATATTTTAGAAAAGGTGCTTACATATTTACTGCTTCAAATTTTATTTCTAAAAACTATGTATTGGAAGATTTCGATAGAAGACCACATACAGTATCTGATCATTGCAATTACTGGTCTTGATTTCCTTTTCTCAGTTTTCTGTGGGAATGAATATGTCTGCTTCACTTGAAGAAGTAAAGGAGAAAATAATTTCAGGGCAGAACAGACCACCACAAAAGGGTGGATTGGGGCCGCCCCGGAGCTGGTCACTCTGGGGCAGCCGCAAACACACACCGTGGCCCCAATCCACCCTGGCGCTGGCCCAAAATGGAGCGGAAAAGATTCACTCCTATTTTGGCCAGTAAAGAGCCACCTTTGGTGGCCCTGGAACAGTCCCAGGGTGACTTCCAGTTGCTCTGAGGGCATGCAACATCTAAATGTCATGCCTGCAGAGCTGCTGGAAGTTGCCCACACCTGGTGCTCTGGGGGCGTGCAGCATCCAAATGCCATGCCCCCCAAGCCACCCAGAAGCCAGCTTTTCAGGTCAGTCTATTCCAGCCCTTCCTCTATTTTCATTAATGTTGCTGGTTTCTTCTATTTTATTACTTTTTGTCAGGTATTAACAAATGCAAAATCCAAGCAGACATTAGGAAGCTTTTACCTAGAGACACGGTAGAATCCTTTACATTTACCCAAAATAAAGTCCATACAAGTTTAACAGGCATGCAGGATTGCCATTTAAAGGTTTTTATATGCTTCTTTTCCTCAGAAATCTTTACCCAAAGCAGCTCACAACACCAGCTGATCATTTGCAGGGGGTAGGCATTCTGTAAAACATATTAAAAAATTCAAATATAACAAAAATATAGCTAGATATTGTAAATTAGAAAACTTTTAATAAAAGTAGATTTTGTGTATGTAAAACACACACACACACACACATAACTCCAGAAAACATATTCAGAATGTATCATCTTATGTCCTGAACATATGATCTGTTGAATGGATACAGCAGTTAATAGGATGGATTTATAAGGGCCTAGCTGAAGGAGGATGGCAAAGATGATGGGTTTGTGCTCAGTCAGAACAGAGACCCATTCACACTACACAATTATAGTGCTATTATTCTATGTTAACTGCCCTGGTTTCACAACATAAAATTCTGTGAATGGGCCTGCAGCAGACCAGAAAAGTATTGTACTGAAGATGGTCACCAGCAGTTTCTGAGGCATTAAATTCAGTTTATCTGTGCTCCAATTAGCAGTTATCAGGGATGTATGTTTGCATAATATTCTATTTTAGTTTGATACAAGTAATATGGAAAAAAATGATCTAGGGAAGCGGGCATCAAACTTTTCATACTGAAGGAACCCTTTATATACCTAATTGTGTGTGGCATGTTTGTGGGCACATTCTCAGTTTACACACAAGACTGGCTAGTAGCTCGGTGTTGAACTCACAGTGAATCACAGAACTTGCCTTGAAACAGCCACTGTCTAGGTCTAGAAGAAGCACAGCAAGTCATGAGCCAGAAAGGACAAAGCAGCTGATAAAGAAACTAGATAAAGCTTCCAATGATCCTGGGATAAGCACACAACACGTTCTATCAGAATCCTAAGTGCAACTGGGCACTGGGGAGAGGACAAGAAACTGGAGGCGTGAAATTGAAGGTGGGTTCTTAAGATCCTGAACTGGAACGTTAAATATCCATCCACACTGGTTCATTATTTCTGAAGATCCTATTTATAACAAAGGATAACAAACTGCAAGGAAGCAGGGTCATCCCTGGTTAGTACTTGAATGGGAGACTGCCAACAAATGCCAGGTGATGTTGGCTATATTTCAGAGGAACTGGTGAAACCACTTTGTATTCCTTGCCTAAGAAAACTCCACAGGTCGCCCTAAGTCACACACAAGCACACACACACACAGAGGACTTTCATGACTGCCAGTCAAGAAACTACATGGCTGTGCACACCAGCCATAAAGGCTGGCCTGGGGGCAGATTCAGGGCATGGCGTCCACATGATGGATGCCCCAACTCCACCCCAAGGGTGGTATGACCCCACACGCCACTCAACATGGTGTGCAGTGTCACGGCGCTCCTCTGGCACTGCATCCACATGACACAGTGCCAAAGGAGTGTCTTAAAGCTGTGATGCCATGGCTATCGCTCCCTTTCTAGGACACAAAAAGGAGCCAGTTTGCTGCTCCTTTTTGCGCCCTAGAAAGGCCAGATCAGGGTTGCAGTGTGTAGTTGCCGTGGTCCCAATCTGGTGCAGCTGAAGGCGGCTGCAGGCCACCCCTTGGGGTGGTCTGCACAGCCCCTACATCTTCTGTAGCTTTGGCACTAAAATTAAGTTTGCAGAGTTGCCTCTCTTCTGTGGCATTTTGGTAATGACCAGAAACTATAATCAAAGTATAAGCAGTGTCAGATCCCTATAAGCCACCAGACAGGAGCTTTTAAGGGGCCATGGGGTCAACATCAGTGATTCTCAATCTTGGACACTAAATGTTGTCTAGAAGCGCCAGCCAATAAGGCCAAAGGTGAGGGGTCTTTGGGGACCCAGAGATTGGGAGCCACTGTTCTAAATTATCTGCTATCTTATATCTTCTCCTTCATCTTCATCAGCAAAGGGGCTGGGACTATTCTGCAAGCACGAAGACTATCAAATTCAATGTTTACCTGCCGCCATTCAGCCAGATTTCTGAAAGCTGTCAGTAACACAGGTTTTTTTTTTATCCAGAGCTATGTTTATCCTTTGCAACCTGATAAGACTAACATCTATAGCAGTCCTATAAAAAAAGACTACTCTAGATTAAATACAATCTATGAGTTTTCAAATACTAACTTCAAATGAATACAGTCCAATTATGCTTAATTTTCCCCAATGAAATCTTTACTTGAGGAATGTAATTTTGGATGCATTGTGCCATAAGTGGCTTGAATGCTAAAAATTACAAAATAAATGAAGCACACGACAGTAAAGCTGTTTCTACAATTCAAATGAATTCTGTAAAAACACTCTATTTTGGAGACTAACTAAGAGTTATGAAGTCATATATAGATCATATATAGAAGTGAAAAGAAAAATCAAAGATAGAACATTCGTGTTATTGTAAACATCCATATTCCAAAATATTTTTAGATACAATTTATATCTATGTGTAGATAGATAAATAGACAAATAAAGAGATGGGAAGATTCTATATGGAATTAAGAAAAAATTAAGAAACAAAGACACTATTTTAGATTTTATTTTTGTATAACGTATTGAAAAGTCAGTATAAAGACTACAGGGCTTTAGGACCATTCCTTCCTCTGCCCCCTTTAAAAATAAATGCCAGTCCACAAGAGGGCAAAAATTATAAATATTTATTTAGCAAATCTGTTTCCATCCAAAAGATGGCAGTGGCAGATCAATCATCACTGTGTATATTACAAAACAAGTGAGGGGAGGAAGGAAGGAAAATGCTATCTTGAAGAGGACCTCCCCTCACACAAAATATATTACTGTTGTTTACAAAACACTAACATCTTGATTTTCTCTAGAGGAGTGGTAATGGAAGTAACTACTGTCCCACCAAAATGTGTGTGAATAGCCAAACTCTAGATCCAAGTAAAAGGTTTGACTGAAAAATTCATCATTTATACAACACAACACCTTGGAAATCATTGTGTCATACTTCAATCACAAACATAAAGACAGCAGTACTTGAAAATTAAGCAGTAGTTTAAGAAATTAACAGACTAAATCAAACCTTTAATTTTACATATCTGCCACAGATATGATTCTTAAAATGAAAAAAGCATACATGATTCAACCCAACAAGCAAACATGCTCAGTCTGTGTATCTAGGCATCTTATTTTTCATGTACAGATCATCAAAATATACAAAGAAGTATAACTCATGTTAAATAATAACCATTTTTATGAACTCTTGGATAAAATTGTTGCTTGTGTGGCCTTTTTACTATATCCTTAGGCAGCATAACCCACAGGTATTTAGCAGTTGAAGATATTTTCACTGTTTATCTGCACCAGGAGATGACTACTAATATTGTTGTTGTAGTGGTTGTTATCTACACCACATTTGGGTGGACCCCCATGCCCTCCAGGGATCAAACAAAAATGTTGCAATTTTTAAAAACATTTTTTTGTCCCAAAATGCCCTCTACATGTGAGGGGCATTTTCATCACTTTTTTTAGCCCACCCTGGATCAATTTAGGCCCAAGACAGGCATTTAAAAAGAAGGAAATAAACAGGCAATTACTTCTCCTCGCTTCTTATTTAAAAAACTCTCTTCTCCTAAGCCTCAAATGACCCATGAAGGCCAGAAAAACAAGGCAAAAATGCCACTTTGTCCTTTCAAGGGCATTTGGAGGCGAAATTGGTTTGTTTTTTCAGAAGTGAGGAAATGAAAATGGTTTCACCTGTGCCAACCCAAAAATGCTTGCATCTCTGTTATTTGTGTATCCTGGACTTCTATCAAATTACTAACTTTATTAAATTTTCCCAGCATATGTGACTTGGCAACCCTGAACTATATTAACATGTAAGAGTTTGTGGTTCAAGGCTGTCATTCTATCCAGATTCTAGTCTAACAGGATGAGTGATAGAAGTGCATTTCTCTCCCTGCTCATGGTTTAAATTTCCCTTTGATATTTCAGATCTTAAAGTAGAGGTCTCCTGCTTTCCTTTTTGCTGTCTTCTATTTCTTTGCATTGATTGTTATAATAATTATCTTTGTCCCTATATACAAGTCATTGAACAGTTACTGCAGCATTCTGACCATGCTACTGTTTAAACAGAAGTGGGCAATTGTGTAGGAATGGAAGCAACACATTGAGAAACGATATAAATGAGATGAATGAACACATTCCTTCACAGAAGAACTTTTTGACAATGAACCCACAATTTTTAAAAATGAAATATAGGGAAAAAATGACCACATACATTTCAATTCCCTAACAAGGAGACACCAAGGATTGTGGTAAATATTCTCCCACAGAAGCCAAGGAATGCTTAAGATTTTACTAAAGACTTTACTAGCAATTTTACTAAATAAAGACTTTTATCATGTATAGAGAAAGAATTTGCAGGTGTCCAAGATGGATTCAAAAAAGAAAGAGGCACTAAATATTATATCGCAAACAGTATTGGCTAATGGAGTGCATCAAACAGTTTTTGAAAGAAAATCAACGTGTACATTATATGTTTATAGAGAAGTCTTCAATTCTGTAGATGGGAGTAGGCAACTGTGGAAAGCTAGGGACTGGCATTGGTTCCCCAGAGATCTTGGAAGACAGCACACATCTCTGTAAGAAAAAAATTAAAGGGGGTTGCTCCAAATGCCCACAAACACCCTCTGGGAAGTTGGGGGGTTGCCATGTTTTAAGGCCTTTCTGGGACATTTTAGACCCAGGCAAAGAACACACACACCTTTTTTTTTTTTTTTTTTTTGGCAACAGGAAGTGAGTGGAAGTAGATCTTTGTTCACATCCAGTTTCAAAAAAGGCCTCTCCAGTGTCTAAATTGGTCCACCCACTCCATGTGGTGGAAGTGCCCCACTGCTCCTGGGGGAGGCCAAAAGTTTTTTGTTTTGTTTTTTTAAATCACAAAATGTTTTTGATCCAATGGGCCTACAAACAAAGACTTGGAACGACTGGTTAAAGTTAATGACGAAACTACAAAAGCAGGTTTACATCTGAAAATCAAGGAAACAAAAATAATGTCAACATCTGATTTATATAACTTTAAAGTGGGTCATTTCAAAGACATCAGATTTTTTAAAGATTTTCTAAAACCAAGGCTCAGTCATTAATCAAAACGGAGACTACGGTGTTTTTTTCCTTTCAAAGGCACGGTGTTGAGAATTCCCCCCAGTATGCAGAAATGTTATCTTTCCTGTGGGTGTCCCACTGCCCGAGGTCATTATTTCAAAGAGATTATGATAAAATACCAAATATAAATTGATGTACAGAGATATTCCAGTTAACAAAGGCTCTGACAAATAAGCTGCTTTTCACAAAGCTCTGTTCCTGTCACTGGCACCCCCCCTTACTCCCCATTGGCAATTCAAAGAATGAAGGGATGGGATGGCTGCAGCTGAATGTTGGGGTTTGGAAGGAAAGGCAGAAACAGCCATCATTGGAATTTATCACACGAGGGAATTTGGGGGTATACTCCAAAGACAATCCGAACGCAATCATGGGGTTTCATGTTATTGCGTGATAACTTATCTCACGCAATTTCAGGCAATGGGAAGTCATTCCGAACGCAATCATGGGGTTTTACGTAACTGAATAATAACTTATCTCACACAATTTTGGGCAATGGAGTCATTTTCGGGGAATGGGAAGTCACTCTGAACGCATTCCGAATGCAACTAGAACTCACATAAATTCGCTAAACTAGCGAATTTACGCAAATTTGAATTGGCTACATTCGAAATTGGGAGAAATTCCTCCCCATGTGATAAACTCCATTGTCCCACTTGATAGAGCTTTATGGGACCTCATCCTGCTCCCACAACCAGTTCAGAATTAAAGTTACAGGAGCCCTATCCCATTTCAAACCTGGCAACCCTATAGGCTGGGTAGGTGTTTATGTGGGTTGGAAACAGCATCAGTGGGTTGAAAGGGAATATAAATGCAAAAAGCATAAATAATTATTTACTTCAAAACAGGTCACTAACAAACATTAACAGTAAAGCTGATCATAATGTATTCATAATGTATCACAATTTCATCACAACACTGCAATAGTCTTTGTTAGTCTTTAAGGTGCCACGAAACTCTATGGTGTTAATTCATTTATTATATTTATTTGTATCCCGCTCTTCTGTCTGTTCGGTTAGTCTCAAAGGTGCTACAAGATCTCTCTACATGTTGTTGTTGTTGCTGCATCTAAATACATCTGAGGAAGAAGACTTAAGTCTAGGAAAGCTCCTGCTGCCAACTTCTTTCTTCCAGTTAATCTCAAAGGTGCTACAAGATCTCTCAGCAAAGTACAACAACGTCCAAAATCCACAAAACAGGGATACTTGTATAGGACCAACCAAAATACACAACAGTGTCTGAGGGCCAACTGTGTGTGTGTGTGTGTGTCTGTACATATATACACAATACAAGTGTTACTTCTATAGGACTAACCAAAGTACACAATTGTGACTGTATGGAGGGCCAACTGTGTGTGTGTGTGTATATATATACCCAATACAAATGATACTTCTATAGGACCAACCAAAATACACAATAGTGTCTGTGTGGTGTGCCAGCTGTGTGTATGTGTGTGTGTGTATACCCATACAAATGATACTTCTATTGTAGTGGACAAATGTTATAATCAACATTTAGTTAATGTTATACTTATGCAGAGTGAACTAAAATGGCTGCTGAACCAAAGTGTAGAACACTGATTTCTGGGAAAATAGAAGAATCCAAGCTGACATATAAATTAGGGCTAAGTGAAGGTCCTCAATGCTGAACAAACAGGAGAAAACAAGAGATTATGTTTAGGTACAAGCAGTAACAAGTCAAAACATAAACATTAGATGGTAGAGTTGCAACTGTGTAACTGTGTACAAAGGCTGCAGGAAAAAAGTAACTTTTGTAAAGTGGGCTGATGAGTCATAAGTGGGTTTTAATTATTCAGGTATTCGTTGCCTGATTGAAGTTCATTTGTTTAGAGTTAAGACTGGCCAACAGAAAGCATTTTTGGACATCCTTTGTGTAAAGATTACAAATCCCATCATTTTGTGTAATTTGGGGGCCTCAGTCTTTGGAAAACTGAATTTTCCACTGGGGACAATTTTTATTCTATGCCAGCTGAATAAATCTGGAACTTTTAACCGACTCTGGGCCCTCTGCCTTTACTTCACTCTGTCATGATGAGGACTGTGTAAGCAGTCCTAGTTGAACCTATTTTCCGTTACACTAAAGGACCAACCAAAATACATAATAGTGTCTGTGTGGAGGGCCAACTGTTTGTGTGTGTATATGTATATATATTATATATATTTTATACACACATACACACACAAGTGATACTTCTACAGGACCAACCAAAATACACAATAGTGTCTGTGTGGAGGGCCAACTGTTTGTGGGTGTATATGTATATATATTATATATATTTTTATACACACACACACACACACACAAGTGATACTTCTACAGGACCAACCAAAATACACAATAGTGTCTGTGTGGAGGGTCAACTGTTTTGTGTGTGTATATGTATATATATTATATATATATTATATACATACATACACACATACACACACAGTACAAGTGATACTTCTACAGGACCAATCAGAATACACAATAGTGTCTGTGTGGAGGGCCAAGTGTTTGTGTGTATATGTATATGTATATATTATACACACACACACACACAATACAAGTGATACTTCTACAGGACCAACCAAAATAAACAACAGTGCCCATTTTGGTTGGCCCTCATACAGGGCAGTGTACTGCTTTGTGGCTTTTGGATTTTATTGCACTTTTGCTACAACCGTGTGAAAAGTGTGAAAGGGCACGGGAGGGGTGTGTATATGTGTATATCTGTGTACATGTGTGTGTGTGTGTGTGTGCAAGGCAAACGTTTCCCCCATCCTCCTCCCTTTCCATATTCCCCCTTTGTCACTAGCAGTGGCTGGCTTTCAAACTTGGCGCCTTAGCTTGTTTTGGACTCCATCTCCCAGGATGCCTCGCCGTTGGCGCCAGCGGCTGGGGCGCCTGGGAGACTGAGCCCAAAGAAGCATCTGAGAGAGATTTAGACTCAGAGGAGGAGCCTTAATAAGGAGGAGCCTTGCTGTTTCACTTAAGCGCGGGAAGCTGGGTGGCTATGGAGGGACTGATTCTGGCTGGAAAAGGGGCAGCAGCATCCCTCACCCAGAATAGCCCCTGGGGCTCAGTGCTATGGAATTCTGGGAACTGTAGTATTTTTTTTTGTGTGAGACATTGAGCCTTCTCTGTCAGAGAGAAAGAGAGAGAGATCTAGTGTGCCAGTTAGAGTGTTGGTTGGACACTGGGAGTCCTGGGTTCGAATCCTGCGGGCGAGTCACACTCTCTCAGCCTCAGATGATGGCCAAACAAAAACAACACAACACAACAACAACCCTCCCTCTGAAGAAACTATGCCATGAAAACCCTGATAATAAGTCAGAAAGCACCCAACAATCACAACATTAACCCTTCCTGAGGAGACTCACCCTCGCCTTTTTTTCAAGACCACCTCAGGCGGGCCCAGTGGCTAAGCTTAGCAGGGCCTGCCAGGCTCAGGCTCAGAGAGGCCAAAATGGGGCCCCTTCCTGCTTCATCTTCTTCAGAGGCTGGAGGAGGAGGAGGTGGGGTTTCCTACTAAGCAAGGGTTTAACTCCCTGGTCCCTGGGCTGCAGCAGCACAGGCCTCAATTGATTCCTCATGGAAGCAGGGCCTGGCTCAACTTTTTTGGGTGGAGTCTTAGTCTCTGGGTGCATCTAGGAAATAATAATAATGCAAATCCTGTGGGGATTTGTAGTTGTACTGCCACCACCATTGTACTGAACTAGTTCATTGTGGCACCATTGATCTCTGACAGAGAAGACAACATGTCTCACAAAACTACACTTTCCAGAATTCCTTAGTATTGAGGCAGAACTGTCAAAGCAGCCTCAAACTGCATTATTTCTGCAGTGTGTTTTGGACCTGTCTGAAAGAAAGCAGTTGGCAGCATGAATTTTCCTAAAGTCTACTTCCTCAGATGCAAATGCACCAAATGCCTCTGAGGAAGCAGACTTAAGTCTAGGAAAGCTCATGCTGCCAACTACTTTCTTTCATTTATGTCTCAAAAGTGTTACAAAATCTCCTTACATACTATGTTTGTTATTATTATTTCTTACCAGCTTCTCCCCATAGATCGAGTCAGGGAACAGCAGCAATTAACAAACAACATCTGTTAAAATATATATCAGTTGAAAAGGCCAACTAAAAGACACACGTATTGAGACAATAATCCATATTTATAATTCATGGTTTAAAATTCACAATTTACAAATCATCTGAGTAAGCCTACTGAAAGAGGCTGGTCTTTAATGCTCTTTAAAATTCAGACAGTGTATTCAGCTGTTGAATCTCTTCTGGCAGGTCATTCCACAGTCTGTGGGCAGCTGAAAAAAAAAGTCCTCTGGCTGACAAGGTCTGAGGAGGTTGACTTAGGGCTGAAAAAGACAGCCCTGAATGGGCGGCTTCAAGCCGCTCCAGAGGAAGCTGGATCGGGGTTGCAGCAACTGCACACCGTAGCCCCGATCCAGCTATTTGCTGGCCCAAAAAGAAGCGGCAAAGTGCCGCTCCTTTTTGAACTAGCAAAAAGCTGGATTTTCTGCATTCTGGCATTCCTGCAGCGTGCAGTGTATAAATGCTGCACCACCGGAGTGCCACAAAGCTGCCCGCTGTGTGCTCAGGCAGGCAATATGATGCTTTCTTGGGGGAACCGTCAGAGCATTGTGGCATCCAAACTGCATGCTCTGACGCTGCCCCCAAGCTAGCGCAAAGGGGATGTCTGTCTAAATGCCGCTCTCTGATGCTATCCCCAAGCTGGCACAAAGGGGCTATCTGTTTCAGTGCACTCTCTAAGTGGTATACAATGTTTAAGCTAATTGTCCCCAACAATCTGGGTACTCATTTTAGTGACCTCAGAAAGATGCCAGGCTGAGTTGACCCTGAGCCCCTGGCTGGTACTTGAACGTGCAAACCTTGTGGTTTGTGAGTGAGTGGCTGCAGTACAGGCATTTAACCACCACGCCACCAGGCTCCTGAGATCTGTAATTTTACAAGGTCTTCAGCCTTTTCTGCCAAGGAGTGCTGGTGAACTACAAATGCCAGGATTACAACTACTGTAGCCAAGGGGAATTTTATTATTAGATCAATGTTGCGAGATGGGCCAGGTACAACATCCCTGCGAGGTCGTCTCCTGCTGTATATACTGAGAAGACCAGGGTTCAAGACATTGAGCAGAGGCAGGCTTGTCTAATTAATATACAATTTATTAATGAGAGAAAGACAGTCACACAATTCACTAAAACACACACACACACACACATACAAGGCTCAGGAAAGTCAGGGGTTAGCGTGGGGATAGTTTCAAGGTGTTGCTAAGGTGATACTTACCAAAGTGTAGATTCTCCTCTAGGAGTCAAATGGGAAGAGTGGTTCTGGGATAGGTCCGCTTCGCAGCGTGGGTTTGAGCGGGCTTGTTGGTGTCCAGATCAGAGATCTGACTGACGTGGAGTACAGACACCTCTCAGCTGGCACACAGAATGGGCCAAAACTTAAGGTTTTTATAGGGCAAAAGCCCGAGTCTGGCAAAGGTGTTTGATGGTGGACTTATTGTCCGGACAATGGAGTCTGATTGTCTTAGAGGGCTTAATCTATTGCGGTGGTAGCCTGAGGAGAGGAATCAGTGAATCAAGGAGCATGAGGAGGGGAATCAGCAGATTAAGGAGGACAAACATTACACCTCCTAACGGTTCAGTGATAATCTCACTTGCGACTTCCTAGATGATCTGGATGCAATATTTGCTAAGAGGTCATTCTCCCTTTGAGGTGGTGAATCTATGGCCTCTTGCTTCACCTTTCAGGATTAACTGGCATCCAGGGTTCATCTAGGGGTTATGTATGTGGGATATCATTTATGCCATGATTTTATACAGAGCACTATGGGTAACACTACAAAACTACAAATGCCAGGATTCTGTAGGATGGAGCCATGGCAGTTAAAGTGGTTTCAAATGGCATTCTTTCTACAGTACAAAAATTACCTACAGCTTTCACAGAAAGCTGGCAGGAAGAAAATAAACTCATTTGTAAATGTGGTGCTGGAGGCCAGCCTCCTTCAGCCATGCAGTCAAAGCACCACTGACAGATGGCCATTAGACTCTGTTTAAAAACTTCCAAAGAAAGAGATGCCACCACTCTGTGAGGGACTGTGTTCCACTGTGAAACAGCTCTTAATGTGAGGGTGTTCTTCCTAATGTAGAGATGGACTCTTTTTTCCTGTATTTGTTCCCTCTACATACTGATATTCCAGACTAACATGGCTATGACTTTGAATTCTAAACTAAGGCTGTTGCACTTTGGACGTAAAGCCTGAACTCTCCCTGGAAGCCAAGATCAGTAAATTGGGGCTGTCGTACTTTGGCCGTATCATAAGAAGGCAGTGGTAGAAAGAGAAGAAGACTGCATGCCAGATGGTTAAACCCAATCATTAAAGTCACAAGCCTTCATCTGCAGGAACTGTGCAGAGCAGGTGAGGATAGAGAGGCTTGGAGATGTCTCATCCAGGGTTGCCATGAGTTAAGGTCAACTCAAAGGCAGTTAACAACAACACAATATAGTAAGGAATAATCAATGAACTACAAAAACATAATATTGAATAATATGAATGGTACCATAAACACTAAACATAAAATGTCTACAAAACCATAAATGATGTGTACAAGGCAGGCAAACAGCAACAGTCAACAACAAAATGAATGCAGGACTTCCAGATTATATCCTGTTTCAATATACATTCCTCAGTAAACATGCCATTATGCTGCTAATCATGAAGAAAACATGTTGGCTGCTGTAAAACATTAAATGCCATGGATAAAAGGCCAGTGATTAATTGTCCTAAGGACCTACAAGAACATGAATCTCCTAAAATACTTATAACTTTATTATCCAAAAAAGAAAATAATGGGATTTACTATCTCACCTTGGCTTTGTGCCAGGAAGAAGAAAGAAAGAAAGAGCTTGTGTTAAACTCTTGATCTGTTTATCTATGAGTTCTCTATTAACTGTGAACAAATTTAAGAAAATAACTTAGAATAGTGCTGGATTCCAAATAGCCAACTTGACTTGATCTGGATGAATTGTCTAGAGGGGGGAAATACACCAGATCATTTATTTATTTATTTTTTCTGGATGACTTCCATATACTAGAACCCTTTTCTCCAGATCTGTAACACATTGTGCTTTCTTTCCTTGTAACAGGTAGTTGGATGTGGTCTTTTTGTCTCTGCTACTCCCTGACTGCCTAAGGACTGCCAGTGACCAAACACGGGGGTTCCTCCAATGAGCTGCTATCTGCCCAGCTAACTCTGGAATCCTTAAATTAGAGTACACAGCTTCCTTACTACCCTGAGTTGCTCTGCCAACTTCAAAGGATTACCCTTCCTCGCGCAGTTTGGGAGGCCCACACTGAAATGCTGAAGTGTTCCCAGGGTTCCATCTTTTAATAAGAGATGCACAAGAACTATAGAAATTTAAAGGTTATGAACTCTAGCAAAATGTGCTGGCCAATTTGGATTGACTGAAATTAAATGAATTGGAACTGGCAGGTTTCCTGACATGTCCTTTTTGCAATTAAGATATGCATTTGTTTCAACATACACTTGTCTAAAAAGGCAAAAGCTGGTGTCAGAGCCATACAGATGGAGCCTTCCCCTTCTCCCATAAGATATATATACCATCTTGAATTATGTAGCTTTTGATAGGTTAGAATATATGGTTGGAAACAATATGGTTTTTCCACCCATAAAAGAGTTAGTGCAAGTTGAATCTCACTTGTCCAAAATGCTTGGAACCACAAATGTTTTGGATTTTGGGTTTTTAAAAATTATTTTTGGAATACCTGTATTTTCATATACAAATGTAATGCAATATCTTGGAGATGAAATACAAGTCTAAATACAAAATTCATTTATCTTTCATATACATTTTATACACATAGACTAAAGGTAATTTTAACAATGGATGCAAACTGCAGGAAAAGAGATTCCACTTCATCATTAGGAAGAACTTCCTGACAGTAAGCGCTGTTTGACAGTGGAACACACTCCCTCGGAGCGTAGTGGAGTCTCCTTCCTTGGAGGTCTTTAAGCAGAGGCTGGATGGCCATCTGTCAGGGATGCTTTGACTGGGAGTTCCTGCATGGCAGGGGGTTGGACTGGATGGCCCTTGTGGTCTCTTCCAACTCTATGATTCTATGATTCTATGAAATACAATATTTTTAACAATTTTGTGCATGAATCAAAGTTTGTATATGATCTATATACATTACTGTACTGATGGTAGTTTGTTTAACTTAAGCCATCTGAGGGCTCGCACAAAGACTCTAAACGATCTAGTCCGTGAGCTGCTTTTCACTGACGATGCTGCCCTTGTTGCCCATACAGAAGCAGCTCTGCAGCGCCTAACATCCTGCTTTGCAACAGCTGCAGAGCTGTTTGGGCTGGAAGTCAGGCTGAAGAAAAGGGAAGTTCTCTACCAGCCTGCACCACAGGAAGAGCACTATCATCCCCACGTCACCATAGGCAAATCTGTGCTTAAGTCCATTCAGCAGTTCACCTACCTGGGAAGTATCATCTCCTCAGACGCCAAGATTGATAAAGAGATCGATCACAGATTAGCAAAGGCATATAATGCATTCGGAAGGCTTCACAAAAGAGTCTGGAGTAACAAACACCTGAAGCAAAGCA
Source organism: Urosaurus nigricauda (assembly GCA_034509955.1). NCBI lineage: Eukaryota > Metazoa > Chordata > Lepidosauria > Squamata > Phrynosomatidae > Urosaurus > Urosaurus nigricauda. Next base: position 78,930,482 of record JAOEGL010000002.1, on the reverse strand, counting down.
CAAAAATCAGTGTGTACAGAGCCATTGTACTGTCCATTTTCCTCTATGGGTCTGAAACATGGGTCACCTATCGCCAACATCTACGACTTCTCGAACGCTTTCATCAGTGCTGTCTACTCACAATCCTAAATATACACTGGACTGACTATGTGACGAATGTTGCTGTCCTTGAGCAAGCAGAAATCACCAGCATTGAGGCCATGCTATTGAGAATACAGCTGCGCTGGGCAGGTCACGTTTCTAGGATGGAGGACCACTGCCTCCCAAAAATAGTACTCTATGGTGAACTTGCCATGGGTCAGCGTAAGAGGGGCGCCCCAAAGAAGAGATACAAGGACTCCCTGAAACAACATCTCAAGTTCGACCAAACTGATCACCAACAATGGTCTGCCCTGGCCTCACATCATGGAGGCATGGAGACACACTATCCACAATGCTGCAGCCTCTTTTGAGAACTCACACCAAACGAGTCACAAAGAGAAACGACAATGCAGAAAGAACAACAACTTGGAAACATCACCCAAGGAGACATTCTGCTGTGTTTGCTGTAACCAGACTTGTTTATCTCGGATTGGCCTTTTTAGTCATCAACGCGCTTGTAGAAAGCGTGGGACGAGTCCTTCCTGAATCTTCGTTAGCGAAGAAAAGCCAGAGAGAGAGAGAGAGATCCCCCCCTTCAGAAAAAACATACCCAAAGAAAACAAGCATGAAGTGCAGGCTGTGATGGGACAAAGAAATACAACTTTTCCAGAAATACATCTAGAACACCTGCTGGCATTTGTAGTTAGTGACATAGCAGCCTAAACATGGTGCTGCAGCATGGATTAGTTGCTGAGATTTTTCTAATTCTGCCCCCAAAACAAAATTAGTAGAACATGATACCCATGATATGTAAGGACTGCAGATGATTAAATAAAACAACTAAGTAAAGGTATACCATTTCTTTTCCATTTTCCTCTACAAAAATGTTTATATATGTTTTAGCTCAATGATGTATATATAGTTTATTTCATAACTTTCTTCATGGGTGCTTATCACATGTCTACTCATTTTCTTTCCATTTATCTATCAAACTTTTTGTCCTAAGTGGCATTGCCTGTTTAGAGTTTAAATGACTGGGGAGGAGGAAGTATTAGGATTTTCCAAATTTGAAAACAAACATTTTGTCTTGGTTTCCATTATTGCAGCTGTTTCCACTGAATAACATCTCCTTTATTATCTACAGCATTCTTTGAATATCAGTGCCTATTCTGACACTAGCAGACTTCATATTTCTAAACACAGGCATCCACAGGTACAGAGGAAAATGCAAAATTCTTCAGCAACATTTGTATAACTACCTTAACTTTGTTTCTACTGCTCTCAAAGACAAGCATTTAGGGAAAAACGAGTAGACTTTCTCAAATATCCATTTTACAATGCACAAATTCAAACCAAATTGGAAAAACTCATGTGCCAAAAAATAAAAAATAAGACATTGGTGGTTTTGTGAATCTTTTCATAATATAGTTGTGTTTTAAAATTTTAATACTGGAAAGTTAAAACCAATAGTACATAATTTCATATGAACCAGGATCCCATCATGTGCTTTGTATTTTCACAAAGGAAAAGTAAACCCAAATTTAAAATACTGTAATATGATGATGGCAAAATGCCTGCCTCTTCTTTTTGACCAAAATCTCTGAGGACATCTCAGAGGATCTATAAAGTTAACCTCTCCACTAAGTTTCTGAGCATAATGTAAACTATCAGCTGCATAGGTGGAGCTTTTAGCTATGGACTTATCATTCATTAGTTAAATATTTATTAGCTAAACAAAAATGGTAAGGAAACAAAAAAGTGTGAAGATGGATCCCAAGGGTAATTCTCCCTAAATAAATTTGGGAACACCAGGTGCAACATCCTGCATTTTAGGAGATTTTAAAAATATTTCCAAATGAAAAGTATGCATGCAAAAAAAAAAGGGGGGGGAGGAACCCTACCTGCTATTTATTTTGGATCTTGTACTATAAAAACTTGCCAGTAGCAAATTCCAAACACCCAAACCACAGTTTCTTATACATTCTCATGTGGTCCCCATCACACACATATGTACACATACACTATGGAAAAACATTTAAAATGCCAGCATCAACATTATAAAAAGAACCCCCAAAGCAGATTAGCACCTCCCTTATAAGTATGAACACTAGTCTCTTATACCCACCATCCATTTATTTATAGTTGAGTGGTCCAGCCTCAAATGGCCTTCACAATCGTAGCCCGGCCTGGCACTAGTTTCAAACTTTTTAACAGCTCGAACTGGTTTATAGTGCATGGGCTCTGAAAAACGCCTCTCTTGTGTTTAAAAGACATTGAACCTTTCAAGCTACTATGTTTATTGGAGCAACCAGTTGCAAAAGTTCAAGTTGTGCTAAACTTTTCATTGGGGGAGATATTCAGAAAACAAAAAGGCAGAAACATTGTTTCTCAATTTAGGGGATATTCTAAATCTATACCATTCTTTTATGGTCTAAATATTTGATTGGTTGGTGAAGAGGGCAGTGGAGCTGGAGAGAATATATCATCTACGTAACTCAGCAGTCCAATTAAAGTTGGCATCTTATAATTTCTAAGTGTCCATTTCCAATTTATCTTGTCATTCAGCAATCCTTTTTTTCTCTCTCTCTTGTTGTATACAAGATATTCAATATGGTGTCTCTGAAACCATGGCATATTTAGTCAATTTCAGAAGGACTTTAAAATATCTCTCTGGAAGGAGTGAGGAATCTGTGCTGGAAGGCTGTCTCCTTTTTGGCTCCAATTGTGCTCTACAGATGAGCGGGCTAGAAATAAATATATTATTATTATTATTATTATTATTATTATTATTATGCGGGGGGGAGCATTGGTGGCAAAAATGCTGGCAAAAGAATGATTAGGACAGTGTAGCCCTTCCACAAAATTGTGGGGTGTAATTGAGATTACCCATGTAGTCTCTGGATCATACAACACTCATGGAGATGGCCAGAAATAAGGCAGTTAAGTGGTAAAGGAGGAGGCATTGGGAAGAAAAGCAGGCTTGCACTTCCAGATAACACACCTTAAAAGGGGTATGCTCAATAAAAGACCCAGGACCCAGGTATTCTCATCTGTAAAAGAACTGGATTTTAATTGGGATTAACAAACTTTTTTATGCAGTAAGAGATCTGCATGATCAGTGGTTGGATTACACTTTAGTGAGTGCCTTTTTGGGGGGACTTGCATTTTTAAGGAATTATAATTGGATAAAAGCCTTTATTTTTCCAACCAAAAACTTAACAAGAGAATGCCTTAATAAAGTTTTAAATTGGATAAGGGGACCATAAGTTAAAGACTGGATTCGAGTTTATAAGACATTAGAAACTTGTATTTATGTAGAACTGTTTAATACTGTTTATGAATTGGGACAAGTGGTTATGAGGAAAGGGAAAGATATCAGATGTTATTGTAACAAGTCAGGTAATGCTCAGAATAACAGTACAGTAAGTAGTACAGATGCTGCTGGAGAACTAAAAGATTGGACTTGCAAGAAGGATGCTGTTGTTCTTGTTAGGAAGCTATCACTGAGAAAAGGGAAAGGGAATGAAGAACTGTGTGCTGCTGTGGATCTTTACTTTTAATTAAGACACTGCTTTATTTAACTATGGCAACAGCTAGGAAGAAGGCTGGAGAAAAGAGGTGATCTGTTTGGTGACAGGTCTGGATCCCCTGATCTTATTCAAAGATTAGTGATGAATTTAAATTGATGAGAGAAGAGATGGTTCAGATGAAAGTGGATTTGACAAGAGAATTCAACAATGAAACTAAGGATTTAGAAGATGCATTGCCTCAAGTGACTGTGGCAATGAAACAGGTGAATGAAAAGGCTCTGATACTGGAGACAAATTCCTATCTTATGAATATTGAAATGCAAAAAGATATGGATAATCTGGCCCTGAGAGAATTAAGAGAAATGGAATTTTGTTGAGATTTGGAAGTGTAAGGAATGTAAGGGTACACGTTTCCATATGTGGTGGAAATGTACTAAAGTAGCTACATTTTGGAAACAAATTCACAATGGAAACATTGAACATTAACTTCCCCATGCTACTAGAGATGTATCTATTAAACATGTTAGGTGTGTTAGACTCAACTGCTGAAAAAATCATTCTAAAGTACTACCCTATATGATAACCTCAGCAAGATTTATGTACAAAAATGGAGATTATAAAAGTTTCCAACAGAAGATGACTGGTTACATAAACTATATGATAGGTACAAAATGGATAGATTAACTGTCTTGTTATCTGAGAAAGCACTGAATAAACTTAAAAATGATTGGAAAGGTGTAATAAGGTTATGGGAAAAGAAATGGGGTTATCAAGCAATTTAAAAAAGGGAATAGAGGGGGAAAATAAAAGTTAACTATTAATATAAGTGTGACCAATGAGTCTGAAGGGTTTTCTTTACTTAGCTGTGTGTGTGTGTGTTTAATAACTGTGAAAAATTGTCATTCGTATGTTGGGGATTACCAGCAAATTTTTAGTACACAGGGGGATCGTTCCCACTACAATAAGCTCTGAATCCTGATTCAAAATATATGCTCCTAATTTCCACAGGAAATTCCCCCTGCCAGGGCCGCCACCAGCCTCTCACCCCCAGCTCAAGCAGCAGATCTGTTGCAAATTGTTTATCTGAATCTCCTGCCTTTAAAGGGATTACTGATATTTTTTTGGAAAGTGAATGGACTGAACATCCCACAGAAAATTGTTATTGTTGAAGTAACATAAACAAGGTGTAATTTGTCTCAAGAAACCCATATTAGGGGAAGGGGCTTGAAATATTTAAGTTTTAAAGGTTTGGATATAGATTTTATTATCTTTGGACAGACTAATAAAAAGAGAGGTGCTGTATATAAACCCACAATTTGCTCCTGAACAGGTTTTGGGATGATGAAAGTAGGTTTATGGTTGTACAAATCAATTGTTTATCTGCCGGGAGGGGGGTATGCACCCAAGGAAAAACTAATCAGTTTTAAAGAGAGAATTAGTAGGTAAATTACTGGAGTTATCTTATGATAAGGGAGTTTGGAATGGGGTTGTATCACCTCAACAAAATAAACTGTCAGAGGGCCTGAGCAGATGGAGAGCAAAAAAACAAACAAACCCTAAAACCTGAGCTGCATAGGGATGCACATCTGAGTGATAAGCCTAGTTCTCCTTTTCCACATTCCTCTTTGTAAGTCACTTTGGAAGAATGTAAGGGGAACTAACATGGCTTTGAATACGCTAACCTAGTTATTGCTTTTGCACTGGCTTGGTCTTGCTCTAGACGAACAAAGTGATACTGTGAAGATTACATGGTACATGTCATTCCCTAAAAGACCAAATGACTGGGGAATGAGTTATTTAGCTAAGAATGGGGAATGGTTGTTCACCTTAAGAGGCTGCACATGGCCAACTGATGTCTGGAAGTCAAAACTTCTATCAGATTATTAGAAATTAATAATAATAATAATAATAATAATAATAATAAATTTTATTTATAGCCCACCCCTCTGAACGAGCAATCGGGGAGGCGTACAACAAAATTAAAAAACGATACAGATTAAAATTTATTACAACCCAATCCCTACCTCGTGCCCCTTAAAATAGGATTAAATTAGCACAAATTAAAAACAGAATAACAACAACAAGCAATACAATATCTAAAACCAATTATTCTTTGGCAACAATGGAGTGGCCTCTGATGTATAGCCAGGAAGAGCTGTGGAGACTGGGTATAGCTTTGGAGTCGGGGGAAAGTTAACCACTATCTGGGAAGGCCTGCCGGAAAAGATACATCTTTATAGCTTTTTAAAAGCTGTCAAGAGTTGTAATAAGACGTATCTCATCTAGCAGCCCATTCCACAGCCTGGGAGCAGTAGTGGAGAAGGCCCTTTGAGAGGTCTGCGACAGTCTGGTCTTCATGGGCTGTAGCAGGTTCCTCCCAGAGAACTAAAGCAAGCGGGGGGGGGGGTTCATATGGGAAGAGGTGGTCCCTAAGATATGAACTCATGACCCAAGGCTCCCATTCTTTTCAAATTGTGGTTTCTCAAGGTGGAAGACAGAAATGTGTTTGTTTTCCTAAATACTGCATTTCTTTCCCTGAATCCTTAATTCACCAGGCCTGGTCTTCTAATTTCTCTGAGAGTTGCAGGTGAAGGACTTAACAACTTCATGAAGGAAAGTCCCCTTCATGCTCCAGTGGGTTGCTTTGAACAGTTTAATTTCCATCAGTATATTTGAGGAATGTATGTATATATACTGCAGTCTGAACTAAAATCCCTACCCCATACTCCAATCTTGATCCTAAATCTAACCCTCACCTTGTCTCTACACTTCATCCAGCAATTTAGGCTTGAAAAAAGCTTCTCATATTTCCACTGAGAGGCATTCTAAAAGCCTACGGTCCTGTCTGCATTGGCCAGGATCCTCAGAGTATCCTGATCCTAAAGCTGCCCTCACCACCCCCTGTTACCTGGGGTCATCCAGTCCAGTGCTGGAGGTTCTTTGCATGGGCATCCAACCCTGCTACCTGGATCTGCTGCCGCTGGTGTGGGTCCCTCACTCTCAGGTAAGGTGCCCAGGTGTAATCAGTGCTGAGCACCTCATTCTGACCTCAGTGAGTGGCATGCAACAGTGTGGGTGCCAGAGTGGGATACCCATGCGAACAACCACCTGGGCATCAGAATGGAGGGTTCCAAATCTTCCTGGAAGATCCAGAGCAAACAGGGTGTTGTTTAAACCCATTTTGACAGAGTATACCCCTGGTTTGTCACTGAACGAGCCAGATGTTGTTTGATCAGTTCACACCAGACACAGGATTTGGGCCATGCATCATCCGGTCTCCCTACCAAGGGGATGAGGGCAAACAGATATGTGTGCTAAGTGAATTATGCCTGGATGAATAGGGATAAGAAAATAGAAGGGTAGATTCTGGGGTCTAGCTACAGGTGGTGGATGTGACAAAATGAGGGCATCACCTCCCCCAATAAGAATTCCTCCCCCCCGCTGAAATTTCCCTTCAGTCTTCAAATTTCCAACATTACACAAGTTTAAATATTCAGTTAAGCAGTTAGAAATGCAGTTTAGGAATCCAAAGAAGACACAGTTACCAAGAAAAAGTAAACACAGCTAATATAAGAATTCTAGGTGGGAATAATTTTAAGTGTCTTCCTCTCTAGAGTTTATCATACAATGGAATTTGGGGGTATAATCCAATGGCAATCCAAATGCAATCATGGGGTTTCACGTAATTGCGTATAAGAGTATCTCACGCAATTTTGGGCAAAAGGGAAGTCATTCTGAATGCAATCATGGGGTTTCACGTAATTGTGTATAAGAGTATCTCATGCAATTTTGGGCAATAGGGGGTCATTTTCAGGAAATGGGAAGTCATTCTGAATGCATTCCAAATGCAATTAAATTTCACGTAAATTCGCTAAACTAGAGAATTTAGATGAATTCAAATTGGCTCAATTCGAAATTGGGAGAATTTCTCCTGTGTGATAAACTCCTGTGTGATGTTAGAAGTTTGAGAACTGAAAGAAAGTTTCATGTGGGGGGGGGGGGGGAGAATTCTTAAGGAAGAAGTAAAAACCTCATTCCCCCATCACCTCCCAAAACTAGATCCCTGTCCCTGCTCACTGATGGCACACATTTTCCAGAAGGCTTGTGACTGAGAAAAATGTCTGTTGCAGACCCAATCAGACTCACAACCGAACAAAATAGATAATACCTAGACATTGTTGAAGAAGATGTTTTTTAATGATGGAATGGAGTCCAAGGTCGGAATATCATCATTTTTTGTAGATGAAACAATTTCTAATAGACAGAGGTCATTGGAGCAGGGTGAAGTAATGATGGGACAAATGATCACAGTACCTGGAAATCTATACTCAGTACTTGGAATATAGTACATCTTTCAGGGTGCTTCTAGCTTGGACCCAGTATGGTGAATTTAAACTAGGGACACAAAAGAGTTTGCAGCTCTGAGTTTTCTGTAGTAGATTTGCAATGGAAGACATCTCTCTAGGGATCTAATTCAAGCCTGATTAATTTGCTGCCTGCCATAATAGTGTCTGGTAGCTTCCACTATGTTCTGATAAAATTAGAAACATCTTGCAGATGCACTTTACCTCTCCATTGTTCTCTTACCCAAAGGAAATTAAAACCCATTTTGCTGGACTTCAGACTGCTCAGGGAAGTGGTGATGAGTGCTTAGTAATATTATATGGTCATAAAATAATGAAAACCAGGTAATAATTTGATCTGCCTGGTAAGTGCTATTTGATGAAAATAACTAAATAAATGGAATGGAACTACAGTAGTCATATGCACCTGTTGGTGTACTGAAACTGCCAAACTATTTGCCAGCCTAGGGGTGATGATGGTGATAGGGAATCACTAATTTGCTCCACTAGTTCATACAAATCTTGGACATACCCCTTGTTGTTTCATTTCAGCACTGAAGGGTTTAAAAACATTTAACAGTTCCCAAGGAACCATAACTGATGTAGTGTAAATCCTTTGCATTTCATGGACTACTGAATCAATGGACTGTAACAGTTACCATGCTGCATGGCAGCCTGTTAATACATATCCATGGATGGATAGATGCACACGTGAAACCTCTCCGGATCATTTCTTATAAACCTAGTTTTACCCCCATCTTGAAAGTGACTGGCTTCTGGACTGAGGTGTAGTAGTAGTTACCAAGCAAGGCATTAATCCCCCAATAAACACATAGCTGCTTCACCATCACAGTTTATTTCTATGCCACTCTTTAGACTAACTTCTCAAAGGGCTTTTCATGAAAATCTAAAAATAACTCTCTACAATAATACAATGGAAAACAGCAATAAGTAGTAAAAGCAATTAACAAACAACCATGATGCTGACTTTCCCAAAGTCAGGCTGCTAGTTGTGGCTTGCTGTCATAAGTAACTCCTCTCATACCATATTTACTCCTTACCTAATGCCAGTGTGTACACACAGAGCACTATCTATTGGAGCTTGGTGGTAACTGGTTATATATAGAATTCAAATATATAGTTGCATTGGTCTGGAAAATCAATATACAAAGGGATCTTGTAGTACCTTTGAGACTAAATAAAAGAAAGATACATGTTTACATGCATCCAAAGAAGTAGCCTGAAAGTCTACGAAAGCTCAGGCTACCGTCCTCTTTCTTTCAGTTAATCTCAAAGGTGCTACAAGATTCCCTGGTTATACATCAGTAGTTATTTTTAATTCAGATTTTTGAAAGTAAATGAGTCATTTTCAGTCATTTTGGAAAATGAAAAAGGCATGGAGTTTTTTTAAAATATTATAATGGAAAGTAACTACTTTGCTGTAGGTGCCTCAGAGCTATAATAATAATTAGTTAGTTTTAAAGTACCTTTCCTCATAGTTAAGAGAAGTAATGGAGTATGTGTAAACCCTAAAGCAGTGATGGCAAACCTTTTAGAGACCGAGTGCCCAAACTCAGTGGTGTTCCTGCATTGCATGTCACCCAGTGCTGGCCGGGGGGACTTCTGGGGACGGTACTTCTGGAGGTGGGACTTCCACCTTCTGGGATGGGACTTCTGCCTTCCAGGAGTAGGAACAGGCACACACCTGCTCCTTTCGGAAGCAGTTAAAGGCACAGGAGGGTAGGGGAAGAGGAGGATCAGGCATGTGTCAGCTCTTCCACTTCCCCTGCGTTCCCTTCCCTTTAACTGCCTCCCCAGAGACAGTTGAAGGGATGGGATGGTGGGGGAAGAGGAGGAGCCGGTGTGCGTGCCAGCAGAGAGAGCTCCATGTGCCAGAGACGGCTCACGTACCATAAGTTTGCCACCACTGCCCTAAAGAGTCAGCCAGTGGACTGGGACCTTCCTATTTGAGGTTTTGATCTCCAACAAAGGTAAAACATTTTTTCCCTTCTTAAATTAGGACTGGATTGGCATGTGTTACTCAACACCACCCAAAGTTTCCCTGATTCAAAAGCATGAAGGCTTTTTAAAAAATCCAGTGTCCTCCATCTACACAAGGGGCATGTAGCCTCACAAAGGATGGAGACATGCTGGATTCCAAAGGTAGTATCTTTTGTTTTTGTGTTGCAAATGGATGTTAAATTGCCTGGACTTTGAGAATATCCCAGGTACCACATGGTCAGAAGGAGGAGGTACCAGCCTGCAAGGTTTGCCCTTCCATACCACCTTAACTAAGAAGAGACACAACAGAATACAGGCCTATGAATAACATCTCCATTTCCTCCTCCTTTGTGGTTTGTAACACCTTGCCTGATGAAGAAGCCAGTGCAGCTTTGAAAGCTTGCAACATGTATATTGTGCATTTTGGTTGGTCCAATATGGTTATCACTGTTTGGTGGATTTTTGTTGTTACTAGAATTGCTATATGGCCGACATGGCTACCCCTCAATGTTTTTAGGGTTTCAGATGTAAAACAGCTGTATTACCACTATCAAAGGCTAGGTCTAGCCACTGGTATTGCACAAGAGGTGTTCGTAGACTATGTACACACTGCCTAACCTGTTCGGTCCTGTTCCTGTTAATTTTGTTCCTCACTTGATCTTAGCCTTGAAAACAAAGGCATTTTTTTCTTTTATGCTGATGAATTTGGCATACTGGCAAACAGTGTTAGAGACAAAGGGCTGGAGCAAATGGGCAGGAAAAAGTGGCTCAATCCTGTTTTTTTAAAATACTACCTGCACAGCCTGTTTCCAAGACAAGCCGAACACCCAAGGGCTGTCCACACTACGCACCATAAAGCTGTGCTTTGCAGTCTTTTTTTTTTTTTGGTACCCCCCCCCCCCCAAATACATGCATACCATCACACAAATGCACCACCTGCGTCCTCCAGTTACCGCCCTCTTCCCACCTAAATGCCATTCCATTGGACACTTGCCCATGTGACCAGCCACACGGTCACACATCCAATGAACCACCTGCAGTACAGTACATTGGTATGCTCAGTGAAACATTGGCAAAGCACAATCATGGAGTCCCCCCTTCACTCCCTTTGTCCCATGCCCCCCAGTTGGACAGTCTGGTTTGTATATGCTGTAATTACTCACATTGCATTATTGGCAATCGAGTTTTTGCTTTGCTGCAGTCCTGTACTGCTGCCAAGCTGTTTATATGCTTATGCACAATGTGCGACGATGCACATTTTCCACCTTGAATTGAAGTATCCTAGATTCTTTTTGCTCCAGTTTTTAACCCCAGAGCACTGCTTCATTTTGCTTTCCACTCACTTTTGCCTTGTGAGTCACCTAAAAACCCCACCTTCTTTTTTAAAAAAAATATTTAATTAAAATGTACACACACATATATTACAAAAGGAAAGAAATAAGGGACACACAGTAACAAACAGTAACAAACACTAATCTAACAAATAAGTAACTAAAACATATTGATAAAAAAGTTAGAATACTATCTTTCCTGCTTTTCTTTCTAGTTCTTTGTTAGTCATCCCTAATAGAAACAGTGCAGGGTCCATATCAATCTTAATACCTAAAATTCCTTATTTATTTCACACCAAAATTTCTTTACTCTTTTGCACTCCCACCACATGTGCATCATTGTACCTATTTTTTGTGAGCAATTCCAACATAGACCTTTTGAATTTTTATATATATTTTGTGATCTTTTCTGGCATGAGATACCACCTGTACTGAATTTTATAGTAATTTTCCTTTATATCGTAGCTTAATGTGTGGTTTATTCTTTTTTCCAATTTCTTTCCCATTCTCCTAAGAATATAGGTTTGCTGAAATCCTGCACCCACTTGATCATAAATTGTTTGTTTCTTCCTCCATTTCAAATTTTTAAAGTAATTTATTATTATTATTATTATTATTATTATTAACCTTTATTTATATAGCGCTGTAAATTTACACAGTGCTGTACATACAATCTTATAATTAGATGGATAATTAGCAGAATTTATACAGCTTTGGCACATGCTGTTGTGTTTTGGGATACATTAGTTTCTCAAATTCTGTTTCTTCTTTTTCAATTTGGTGTATTTTTTATCCATTCTGTATCTTTCTACAATTTGTCTATATAGGAACCAATTAAAGTTAATGACCTCTTGTTTTATTTCCTCCACCATTTTTAATCTATATTTATTCCCTTCTTGAGTTATTAAATCCTTATAAGCTATCCATGAGTCTTCTTTCATTCGTTCCCTTCTAAAGAAGGCCTCATTAATAGAAGGCCATCTTGGGATCTTCTGAACCAGTCTTGATTTATATTTTAACAATATATGAATTACAGATTTCCGAATATAATGTTCCTGTCATCAGCACTCCTGCTTCGTTGATTGAGTCTATTCTTCTGAAATGGATCTTCTACCTTCCAAAGCATTATTGTCTTTTGTAGTGAGTCACGTCTTATGATAGGGCCAATATATAACAGTCTCAGTTGAGAAAGATCTTGTAGCACCTTTGAGACTAAGGAGCTGGACAGACCACCCCAAAAGGGCAGCCTTCAGCCGTCTGTTTTTGCCGTGGTTGGAGGCTGCACCAACCAAACAGCGCGGCCTCCATGAGGCATAAAAAGAACATGCTTCCAGCAGGTTCTTTCTGGGACATGCTTGGGACACCATTGCTGCCCTCATGCACACCAATGACATACATGGGACATGGTACTGTTTGGATGCTGCACCGACGTATGTCGTCATGGCAGTCCCCGTGTGGACAGGGATGAGCCATGATGGTGCCTGGACAGCGTGGTAGGGCTCGGGAGTGTGCGGACACTCCACTCTCCTGAGCCCTAAAATTGGCCCCAGGCCAGCACAAGGCACCAGTCTGTACTGGGCCTAATTGAAAGAAAGAAATTGACCACATGAGCTTTTGTAGACGTCCATCTACTTCCTAACATAGCTATATCTTTGAAGTTTCAGTTGAGTCATGTTGGCTTTTAGGGAGAGTTCAGGCTTGATTTCCATGGTATCTGTAGAACTCATCTCAAGCACTACATCTCAAATTAGTTTTTTTTCCTGTATCCCATTTCTTCACTGTCCAGATTTTACATCCATACAGAGAAACTGGGAATATGATGTGTGAACAAACCTAATTTTAGTATTCACCGATGTGTCTTTACACTTTAGTATTTTGTCTAGTTTCTTCATAGCTGCCCTTCAGATTCCTAGCCTTCTTCTGATTTCTTCACTGTAGTCTCCATTCTGATTAATGGGCAAGCCAAGGTATAGAAAAGTTTGAACTATTTAAATGTCTTCTCTGTGTACTTCAAAATTCTGTAAATCAATTTTGGTCATTATTTTTGTTTCTTAATGTTCAACAGCAACGCTGCCTTTTCCCTTTCTTCCTTGACTTTCTTCAGTAGTCAAAGAGTTTACTTTTTCCTGCTAGTACTGTGGTGTCATCTTCACATCATAAATTGTTGTCACTCCTTCCTCCAAACAACTTTGGTAGAAATTTGATTCTCTAATCTTGGCTGCCTGTCTCCCAGAAAATTAATATTTGAAAGGTTTGGTAACTCACACCAAAGCAAAGGATTCACTGTAAACTTGTTATATTGGGTTCCCTTCTCCAATGAACTCTTTTATTTAATTTCAATAGAGAAAAGGGCAAGAAACACCAGACTAAATGAGATGGATACTTGTTCATTAATAACCCACACCTTCTCCTGCTTTTGTGTAACTTTGCTGCAAAACTGAACATTTTTATCTCACTTTTATCTCACTTTTACCATACTTGATGATATCCCCTTTGAAGCTTTTGGGTTTCAAAAACTGAGAGCACACACGACTTCTCCAGAGCTTTTATTAGCTAAAATCAACTGTGTAAAGTTAGAACGGGAAAGTATTTTTAAGCCATTTATGCCACATTTCCTGGCATGCATCCTGTTCCACTAATGGGGTCCACTGTGACTGCAACAAATAGAGCAGGAATGTATTCTATGAATTATGGGGCTAGGAATTGTTCTCATTATTTGTGCTAGTCATTAAAAGCAATTAAAGTTTGGCACACGTGATTATTCAAATATAAACAGCCTCTGTTTCAGATTCTCCTCAGAGGTGTAACTTACCTGAATTGCTCAAAAGGGAACACCTGTTTATACATCAATGCCACTGCAGTTTCTCAATGAGCAGCATTCCCGGAGCTGTTACATACATTATGCCAAAAAAAATTCAGCCACATGTTTACTTTAGCTCTGAACAAATATTTCTGGTCTCTGACAAAAAAAATAAAATCATTTTTTTTTAAAAAAAAAAAAACACCCTAAAGTTAATTAGACTAAGTAAGAAAATATGTTCATAAGAAACATAGGTAGATTTTAATGGAAAGCAAAGAGTTATATTTGTTAACATTAAAAGGGATATTAAAGAATCTAAGGGGAAGGAACTGTCTCCAAATTAATATTTTTTCCAGTCTGATGATGCTAGAAGGAATTATTTCAGCCGTAATTGTGAATAGAATGGCATATTGGTATTTTCAGCTAATTATGCCTGGTAGTTTTATTTTCCATTGCATCATCCTCATTATGAACCAGTTTATGCCCCAAAGCTTTCAAGCTATGGATTGCTTACTTAATCTCATTTTGTCTTACTGAAGTTCTTCAAGGCCGCTCGAGAACAGAATGGCTTGATTTTGAGACAGATTCCTTGTATTCAATGTATCTAGAGTTTGCCACAAAGTATGTGTTTTTGTGTAATATTAGTGATTCTATCAGTTGCCAGTCTGCAGCAACCTTCCAGGAAATAAACAGTTGTAGTCAATGGGCACAATTATGGTGCCAGTCCTAGGGGGTAAACTTGTTAGTCTCCCACATCAGCTTAAGAATCACTACTTAAAGAAACATAAATAGGACACTTGCTTGTTGTGAAGAAAGGAACAGGGCAACCCTGGGTGCAGACAGATAATCACAGCCTTCAAATGCTGGGGAAGGCTATGGAAGAAAAGATAAAACCCAAAAGTTTGTCTGATGAGCGATTAGACAGGGCCATTCAGAAATAGAGAACGGACCAACTAGGAATTGGTTTCTAGGAGCTGAGAACGTAGAAGTTCAGAGAGAGGTGTTATTTGAAACGGAGGTGTTACCATGTACTGTGTATGTAACTAGCATAATGCTAGAGGTTTATTTTATCTGTTACAATACAGCTTCCCAGTTTTTATTTGCTATAACTCTGGAGGTTTTAATGTAATACTTAACAAGGAAAACTGGTCACACTTTATTACAAAGAATCCACTGATCCACACAGCCACTGGTCCAATGTAGTGGTAACTTTCAGCCTCAAACATCAGATCCAGAGAAGGGGTTTAAGAGTAAAAGAGCCAGGTGAGTGAAAGGAGCCCAAGCACTTCAGGGCCAACCTGAGTAGGGATTCTGTCACAGTGATTTTAACTGTTGTGAGTAAAGGAAGGAGGAAAGGATAGGAAGTAATTGATTCAAATGCATTTATGCATTACCTATTATATTTCTTTAAATATTTATTACCTCTCAGCCTGCTGGGCCCTCACTTATACTTAGCAGAAAGAAGTATGTATAGTCATATTTGCATGATTTATTTGCTACTTTTGCCTTTGTTCACTTTGGACTATCAAACCTTACATTTAAATTCCTTGAGACTGGCAGTGCTTGTGTTTTACTTGACTATAAGTAATATACTTGTCGACCTCATGGATAAGTCAAGGGCTAGTTTTGGGGTCAAAATTATGAATTTTCATATGACCCATGTATAAGTCGAGGGTAAAACTTAGGGGCATACAACAAAGAATGGAAAGAAAGAAAGAAAGAAAGAAAGGCCAAAGAATGTTATTTTCCTGTCCAAGCATTAAAAAAGGTCAGAAGCGGTACCACAGTGGAAAGAATAGAGGGGGTTGGTACTTCTTTGAGGTTCTCCTGGGATGGACTAAACTCTTACCTTTTGCCACTCTACTCAGAGAGGGAGATGGTTCTTATTTTGAGTTAAGACACAGCACTTGCATTGACCCATGGATAAGTCGACCCAGTTTTTTTGGTTAATTTTTTGACTCAAATTTCTAGACTTATATGTGCATATATACAGTATATATTTTGTTTCTGTTGTATATTGTTTATGATTTGTTGTTGTTGTGTGCCTTCAAGCCTTTTCTGACTTATGGCGACCCTAAAGCAAACTTACCATATAATTTTCTTGGAGGGGGTTTGCCATTGCCATTTTCTGAGGCTGAGTGTATGATTTGTCCAAAGTTACCCAGTGGGTTTCTATGGCTGAGCCAGGATTCGAACCCCGGTCTCCTAGTGTCCAAGTCCAATGCTCATACCATTACATGATACTTGCCCTTTGCTTATGGCAGTGCTTTATAAAAATACAATTCATCCTAAAACATTGATGTCCCTTGATTAATTTGGGGACACAGTATTTGCTGGCATTCATATATGTTAATACATATCTAGAGATGGATGTAGACAGGATAGTTTACAAAACATTCTTATATATTAAAAATAAGCCTGTTCAAAAATCCTCTGTACCTGGCAAAAAGAGGTAGCTGCTCTGTTACATAGCAATATAACTGTCATAGTTGTCCCTCCACATCACCTGAACTGACAACTGCTACATCTCGATAAAATGCCGGCTTCTAACTAACGTTGTTATAATTTTTTCCCATCCGTATGATTTTTTTACACCTTTTTCTGATGAAAACAAGTGGAGCTTTCAAAGCTTGCGAAGCTTGTATTTTGTGCATTTTCATTGGCCCAATAAAGGCATCACTGTTTTGTGGATTTGGGATATTATTGTACTCTGTCATAGTTTAAGCATCCTCCATGCATACCTATGAGAATCCCCCACGGTATGGTTCTGTCTGGTTTTGACCTTCTAGTCAAAAGTTGCCAATTATTTCTCTCTTTGTATACATGTCTTCCATATGCCATGCCCCAACTCTCCTCCTACATATATACCCAAATCTATATAGCCATATCGGCTTGGAGAATCACCTCAACCCTTAAAGGAGGGTTCCTGTGAAAATTGGTCTCTGCTGAACTGTATACCTTTGGGCCACACTGTACCAGACTGAACAGTTTGGCCAATGGGAGACAAAGTCAGTCAGTCATAAATCAAGCAATCAAGTCAATGAATGGGTCAGTCAATCCTTGGTTATTTCTAGTGCAGGGGTGGACAAAGGGTAGTCTTGGGGCTGCATGCAACTCTCAAGGTTGTTTTGTGACCTCTGACAGCGATAGTCATTATCTGAAAATGCTGCTAATAGTACTGCTGCTGAGATGTTGCCTGATTCAAATTTAAAAGATGCAGGACATAACTTTTTAATTAACTTTTAAAATAAACATTCCACAAACAACCAAATACGTAAGCAATAAGTTATAATATTTTTTATTCATGTTAGAATTTCTATCAGTGTTTGAACATTAATGTTTAGAGAGTTCGTACAAATTTCCATTTATGATTTAAAATTGAGAACCACACTAGATCAAAAAAACAGTAAACCTAAAACAGTTCAGAATGACATGAAATATCCCTACTCTCTTTAACACTGTTAACCTTTTCTTTGTTTGCAAATGGGATTTATCATGAAAAGTGTGCATTGTATTTATGTCTCAGCAATGTTGCAAAACATCATGGTATCATCATTACATATAAACTCTTTAAAAATATAATTCTGTCAAAAGAATTGAGGACTACTATGTACACTACAAAAATAAATTTTCATATAAATAAATTATATGGCATACTTTTATCTTTGAACTGAAACACAAACCCATTCCTGCTAAAAACAGGCAGACAGTGAGACCCAGTCTGAATATTTTTTCCTTTTAACTCCTTGCTCTAAAAAGCTACAAAATGAGTCCTTAATGTAAATGTTATATACTCTCTTCCTATTTAACATTAGTAAGAATTCTATACAAATAAAAATTCCATTAAAAAGTAAAAACATAGTTGTAATAGTGTTTCCAATAGAAATAAAATCCCTGCATTGTGTTTGTTATAAACTGGCATGACAAATACTGTAAGAAAACACTCTTTATGATACAAAAATATAAATATCAACAACAATTAACATTTAAAAAACACAAAGAAAACCAGCCAGCTACTGAGATCTCCTTTTGCCAATGTGACAAGAAGAGAAAATGGTCTCTGATATGAACCCAGGGACAGCACCCCACAAACAAGGGGGAAATTCCCCTCCTCATATACAAAGAGAGGAGAGAGACTAAGGTGAAGAAGGGTCTACTGACCAACAAAGCAATTCTGACTTCTTATTTTCCTGTTCAAAGAATAATAATAATGATCGAGAAGTGGCTAATAGCCCCTAAAGAAATATCAACGAGTAACCAGCATATGATTAATGATCCCACATGTGACAGTAAAAGATAGCTTGCAGTTGGTATCATATAATCCTGCTCCAAAATTTTATGTAGATGTTAAAAAATAATCTCACATCACCATATTGCTTTTACTGAATTTGATACTAGAATTCTTTGGGCTACAGAATGGGAAGTAACAAGTCACAATATTGCTTCCTATAATGTGTGAATAATATATAATTTCTTGGGGAAATGAGGGCATGACAATGGTCCTTTAGAAAATAAAAATTAACATTTGGTAATGTTATTTGCATAAATGAGAAACATTTCTCGTTATTTCTGTGCATTACTGAAGGGAGGAATGCTTCTAGGGGCCTGGTTAGAAGATTTCTCCCCAAATTTTAAGATTTTATTACTGTTTTAGATGGATTGTGTAATCACAAAAGTAATTAAAAAGTAACATAAATCAACAGGAAGACTAAGTAATGAGCATCTCTTAAAAAAACTGTAACAAGCAACACCACAGTAACTTGTTTTTTTAAATCACAAGTAATGGTCATGATCCTTTGAAAAAGTAAGTTTCCCAGTTTTATTTTGCCACAAAATGTTTTTATGTTTATAAGGAAACTGGACCAGTAGCTTGAGCTTTGTTGCTCTACTAAACAGTAGCTTATGTACCACTGAAATAATGACACAACTCTTTCAAATGCAAATTTTAGATAGATGTAAACAACACATCAAAGGATTGTTAAGCCAAAGGACAGAAAAGTGTATACTGCTTCACATGTTAAAGTGGCAGGCAACTAAGAGGACTAAACAAAGGTCTATGGGCAAAAGCTGACCCTGGGAGAGCCATAACTCAATTCGAATAATCTCCGAACTAGAAAAACTAATTGTTCACGTAGTCACCTAAGGCCAACCCAATATGGGCCCCTGGAGTATGATTGACATCGATTACCAAAGCTGCATTGGCCCTTCTTCTTGCTCTACCCATGACATCTGATGATCACATTGGACTGACCAGAACCGCCAATCAGCAGAAGAGAACCAGTCTGGTAAATTCTATCCATAGGACCACCACTCACACGAGGGCAGAGTTCACAAGCAAATCCACTTGAGAACTTCTGCCAAAGGCTCAATGGAAAAAATGGGACTTGTATAAAAACAGTGTTGTTTCAGTGAGAATACCTGACAGGTTGCACATCCACAAGAAACTACTTTTAAACATCACAACAAGAATATTTCACTCCCCCGCCAGTGGGTACCCTCACATTAAGGCTGAAGGGTATAGAGAAGACCTGTGAATGATTTCCATGTTTTCTATATGTGCCTCTGAGTCTTATACAGGCAACAGATTTTATAAGCCCTCCCTTGAAATAACCCCAGGGCTCTTGTTATGATGATAGATCATGCACCTGCCCCAGGAAACATGCAGGAGTCTGTTCTTTTGCATGAGGCTGTCAGTAGCAGCTCTTAAACCCCCAAACACTTTCACTGGTTCTCCACAAGATTTACTGTGACACTGTATGTGACTACATGCATGGAAGTACCACTGTTTTCAATGTCAGTAAAAGCAAAAACAGAAGGATTCAAGGCTATAGGCTGAGCCAGCACTGGTGGGCTGTTAAGGCCAAGAAGAATGACGCACAATCTTCTTCCACATGAGGCACTGACTATGTACTGGAGTGGCACATGAGTGATTACTTACAGATGTGGCATTCATTTCAGTAGAGCATGTGTTGGAAGTTCACAATAGTCTATACTCCACAAAGTCATTAGTGTAACAAGCTCACACATAACGCTCTCCCCCAAATCCACACACAGCTACACCTGCTTCATTCACCAAGATTAACACACTCCTCTTAGTGAATCCTCATTAAAAAATAAATCAGAAAGAGAAAAAAGAATATCACGCATAGCGTGTTTGAAAATTAACAGAAACATTTCATATTACCACAGGGTTGTGATATGAAAAATTTAAAATACTTTACAAAATACCACACACATACACACACACACACACACACACTCATTCTCACATACCCCTTTACAAAAAAATCCTAATACATTAGCAATATTTGCATAGAATTATACATGTAAATTATACAATATTTAAGCAGCAGCAACATATGCTGAAATTTACGACTAGATTAAGCTTAGTTGTGGCACAGAGATCAATGTACAAAAAGTACAGAGCACAAACAATAGTCCCCACTCTGTTAAACAGGAGTTAAAATAACTCCAGATTATACTACATTACATGGTTTCTCTGGTATATTACACATGTGTACATCTTTTAAATATTTATAGAATTATCTCACAAAATAATACAATAGGTTACAGTAATGGGGAACTGTTGTCCTGATGCAGCATTGTCCTTTTCCATAACTTCAAGCAGTTTCTCTTCAAGCAGTTCTGGAAAGAGGAGGTTTCCCATCTTTGGCCTCTTCTTTGCTTCAGTTATTTCCCTGTACAAATAGAGACAAAAAAAGGAGCCCCACTGTTCACCTAAAGTTCAGCAAAGATAAATAAATCACCTCAGCCCCAAGCCATCTGACAAGTCCTGCAATTAAAAGCCATGAGGCCTAGGTTCTCCATACACACCCCCTCAGTAATGTCAGTGGGTTCCTGTGGCCACTGGTTTAAACAGGCTTTAAAAAAAAGGGGGGGGGGCTTGCACATTTTATTATTTCAGCCAACATCAGGAAGCTATATCCAAGTCACAGTTACAAATGACAGCTGCAAGTCATCTTTTTCTCATGTTAGTACCAACAATAAAAGAAAAGAGGGCCATTAAAAATGTGAGACCTGGATTTCCCTGGGTTCATTACTCAGAAAAGTAACCACAGAGAGTTAAGTCTATATGTCAGTTCTAAGGCAGGTAATGCTAAGCTATGCCCATCTAGGCTTTTCAAGCATACTCCAAGGACAACAACTCCAGTATTTTTATCATTTAGTTTTGCCATTATTAAATTGATCTAATAGCAAAGAAGTTCTTAGATCAAGAAGGAATCTTGTCCTATAAGCCCAGTGAACAGATGATCTTCCTCAGCTTTGTTTGCACCAGAGTTCAGTTTCATGAGCATTGGCCTCAGGCTCGAAGCCTCTCCTTCTCCCCAGCAAGGTTCAAGGAAAATGGAAACATTTGCTTCTGTTTTCAACTACAGTAATTGTGGTTTCTCATTATATTTGGACCTGGGCAGCTCTCATTAAGGCTAATTATGCTATACTGAAACATGCAAATTCAAACCACTGTTAATGAGCCAAGTTTACTTAATAAACCATAATTAACATTAACCACAGTTCCCAGTGTAGATATTACAAATCTTAGCTGAAAGTGGAATTATGTCCTTTCAGTCTTCTTAAAACAACATAGGAACAGGAGAAAGGTAAAATGCTTTGAGTCTGAGGCTTGTTCATGCAATACTAAACTAATCTTCAATATTTCATGGGAATCAGTATCTAGACTTGCTAGCTAAATCCAAAAGTATGGGTTTCCACAGAAGATATGAGGTCTCCATATCATAAAAGATCCACTTTGGGCTAACACTAGTCTGAGTGTAATTTTGAATCCTTCATACAATCTATTGTACATGTACAGGGCATTCAATACTAGTCAGACAGATTATGTGCCAGCAGATGTCATCACTAAATAGCAACTTGGGTGAGAAGAGGACACAACACACTTATCAGTGGAATACTGCAAGGTGAAGTAGAGGCAATGAGGCTTACTAAATTATCAGCAGTTAGGAGAAGAGGCCTCTAGCTTCCCAGCTTGCAGAGCTCCATTCTTTGATCCTGGGAAAAGTGAGGCCAAAACAGATGGGCCAAAAGTGCCATCTTTGGGCCAATACAGGGGCATGACATTCAGATGACACCCCCCCCCCCCAAAAAAAAATCAGTCTGAAGCCATGCCACAGCTGCTTGAGGCAGCTCAAACCCTGCTGCAAAAGGATTGCAAAAAATGTGCTCCTTGCTGGTGGCCTGTTGCGGACCATGGTGGCCCCCAGCCTCAGGAATGCAGCATCTGGTGGCTGTGGTCCTACACTGTTCAGGGTGTGCCAGAGGCTGCTCCAAGCCACCTGCCTACTTGAGGCCTGAGATAGTGCCACACTCAGGGGCTCAATCAAATAGGGATATTATTGATCCATCTCTTGTGTTTTTGTTTGATTGCCTGATATCATGCAATAAGCTATAACAGAACTTGGAAAAAACTCATTTGAATAATAATCGATACCTAAAATGATTTATCTTTGGTGGCAACAAGAGGAAACAGTGCTGGGTTTTATGAAAAACACAACAAAGTTGAATGGGGAAGTATAATGAGCAATGCAACAATTTATACTCATTGTGTATTCCTGCCTCTTGCTTTCCTGATGTATGAAGAAGTCAATATGGTTTGTTTGGGTTTTAACACAAGATGTAGTGATGATCTAGGCACTCTCCAGGAAGTGCAGCTGACAGCCCATTACAGCATCTGCATCTCTAATACTGTTAATGATTAGTTTACATTACATGCAGTCTGTACTGCTCTTGGACACATTTAAAAGTTTAAAATTAGTCAAAAAGCTCCCCAGCCACCTTGCATATCATGGAGGTAAAAGACAGCACCCCACTGTAACTCTGTTCTAAAAATGCCAAAACAGCAATTGCTAGCCAACAATTCAATGCATTACTGTCTCCCCAGCAAGGAATGCAACAATCTGAAGGTGGAGGGGAGCAATTAGTGGTGAAACAGATTACTTTCCTAAAGCAATTTTCCAAGCTGTAAATTGTAGCTATTAGGGCTGGAAGCTATAGTAGGCTCCCAGGACAACAGAACTTTAGGAAATGCAAACAGTTTTTAAGTTTCAGCATGCCTGCTGCTGGAACAGACAAAATGGCCTACTGGAAAGTCTTACCTTAGTCTAAGTTGTTGCCACGAGTCCTTTCTTCACATTCAACATCTTGCAGTTCTATTACTTCTACTTTAGAGTTCCTCCTCTCACACCGAACATTAAAAGGCACATGAGGGTCCTCAAACTGTCCATGGTCCGTTTCATTGTATCCCTCATAGGATGGAAAACCTCCTCCATGAGTACTGTAGCTGTGCATAGCAGGATGTACAGCAACAGTAACTGAAGCTGAGGCAGTCACAGTAGTGATAGGCTGGCAGTATGGTGGCACTGAAGCACCCATGGCAGTGAAAGCTGGGTTCCTGATATTCTGAGAACGAGCTCTCTGGCTAGAGCAGTCCCTGTTACTTGGACAGGAATGCCCTTCAGTAGAAGTTTCAAAAGCATCCCTGCGTGGCCGATAAGGGGGTGGCCGGAGTCCTTCCCTTGGTTCTCTTTTGGGTTTTCTATTTTGATGCCATGTTTGTTGCGATCCAGGCTCTTGGTTGATCTGTAATCCTGGATTTGGCTGATGATACCGCATCTCTGGCTGGACCACCTAGTAAAAAAAGGGGCAGCAAAATCTTTCACTGAGGTTTAAAAAACAAACAATTGTTGCAGCTGTTTCTTGAGCCACAGCCTAGAAGCAAAACAAGCTTTCCCATGCTGTAGAAAACATTTTGACAATTTGAGATATTCATTTTAGCCCTGTTCAGAGGTTTGTTTTTATAAATGAGAATATGATGATGTGTACTCCAGACCCAGTTTGTTCACTTCCTTCATTCCTTCCCATGTTGCCAAGGAAAGTCTGAAAAGAACAGGGGATTGCATTTTTCTGAATCTAGTTACTGAACTACATGCACCTGGAAAACCTAATACAGTGGTCCCCCGGTTTACGAATCCCCCGGGGAACGAAATCCCCGGGGCCCGAACCGGCGGGACCAAAAATTATCCCCCGGGATACGAAGAAAAAAAACCGCGCGGCCCTTTTAAATCGGCTGCGCGGTCCGTTGAAAATAGCGGTCCCCCGGGAAATGAAGACTTCCGGGTTACGAAAGGTAATCCGGAACGGATTACCTTCGTAACCCAGGGGACCACTGTATTATAGGGCTGCTCATTGTGTGAAGCTCCACAATCACATTCAGGTGAATGTGGCTATAGGGCGTTTTCAGACCTTCCCTGGCAACACAGGGAGGGGAGTGGGGAGGGGGACATCACTTGAGCTGACATAGACAGCTCTCTCTACATGATTATAATAAAGGATGCTTGAATGGGGCTACTTATGATTTCTGAAAGTGTTAATAAGCACAAAAGGTTATCACACTAGAACACGTGTGTTTGTGTGCATGCACACAGCTGCTTCCTCAAAAACCTCTCACCATGTGGTCACATTACACACTCATCTATGTTTTTCAAGAGGGTGAAATGGAAAATAGATTCACAATTCTGCTATGGCTTCTAAATGGGGTTGGGCTTTTCAAAAGCTCAGCTACATTATGTACTGTACTCAGAAGATTCATAGGTTGCTTTGAACAAGTTATAAAATCTGGATTTTTGGAGCTTTGTAAAGGGTGTGATGCAGAGCTGCCACATAAATCAAATGACCATGACCTCCACCTATATCTATTTTTAGCTCCCTTCTTAATTTTTGCTTCAGAAAAAAAAATATTGGGTGCTTTGATTATTTCAGAATAGGATATAGTTTAGAATCAAGGTGAGTAAAGATTCAGCACTCAAGCTATTCCATGACCAGCTATATTTTCTTTTCTTCCTAAAAGTGGCCCTTTTTGCATTAACCAATGCTATTTAATAGCGCTGAGGGATAAGCTGCCAAATCTCAATTCTGCCCCCCCTCTTTTTACAAGAGACAATGTCATCATAGCAATCCCAATACTGTCCCTCTATTCCACATGCCCATAACTTGGATGTTATCAGAAGAAACTATGCAAATGAAATATGACACGAGTGTTAGATGCAAGTGGGCAAGGCAGCAACACTATAGTTTTGCTCATAAGCAGGCAAAGAGAGAACCAGGAGTATTGGGGCTCTTCTCTCCCTTGTCCAAAAGACTGAGGCTGCAAATCTGTGTATGAGTTCCTGGGAGTAAATGCACCTCTAAACTCAATCGGACTTACTTCTGAGCAAACACAGGACTGTGCTGTCAAATGGTCTTTAACCTCAGACCCAATGTTTCTGTCTTCCCCTTTTCTCAGAGAGAAAGTGGTGCCCAGTTTTTGTCCTTAAAACAAAATTTGCAGTTTAAGTCTACAATTACAAGGAAGGAAATCCCATCAAAGTGGAATTCATGTCTAAGTAAATAAACACAGGATTTCACCATGAGGGGCTGGGATGACTATCATGAGGGGACCCTGAATTTCTGAAGTTGCAACTACTGGACAGGAAACTCCACAGGAGCTGTCATAATACTTTCCAAATCCATTAGTCTTCTACAGCAGACCATCTTAATCATTCCCTCACTCCTGAAGAGTTCCAGCAAGTTTAAATCCAATAAGTAGTGATCTGTCAATGGTGAGCAAAGTCAACGTGTTCTTTCACATCATCATTCTGCCCAGCACAGAAAACTAGATCCAAAGGCTACCTGGAGCATGAATGGAGCCAAATACCACTTGGGAAAGACCAACAGTTGCCATGGAGGGCATGAAGTCCTGAGCCACTCCTGTCAGAGTAGAATCATATCTATGTTGAAGCCCTAAGTTACCACTTAGATGTACTGTATTGAATCTGAACAGAGAAAACCTCAAAATGGGTGGGCAACTGCTAAATGCTGGGAAGGCACATTGGCTTCCTAATGCACCATACCTGCTGATTTCTCCCTGCTGGTACCACAAATTTTTAAGTTAAACCCCCCCCCCCCCCCATAATCCATAGGAATCCTAGGGGGCAATTTTCCATGTTTTTGAGCCTCCCTTGGCTGAGATCCAGGAGAGGCTTTTCCCCACTATGAAGTAAACTAGATGTAAACCCATGGGCTGTACTTTCCTTACCCTTCATGGTACACCAGTTTGAGATATACAATTCCATATATGTGTTGCAGCCATAATAAAACCAGGTAAGCACCTGAATGCTATATATACAGAAGGGGAACCTGTGTATTTTAGTTATTAATGGACTACATTCCCCATCAGCCCTGGCCACTGGCTATGTTGGCTGAGGCTGAGTGGAGTCTCAGCCTTAAAGCATCTTGAGGACCATGGTACACAGGGTAACAAAAGATGAAAACAGATAGGGTTACTTACAGAGGATCTGGCAAATACGGGGTTTTCGGTTGCTTCAGCAATTACTTGATGGACTGGAGCACCTGTTCTTTGTGTAGCCGCATACTGATGGAGCTCTTCACTGATTCCTGATACTGTGGTCTGAGAACTATACTCAGAATCAGATGAATCTGACCCATTCTGAGTATGAGTTGGTGGTATGGCAAACCTCACAATGCTTGGGGGAGGCTCCGAAGAAGGGGTTGGTAATGTGCTCCTTCCATTGACTGGAGAAACCTAAGAATGACAATTTAAAAACCCTTAGTGGAAATCAGTAAAATAATCCCATATTGTTTCTCAGGTTTTGGAACAATAGATCAATCCACCAAATAAAATTGTTTTTCAAAACTGTTTCCAGTCCCTGCTGTAGAGTGCAGTGGCATGAAACGTGTCTTGATTTGATACCTTTAATTAAAGTATACTTGGTTTTCTCTTAATAATATCATCCAATTGAACAGTTGCATTTTTGTTATACTGATCTGCACTTCTAACTAGTATTATACACCAGGGATGGGAATTCTTTGACCCCCCCCCCAATGTTTTTGAATGGCAGCTCCTTGCAACCCTAGCCAATGAAATAATGCTGGGACCTGCAATTGAAAGGTATCTGGAGGACTACATAATTCACATCCCTGTTATAGACACACAATATGCTTACCCAAAAAACCCACAAAAAACTATGGAAGCTGGCCATGAAAGCCTTTGACTTTACATGCCTGTTTCTCTGTCCTACATCACAAAGACACTTTCTGTTTGGGATGAGGAAGGCAATAGATGAAACTACTACCAGGTCCCAATCAAACATCTTTTTCTGCCAGGGAAAACCTACATTCAGACTACCATTTCTTTTGAGAAGAAAGCCTCAGGACCATTCTAATCAAAGGAAATTGGGACCTATACCTGAGCTGGAAGCATCCAGAACTGCCTCTGCTATGCACTCCCTGCTTCTGATCCTATGATAAATTTCTAGGGTACTTTAGAACAGGAGAAGCAACCCAACCTTCCCTGCCTGGCACCCTTTTTTTCTTTTATGGGATAAACCCTTAGTATCCATATTCGTCACATGATCATCTACAAAGAAATCAAATAGAATACATCATTGGAAACAGAAGATGGAGAAACTCCATACTCTTAGCAAAAACTAGGCCAGGAACAGATTGTGGCATAGACCATGAACTACTAATTACAAAAGTCAGAGTAAAGCTAACTAAGCTAAGAACTTTAAACCAACCATCATGCAGAAAAACAACCTGAAGGGCATAACTGAAGAATTTAAATACAAAGTGTAAAACAGATTTGCACTATTGAGCCTAACTGACCAGGTGCCAGATAAACTCTAGACTGAACTCAGGGACATTGTCAGGGATTAAAGCAGAAATACACTATGTGTGGCCAAAAAGAAAGATAAGTATCAGTGGATGGCAGATGAAACTCTGCAAGCAGTCAATTATACAAGAGAAGCAAAAATGAAAGATGACAGAAATAGAACCAGATCCTTGAATTCAAATGATTTGTGTGGAGGAATAAGAAAAATTATTACAATAATCAAGTGAAATAGAAGCTGACAATGAAAAAGAAAGAACAAAAGGCCTATTCAACAAGAGCCAAGATATCAAAGGAAAATCTAAAGCAAGAGTAGGGATGCTCTACAATCAGTAAGGGATCATGTTACATGATAAGCCGAAATAAAAAGATGATGGAAACAATATGTGGAATAACTATATAGAAAATATAAAAAGATAACAGTTACAAAGAAGAACCGTATGAGAACCAACCTCCTGTTTAAAAAGGTGAAGTGGGAGCTGCACTCAGAGCACTTGAAAGAAATGTAACCAAGAACAACTGGCATACCAATAGAGCTGATTCAGCCTACAGAGACAGAATCTATTCTAGTTATAACTCTATTAACAAATATGGGAAACAAAACAATGACCCACAGATAGGGAATGCTCAATATACATTCTAATCCCCAAGAAAGGCAGTAACAGGGATTGCATTAATTTCCCATGCAAGCAAAGTGATGCTCAAAATTCTACAAGAAAGATACCATACATGGAATTAGAAATAGCAAATGTCCAGCCTGAGTTCACAAAAGGAAGAGGCACTAGAGATCATATAGCAAGCATATATCGGATAATGGAATGTACTAAGGAATTTCAAAAGAAAACCAGGCTATGCTTCCTAGACTCAAGCAAAGCATTTCATTGTATAGATCATGAAAAGCTATGCACTGTTCTTAAAGAAACAGGTGTGCAACAACATTTGATTGTCCCGATTCATAATCTGTACTGAGGAAAAGAGGCTACTGTTACGCAGTGGCATCACTAGGGACTGGGGTGTGTGTGTGCGAATTGCACCAGGTGATACCCTAAGTGGGATGGTGACACCTCTATTCCTCAAATACCTACATTTTGGCAAAAATGGGCTGGCATTCATCTGCTTTCCTTTAAAAGGCTTTGAGAGATGGTGAGAGTGGGAGGAGAAAGAAGAGTCTCCAGAATTTTTTAATATTAAAATTTCAAAATTCAAAATTTTAATTAATTTTTTGGATAATTTTAATTTTTTTATCCTTTTTAAATTTTCTTCAAAAACATAACATTTTAACAAAATTCTTCACTATGTATATGTAAATGTATTTAGGTGCACAAGATATTGTAATTTGAAGGTAGAATTTTAATATTGCTAGTTGTTGTACCCCACTCCGATTGTGTCCTACAGAGGAGCGGATTAGAAATAAATATTATGATTATTATTATTGTTGTTGTTGTTTATGTCACAACTATTAGCATTACTTTCATGGTACGTGGGAATTATGATTTACAAGTAACGTGAGTGCAAAAAAGCATTACTAAGGATTTTATATGGTGTGAAATGGAGGAGGTCAATGAGGGGTAGTGACACCATGAGTAATCTCACCAGATGGCACCAACCCTAGTGATGCCACTGCAGTTAGGACAGAATATGGAGAAACAGAATGTTTTCCAGTTAGCTAAGGGGCAAGGTAAGACTACATTCTATCACCCTATCTGTTTAATTTGTATGCTGAAAGTATCATACACAACACAGCATTAGATTCGGAAGAAGGAACTGTGAAAACTGGAGAAAGGAACATCAAAGATATATAAATGACACCATACTATTAGCAGAAAATGAAATCTGGAACGATTATTTAAGAAAGTTAAGACAGAAAGTGCAAAGGCAGGTTTACAGCTGAACATTAAGAAAAAAAGGACCACAGATGATCTACCTATTTTTAAAGCAGATGATGAAGACATCAAAATAATTTGAGATTTTCCATCCTTGGGCTCAATAATTAATCAAAGCAGAGTCAGCAGTCAAGAGATCTGAGGAGGACTAGGGCTCAGAAGGCAGCTTTGAGGGACTTAGACTAGATCCTGAAGAGTAAAATTATACTGCTGTCATTATACTAAAATTATAGTAAAGTCAGGATGGTCCATGCCATAGTATTCGACATCCCTATGTATGGTTGTGAAAGCTGGACATTAAAGAAAGTTGATAGGAAGAAAATCAACTCATTTGAAATGTGGTGCTGGAGAAGAGTTCTGCAAATACCATGGATTACTAAAAAGACAGTAAACAGGTCCTACATCAAATCAGGCCTCAACTCTCTCTAGAAGCCATGATGACTAAACTGAGGCTGTTATATGCTGGCCATATCATGAGAAGAAAAGACTGACTAGAATAAGCAATAATGCTTGGTAATGTGCCGGGTAATAGGAAAAGAGGAAGACCAGATAAATAGATTCAGTCAGGGAGGCCATAGCCATGACTCTGTAAGACCTGAGCCAGGCAGCTGAATATAGTGAGACTTGGAGGTCTCTCATTCATTGGATTGCCATAAATAAAAATGGACTTGAGGGCAGTTAATAACAACAATCTATATGGGGATCTCTCACTAGGTCAGTGGAACATTACTGTGCCCTACAGAAAAAAGGTGGAACTGTGCCCTAAAGAAGAACGGTGGAGCTTCAGCATGCTAGAAGCTTCGTAACAACTAATGGATTGTAGTATCATCTAATAGAGTGGTTCCCAAACTTTAGTCCCCCAGGTGTTTTGGATTTCAGCACCCAGAATTCCTGCCTATTGGCCAATTTGGCTAGAGCTTCTGGGCGTTTAGGTCTGAAACATCTGGAGTACCAGAGTCTGGGTACCATTGATCTAATAGTTGTATCTTAAACCTGATGTATCTTTCAAATTTGCAGCCTATTTATTTTATTTTATTTTAATCCCACTTTTCTCCCAAGTTGGGACCCAAGGCGGCTATGGTTTGCAAACTATAGCATGAATTGTTTCTGTTGTGATAAATATAAGCAAATGAATGCATTAGTTATTAGAAGTAAAAAATGATTTGTCTATAAAGTGTTGCCTAGCTGTAGGAACTACAAGAGAATTTGCTTTCCGGTATCAACAGGACACGATCAAATCAGATTTATTTTCACTGACAATTTTTCTTTTCTGTACCAAAATGCCAGCTATTCTAATAGCACATAATTGAGAAGAATATCATGTGAGTCTAAAGCAATTAGAGCAGCTAGAAAATCAAAACAAAAACCTGTAATTTCCAAGGAACACAATACTGACCTCAGGATATGGTCCAAATAGGGAAAGGAGAATGGGAAGTAGCACCAGTCCATTCAAAGCACCCAAGATGGTTAAGATTGCCAAAACAGCAAAGAAATATCTGAAATATTTTAATATATTAAAAGTCAAATGCAGAATATGTAATAAATTTTAAACTCAGAAAAAAAACCAAACATTTTATGACACCTGCAAAACAGTCAACTAACATTAATTAAAACTATTTTTGTTTAGCATGCAATTTTGGTTCAGCCACGAGTTTCTTTTTTTTTTAACCTTTTGGATTAGAGAGGCTACATTCCACAAGCCAAAGTGTCAGTTCAAAAAAGAAAAGGGGGGGGGGGTTGTTAATTTACCAGAATCTTGCAGCATGTAATGTTATTTATGAATGTGTTACACAAACACAAAAATATGGAATGTGAATTGAATGACTGAACAGATTGAAAGCACAAATACAATGAAAAGGGGCCCCCATTAGTGAAAACCCAGCAGAAGCAAACAAATGAAGTGAAGGGTGTAGAATTTAAACAATTTAGCCTAGAAGGAAAAAGCCCACTTCTCCCAGCAGCTAATCCACTGTGAAATGCTTCTGCATCTAACAGCAGAATCTCTAATTAAATCTCTAGTGTATCAGGTAAGGCTTTCCCTTGCCATTCATTAATCACAACTTTCCGCCTTGAATTCTGTGAGTTCCAGTTTTAGCAAATAGCTCAAATTGCAACCTTTTTAGACACAGGAACCAGCTTTTTGCAAAGAAAATGCAGTCTATTCTGTCATAAGCCTGAGCATTGTACTGAGTAAGAGCACTCTACAATGGCAGAGCTGCATTGCAGGCTAATCTTTTGTTGAACAATTTAGCATCTCTGAATGCTCTTGTTTTGTGTCAGCCAATTCAAACATAAAGGCCAAAGGACTATGGAAGAAGAGGAGAGTGCACAAGTGGTTGTCCTTTCCCACCATTGAGGCCTAAGGTCTGGTATCCTTCATGAATAAGATGGTAAACCTGCCAGCAAGAGGAAAGCCTTACTAGATAGTATGGGTGGGGAGGGGAGGCATAGGGAATAGAGGCTAAGTTCCAAAATGCATTTTACAGCTAATGGATTTGGAGACTTGGATCTTAGGCAACAGTTTGAAGGTGAAAGGGGCAGAAGGGGAAGATGGGGGCAATCCCTTTGCCAATGTCTCTGCTGACTACATGGTTTAAACAGGAAACACTCATCTGATCAGATCTATCAACATGGAAAGCTAAGCTATCATCCTGTTACAGTAGGATTACATCTGGGAATTTCTGGTCTGCATTAGCAGAAAAGCAGAGGGAAAATCAACAAACTAATCTCCTACGCTAATGTAAACGAACAGAGCTTTATACTGAAAAACTCCATCAACAAGAGGCGCTGGAGACATTTGCATCTCATCAGTCTAGCTCTAGAATAAACAGGCTGATTATAGATCTGACCACTCTGAGTATACAAAACTTCTATCCAGACATGATGTGGGGCTAAAAACCTACCCCTTGCAGGAAGTTTGAGGCCTTCCTCAACCTTGAAACAAAGTCCAAGCTTTGTTCATTAACTTTAGATTCTTCTTTTGAAAAACAGGAAAAAAAATGAACCCAGATTTTGCTAGACAATGAGATGGCAAAGCAAAAATGAAGCTGTGGGATGCTAAAATATAGATTTTTATTTCATAGCACATAGCCAATTGTTAAACTTGAGTTTAGGAGCTGCCTCCTGCCTAATTGTGGGGCCAACTATGCCAGTATACACTGTCTGATTGTTACTGCTTATAGCTCTAATTCAGATCTTCTCTTAATTAAACATTTGTCCTCCCTGTCATTGCTTTCCTCACATGAAAAGCAAGATAGCAATAGCAAGTATGTTTTTATACGGCTTACCGATGTACTAAGCAGTTTGCAAAGTGTAAGCTAATTGTCCCCAACAAGCTGGGTATTCCTTTTAGTGACCTATGGAAGGATGCATGCCTGAGTCGGCTCAGAGCCTCTGGCTGGTACTGAACTCACAACCTTGTGGATTGTGAGTGAGTGGCTGCAGTACACACATTTAACTACTGCGCCACCTGGGCTCCCTGCCTCTATAGATATGTCCCTATGACATATTGACTTGCACAAACAGTCTTGATGCAAAATAAGGGGTTCTCTGCTGATAATAGAAAGGCATAGCATTAGTATGGTCCTTCACCTGAGGTATGTAGTTAACACTAAAGGAAAATACCTAAACAGGGCTTCTTTCTCCTATTTATCCATATAAGCACAGAGGTCTAGGTCCAACTTTTTTTGGATCCAGTGGAGGCTTCTGTTCATGGGGGAAGAAGGGGACAATTTATACCAATTCTCTTTTCTTCCTACAGGCTTATGCTCTACATCTCTTGCTGTTACAAAGGATTTCCAGGAGCAAATTTTCACAGAATGCAAGTGGCTACTGGGAAGATGAGACCTGCTATGTCTCATCATATGAAGATGAGACAAATTCAGTATGTCTTTTTGGAACAGTCTCATAAACACAGCTAAGATTCAGAGGTTTCCGAATTCTGGGTCTGAGTCACTGATTGCTCTATTCCACGTTATATCATTCAGCACTATACCAGAGACAAAATTTTGCAAAAACAATGTTTATGGAAAAGCCTACAGGAGACGTGGAATACAGGAAACTCTCTTATATTGAATCAGACCATTGGTCCATCTAGTTGGATATTATTCATATTGACTTGCAGGACTTGCAGGTTTTAGACCAGATCTCTTTTCCCAGTCATATCTGCAGACATCAGGGACTGAACCTAGGACATTTTGCATGCAAACCATATATTATAGTATATACTCATGTATAAGGCTAGAAATTTTAGTCCAAAAATTTGATCCAAAACCCCTGAGTTGACTTATCCATGGGTAAGTACAGTAAGTACTGTACTTTAACACTTATATAAAAAACGAACTATCCCCTGGTGAAAGGAAAGAGTGTAATCTGTTCTGGAAGCACTGACCCCTCTCTATTCTTTCACCCATCCATCCTTTAGTGTGAGCTCAAACAGTTACACCTACTGGAATTTTTAAAGTGCCACTGCTTCCCTTTACTTCATCTTTTGGATCCTTTGTTACATGCCCCTAAGTTTTACCCCTTGACTTATCAAGATCATATCAAAATCTATAATTTTAGCCCCCAAACCTCTCCTTGACATATATATGAGGTTGATTTATATTCAAGTATATATAGTAAATCATCGGGTATCAATTAGCTTCTAGGTTGGAATAAATGCAGGAGGAGGGCATGATTTCATAAAGTCTTGAGAGACTGCTTTGCTGTCATACTCTGAACTACCATTTTACAGGTTTTACTTTGTGTTGATGGCTACTGTTTTTCATTTACAAATCAATCTTTTGTCAGCTGGTAGGACGATTTGTTACCTGTGCTTTTTCCACTCTCTCACACTCCTAGTTTTTGTTTACTGGATACACAATGCCACAAAGAAACTGTGTTGCCTTTCTATCTAGCATCTTTGCAGAGACTATCAGTAGCAAAACATGCTCTCTTTCATCACTCCCCTTAAACTCCTTTTCACAGCAGTGTGTGTGTGTGTGGGGGGGGGGGGCTTCTTTTATACTTCTATCTGCCAAAATCATATTCTTAATTAAATCCACAAGAAAACAGGCTCCTTTTAACTTCATATAGAAAGACCTTCAGGCTTCACTTTATAGATTTTATGTTACCCCATGTGATAATATAAGTGCCTGCCTTCTCTTATTTTATACTGGTTGTTTTATTTTGGTCAGCCAAAATTTGCCACAAACTTCCATCAGGAAAAAGGGGAAGGGGGGGGGGGAGTTCAGCTTCAGGATGTTTATACATTTCTTTGCTTCTCCACTCAAAACATTCCTGCATGTAAATAGTTTCAAAGAATGGTTAGGTTAAAGGTCATGTCCAGCTAGCCACTGGAGAATGCATTGCTGACTCTTTGGGAGTAAATGTATGTTGCTACTAAGCAAACTAGAGGCTGCATTTTATCCTGGGCGCTTCTGACTTTTCTGACTTGGAATGAAAGATTTAGGAACAACATCCGATGTTCAGTTTGCGATGGAAAGACTTCATCAAATGTAACAAGCAGTTAATAAAGTAGAATAAATGTGGAACCATGAGATAAACATGCACAACACATCATGCATGGCATTATGGCAGCAAGTAGATAGAAACGTGCAATAGTGTTCCTATGTAAGGAATCTCACTTATCTGATTATTTTGACTAGCCAAATTCACTGGGCTGCCCCAACATAGATTCATGCTTAAATGTAATCCAACTGAAACAATCTCTTAACTACCGGTATATATCTGATTATCCAATTGCAGGGACCTTTGACCAATCAGATAAATAAGATTCCATTGAGCTCATTTGTTTTTAATAGAGCAGATTGAGAAATAAAGAATGCACACATGATTTACCTGACAATAAAGTCAAACTCAGATCCTGCAAGCATTAGGACACCAAGCAGTGTAGACACAGCTCCATCCAACACAGGTGCAAACATGTGCTCTAATGCAAGGACAGCCCTGCGATTCTTGTCTCCCATTGCAGTCAGAAATGCCTAGAAAAGAATGAGGTCCACTCCCTCAGATTAATGTGTGTAAATTCATGGCAATACTTTATTTCCCCTAGTGAAGAAGAAAAGTAACACAATGTAAATCATTCACCTGCAGTTTCCTATTACAGTTGGCTCTTCCCTTACGTGGGGGATCCATTCCAGCCCCACCCACCCCCACGTAAGGGAAAAAAAGTGTATGCTCGAGTCCCATTAGAAGCAATGGGTCTGGTGTCCATGGCATGGGACGGGGTGTGTTCCGCAGGCGTGGGCCCCATTACCTCTTCCGGGGCACATCAGCCTTTTTTCTAGTATGGCTTCCAGCATATGCTGGAAGCCACGTAAGGCACGCCCGTGTATAATGCAGGCGCACTGTATAGATATATTACCAATGGGCAAATTAACCATGAATAATGACCTTGGTTTTGTTGTAATTTTAATTTGTAAAACGAAAAGTGTTAGGATCCATTTCTTCCTAGAAGGCATGTAAAGGGCCTTTCCCTAGTTTTAGATGTTGCAAGGCTATCAATAAGCAGAAGCATGGATGTAGAATATGTGGTCCACCAGATACCGGATTTCTAGCTCCCATCAGCCCTAATCATTGGCTCTTCTGGCAGGCAATGATGGAAGTTTTAGTCCAACAGCATCTAGACAGACACATTTTCCCTGAGTTAAAGACTCTCTACACATGAATCCTAAGTCATATACATTTTAATAAGCCTGACGATGGTTATTGCGCAGACCTATTCCCATTATGACCATGCTTTCTTCCGTATGGGAGGGTTGCTTCTAGAATGTAGAGAACTCTTTTAAACAGATTACAACTCTATGTGTAGCCATCAGGGGCCACTAGACTTTAGATTTAATCTCATTTGTAATTTCATTCTAAAAAAGGTGTGAGTCTATTCTTTCAAATATTTTAATATAGTCAGACCTCAGTCATACACAGAAAACAGAATTTGACGAAACTCAGGCTAATACAGTAGAATGATAATTAAAAACACTGTTTGATAATGTTCTTTTTTTCCTATTTGTGTTCCACTGAAAATCAATTTGTATTTAATCCAGAAAAAAATGTGCACAACTCTAGAGCGGCATGCAATAAAGTATGCATGTCTGAAATACATTATTGATACCAATAAGGCTGTTTTCACATTATTGATACCAATAAGGCTGTTTTCTTATTTCTCTTCTACTCTACTTCTTTGCACATGACTTGCTCTTTTTATTTTTTAAAGATCTTTTCTGTTTCATCTCCCTAAGGACACTATGGATGACATAACGTGTGACACATATGGAGGTTGGATTGAAAATGTGACAAAGTTCATTTTCAGTAAGAGTATTCATATTCAGTTGTCAATACTTCAGTGCCAAGCTGGACAAACAAAGCAATAATACAGAATTCATTTATAGATGAAAATAAGGACAGATACACTTCTTATATCATTGGGTTGATTCAGTAATGCATGTCATGGGTCTATTAGAATACATTATATTTAACTGAATCATAATTAATTTTAAGCTCATCAACATCAATGGATATAGCTAAGTCTATACCAATGACTGTTAACCTTGTCAATGGGCTTTCTGAAAAACTTATGAAACCTGTTTATCTTTTCTCCAGAAAAATGCACTGAAGTGCAACTTAATGTAAGAGGAAGTCTGTATCTGCAATGCAGAAATAATCCAGTTTGACACCACTTTAATTGCTGTGGCTCAATCCTATGGAAATCTGGGAATTGTAGTTTGTAGTTTTAACTGTCAGAAAGCTCTGGTGGCAAAGCAAATTACAATTCCCAGAATTCCATAGCTATGGCAGTAAAAGTGGTATCAAACTGGATTATTTCTGCAATTTTGGGTGCAGGAGTTTAAAATGGTTTTAAAATCATTGTTCTTGCTCCTACGTCACAGATCTCAGAAGCCCATTCCTTGAATCCTAGGGGTTCATGGACTATATGTTAATATTCCTTTGTCCAAATCAAATAATTATCTCAATTTTTTTTACATTAAAAAACTCCAGGACCAAAATCATAAAATGACACAGGTCCAAACACTATAGAAATAATCCAGTTTGAGATCACTTTAACTGCTCTGACTCAGTGCTAGGGAATCCTGGGAACTGTAGTTTATTGTGACACCAGAGCTCTCTGACAGAGGTGGCTAAATAACTCACAAAACTACAGTTGCCAGAATTTCCTAATGTGAAGCTAGGCAGTTAAAATGGCCCCAAACTGGGTTATTTCTGCAGTGTGTTTTAGACCACAAAGGTGCTAGCTGAAAGCCTATAGATTTGGTTCTATGGAAGGAAAAATGAAACAGCTAAAACGTCCAAGTTGTATACAGTGATACTCATATAATCACAGATGTTATATGGACATCACTGTTGTAGTAAAATTAAAGTCATGTACAACAATAAATTCTTGGCTGAATATTAACAATCAGTAATTCTCTTAAAAGCTGGAGGTTATGCACAAGACATGGGCAGCAGACCCAAAGCTCAAACATAGGCTCAGAAGTACTGAATATTTTGGTTAATACTGTTTGATTCTTTTATTTTTCAGCCACTTACATATATTCCTTTTGTTAACTTAGCTGCAAAGTTCTAATTCTCTCCCAATAATTTAAAAATATGTTTAGACTGAAATCTATACAAGGTCTAAGTAAAACATTGTTATGGTTTTGTATGTCCATTTAGCTTGCTGACAGCTAAGTATTAGAAAAGTAGGTGACCAACCCTCTGTTTAATCTACATCAGATAAGAAAGCACAGTAGAAGGGATGGGGGACAAAGGGAGAGGCCTCAGATTTAAAAATTTTGTACCCTGCACTAAAGCCTTGATTGTTGCATGACTGTACCTGCAATGTGTCAGCAGTAAAATATGAAATACACAAAGACAGAGGGACCAATATGGACATGATAGTAAATGCAAAGACTTACTCCTTCTATCCCTAGTTACCGTCCCCAGAAAAATCACCTCCCCCATGCTTCTGTAAGAAAACAGAAGTCCAACTGGTGCCAACATGTGCTAAATCCACACCAGCAAAATAATCCAAAATTGGTGTGCAGTATTTTCACCCTGTTCATGCCACACTGATTTGTAAAAATTTGCACTGAAATTGTATTGATTTCTCAGTCAAATTCAAATCAGTACAAAAGGGTGCTACTTCCCATGCACTTTTTTTCCTTCTCAGCATGAATAAACCTATCAACCAATAGCCTTTCTTGTTTTCCTGTCAGTCTTACCACCCACCTTGCACTCTCACTCGATGGCTCTCTCATCCAATCCCCTTCCCCACTTTGCACCCCAGTAAATAAGCGAGGGGACGTTAAATGTCTACAGGCACAGACACACACAGGATGGAAGGCAGATAGTGCATGAATCTACAGAATGGAAAGAGGGAGCAGAACAGGGGAAGGGATGAGGAAAAAGGTGGAAGCCTTTGGCCATAAGCTGGATGACTTTGGAGTAACGTTGCAAGTGGGGCAAATGTTTCTTTCTTTGGAGCTGCTGCTTCCCTGGCCAAGTCCAGCCATGAGATCAATGATGTGGGGACAAATCAGGCTTGCTTGGGTGAGTGTAAAGTGGGCCCTCCTGGGTTGGAGAAAGTGAGCATTGCGTAGACTGAAATGACTGTCTCCCCCCATTTCCCTCTCCCAATATCAGTGGTGAGTGAGTGAGCAAGGATTATTAGGACCAACCATTCCACTAGTCTGATTTCCTCCAAGTGACCAAATTTACCACAATAAAATGTAAGACACACACCCTGGCAAGCAAACAATTAAACATACACTGACTGTTTTACAAAAAAATGGTGACAACACACTTGCCAGATAGAGGATGCCATCCATCAATTTGTCCTGCCCCCAACTACCCCCACTCCCATGTCACACTAATCTGGCAGGATATCCGTTACAAAGAGCCAGAAAAAAACCCTGGGTTTTCCTGGAAACTGCAGAGTAAAAAAAAATGTTGTTTTAAAAACTGATTTAAATTCCTCGGGCA
The DNA here is from genome assembly GCA_034509955.1 of Urosaurus nigricauda. NCBI lineage: Eukaryota > Metazoa > Chordata > Lepidosauria > Squamata > Phrynosomatidae > Urosaurus > Urosaurus nigricauda. The sequence continues at coordinate 78,890,830 of JAOEGL010000002.1, read as the reverse complement.
TCAAAAGAAATGATTTCACTTTGAATCCAGAGGAAGGACACATATTCCTACAGGATCAGCATCGAGGTAAGTACAGATTATTTTATAGGTGTGGAATCACCCTTGGTAGTGGAATTTACGGTGAAAAAGAATTCAAAATACCTTCTTTCCCCACATTCACGCCTCATCACTTCCCTAACCAGGTTCAAAACTGAGTTAAAGACTATATTATTTAGGGAAGCATTCCCAGGACTGTGCCATCCACCCCAGGATGCCTCCTTTTAGCTTTGTATTAAGAAGCCGTGCCCTCCCTCCAGTCCATCTGCCTTGGTCCTGGCCCCAGAGGGAGAGAAGAACCACCGGACCTCACCCCCTTTCCCATCACCTTCTCCTCTTCCTTTTGTTTTGTCTCTTTTAGACTGTAAGCCTGAGGGCAGGGATCTGTCTAATTTAAGATTGTATGTACAGCACTGTGTAAATTTACAGCGCTATATAAATAAAGGTTAACAACAACAACAACAACAACATCATTTTAGTACAATCCTGGCTGATGTTCTTCAATTGTTCTAAAATATACAGAAATAGCAACTTGCAATAACTTGGGAATTTTGGACTTCTCCAGACTCACTGCTATTTAGTACTTTAAACAAAATGCTTAAAATGATCACAGTTCTCTTCAAAGCAACATCAGCTTAAAAAGACTTGGCTACATGGTCAAATCAAGTCAGAAGTATAGAGCTGTCTCAGACAGCTGGGACAGTGCAGTAGCTATGTCATAGCTGGTCATAAATAAACAATATGGGTGGGCAGGTGGACTACATTGTATAGTAGGTTTTATGGACTAAGGGGCTGTACAGATGGGCAGCTGAACGCCAACCCTTTTTGCCCCAGATTGGGGTCGCAGCAATTGCATGCCACAGCCTCTGGAGGGTGCAAAAAGAAGCCATGAAATGCAGCTTCATCTTGCTCCCTGGAAGGGGCGTCACAGCCATGCTGGAATGCCACGATGACGCTTATTCATTGCTGCACCATTTGGGATGGCATGCACCATGTAGATCAGCACGCACCACAATGATGCTCTGCCAGGGGCGGTAGGGCTTCTAGCATGCAGACGCTCAGCCCTTACCCCGCCCACAGGCTGGCGTTTTTCGCTGGTTTGTACACAGCCTAATTTGCAAAACTGAGGTTGCCCTAAGTTAACATAGAGCTTGCAGGTGGATACTTTTGTAGTGCACCCAAATATGCATGTTCTATAAAGTAATGTGAATTAAACTCACTTTAGAATTAAAGATAAAACTCATTATATAATTGAATGTTTTCTATCCTTGCTGAAGGCTTCTTCAGTTTGGAAAATCAGCAATACATGGAAATGCTAGCCACCCATGTGCAAAATGATTTTGAACACAAGAAGAATCAGAGATGAGACTGTATATATTCAGAAGCTATACAGTTTGGCATGAATTATACCAATTTGACACAACAAGTGACTGATTTTTTTAAACATTTGTATTTAAAACACACTCAACTCCACTTACCAAGGCAATGTGAACAGTAAACTCCACTCCAATTCCAACAGAAGCAATCAAGATGACAACGGGCACTGCACTCAGCTTTATCCCAATAAGACCCATCATGCCAAAAAGTTCCACTGTCATCAGAGCCAGCACCACAACCTTAGAATAATTCAAACAGTGATTAGCAAATTAAAGAAGACAGAAAGAGAGAAGGAAAGCAAAGACTTAAATCTCATTTTACTCAATTAAGTGTCTACATCCTTTGGAAACTGCAGTTTAATAATTTCCTCTGAAGCCAAATCACAACCAAGATTTTCCCCCCATTTTTCTTTGAATTTGGAAATACATTGTGAAATCATGTTGCCTGTTGTCTACTTCTTTCTAACATCCCACCTCCACTTGCATAGTCTGTGTATAGTGGTTTATCCAAGTAAAAATACAAGACTTGGACTCCTCTCTTCCTTGCATTTTTGACCTAATTATAGAGTTAAGTGAAGATGACTCCTCAGTAATTAATACATAGGAAATAGAGAATACTGCAATCAGCTGAAAGGTATCAAATTACAAAAGGGCCTCTTAGCTTTGAAGAACTTGGTGGGATCAGCTTAGACAAAGCAAAAAGTAAAAGTTAAGGGGAGGCTTTTTAATTTTTCATTCTTTCATCTATTTTTTTTAAAAAAGAATGAGGTGGTGGAGGAGAGAATAAGAAAATAGGTATCAGAATAGAGAAATGTGCAAGAAAAAAATGCCCAAGACTCCTGTTAAAAAGATTAAAAGATAGATTCACTTTCTGTAAACAAAGTCCACCCCCTGTAGGCACTACAATAAATATTTTATAAGCTAATGACTCATGAATGATAATATACACAGCACATGTCTTTTGAAAGCTATTCTAGACTAAACATTTACCTTTTAACATACCTGCTGTACAAGTCTATAGGACCCTAAACTGGTAATTGCTTTCTACCTCTACCATTTTATAAACTATGGTGAAGTTCATAACGTTTAGATGTAAGAGCAGCAACATTCCATTTGAAAAGAATGCTTACATACTGAAAGATGTCCAGAACATATAAAAGTCTAGTCTATACAAATTATGTTTATCATTTTATTTCTCCTATACACCGCAACCCTGAGCTGAACTTTTGCCCCACCACTAGTACTGTAACTCTGCAGGCTGACTGGCAACTTTTCACAGGGTTAAATTTATAAGGAGCTAGTACAGGATATATACTCATGTATAAGTCTATAAGTTTTAGTCTAAAAATTGGCCCCCAAAAGTTGAATCAACTTATTCACAGGTCAATATAACTACTGTAACTTAATTCTTATTTTTTTAAAAAGGAACTATCTCCAGGTGAAAGGCAAGATTGTAATCTCTTCTGGAAGCACTGATGCCTACTCTCTCATTCATCCAGCCTTTAGGATAAGCACAGACATTTATGTCTCCTGGGATTTTTTAAAGTTCTTTGGCATTCTTTTTCTTTGCTTCATTGTTTATATCCTTTGTTATATACCCCTAGGTTTTACCCTTGACTTATCCATGGGTCATATAAAAATCAGCAATTTTGGCTCCCAAACTTGGCCTCATGAGGTTGAGTTATAGTTGATTATATATGGTATTATCATAATACAAAGTCATGCCTGCCAGGGATGCCTACTGAAGCAGTCAAATGATGGGGCTCTGGTATTTTGTTTAGCTTGGTTGAGTCCATAAAACTTGTTTTCCATGGGCCAGCAGTGAGTAAAGTCCCAGAAAAATGTCAAAGTGGACCAGACTTGAGTATTGTTCACACAGGTCCTTTGAAAAAAACTTTGAGATCTAGTTATTTTAAAAAGTTGCAGACGACTAACCTATGGTTTACAAGCCACTTAAATGATGGGCATGTGCCCCATTTCCCCAACTAAGAAAACACATGGCCCATTCCCACTTGCAGAAAAACCTGTATTGGAACCGGGCTGTGCTCTGCTTATGAAAGCGATTCCAAAAGGCCCCTCATTCACACTATGAAAAGGGACCTTGTTTGGAACTGCTTTCTTAGCTGGGAATGCTTGTCGTTCCCACTGGAGCTGCCATGTAAGGTGACAGCCCTTAACACCCCATCCCCTTCCCGCAGGGGAATTTTTTTCATGGGGGGGGGGTATTGATCACAAAATCAATCTTGTGCATTTGCAATCGTGTGCATTTGCAATCTTGTGCATTTGTGATAATGAAGAAAAAGAGGAAAAAAGGAAGGAAGGGGGGAAGGAAGGAAGGATCCCCCCCAGGAGCAAGTGTGTATGTGTATGTTTCTTTTTCTTCATTATACTGATTGCAAATGCACAAGATCACAAATGCACAAGATCACAAATGCACAAGATTGATTTTGCAATCAATACCCCCCTCCAAAAAAAAACCCACACATGATTCTGACCAGTGTTCCCACTTATTGGAAACACTTCAGAATTGTGTTTTCCGAAAAAGACCACTTTAAAACTAGTGTCAGGAAAGCCTGGGCTATTTGCTTTTAACCCGGTCCTTTCCTCCACTAATCAATCCGATGAGGATCAGAAGTCGATTCGAGTGTGAACACTTCGAATCAAAATATAGTGGGAATGGGGCCACAGTTTGACAAAGTAATAAGTTGTTGTTGTTATTGAATACTACTACTACTACTACTACTACTACTATTACTTCTACTACTACTACTACTTCTTTTTCTGACTATAGCTTCCAGAAATTCCCAGCCGGTATGAGCAGTGGTGTCTGGGAGATTCCAGGAGATGTAAGTTTTTTTGTTTTTTGTTTAAGAAAAGCAACTTTTCCAAGCTGTGGAAAAGTGGCGGGACAGTTTTCAGAACATAATAAACAATTATTTACAGAGAACTTGAAATCATATCAGAGAGATTTTTCAGCTATGTCTAAAGAAGACATTAAAAAAATTATCATTCTTTTACATATCAAAGTGAGTACAAAAGTTTTTATATTTCAGCCAATAGACTGCTCCAAAGGATTAAGGTTATTGCAGCTTATACCTTTACCATGAACCCTACCCCCTCAAGTTGAATAAATATATCATGAATGATGCAATATGCATACTCCATCAGTAGCCCAGACATAAACAAAACCTTTCCGACTGTAGCAAGAGCTATGCTGAAAGGAATTTAACTTCAACAGAGACTTACAATGATCCCAGCCGTCCAGGGGTTCAGAAGGAAGAGGGCACACACCAGAAACGTGCAGGCCAGAACCACGCTAATGGACAAGAGAAGCCAATGACGAAGGCCAATGTATTGTTCCCAAAAGAGGAATGGATATCCATTTGGGTAACTGGGAACCCCAAGGCTGGTGTAGTTATTGCATATTGCTCTCACTTTCTCAATAGCTTCCACAAAGTCAGAAGTATCACGCAGTCCATTGAGGTAGAAAGGAAACTGAGCATATTCAATAGGCTCTGCTTCTGGGACTGTGAAGAAAATAATTATAACGATTCATTAACTGTATTGTGGGAAATATGTATTTGAAGACACAGTGAAATAGAGATAAAAACGAGCATTTTAACTTTTGGTGTGAGAACATTATTAATGTATTAATTTGCATCAAAAATGCAATTCAGGCTTACCAACAAAACACAGCATAACCAGTCCTTGGCATTTTCATAAAGTGGAGTGTTAGACTGAGTATAGGCAAGCCTTCTCACTATTGTAGTATTATGCTATACATTGAGAAGGTATGAAGAACCACCCCCACCCCCCACAACTGTCATGGGAAATATTAGCATTTCTAAAATCACAGTCTTTTGCCGATGGAGTGCCTTTCTTGTTCCAGGATATAAACCACCTGGATTGTTAAGAAAACAGGAGGGCTTTCTCTCAGTCCCACCACCTCTGAGTCCTTATTGAGGACTTGGGAGAGAGCCTACCCCGTGGCTGCTCACAGACTTGGGAACTCCATTCCAAGGAAGTCAGGTTGGCCCCCCTCACTTTTCTCTTTTCATTGGCAGCTGAAGATATTTTTATTTAGGCAGGCTTTTGGTGGGTGAATTTTACATATATAGGGTGTGCTATTTTAATTCCTTAATGTTTTTTTTTTTTGCTTTTTAAAATGGCTTTAACTATGCCATTTTTAACTTATGCTTTAACATAAGTATTATTTAATTATTTTTTAAAACTTTTGTAATTAATGTTTTAGTTTTATCATTTTAAATTATTGTATGTTACATTAAATCACATTTTGGGAGAAAGGCAGGATAGAAATCAAATAAATAAATAAATAAATAAAGGATATGCCACATCTTCCATGCATTATGCTGTGTTAGTCCGCTGGAGCTAAAATGGTGACCCTTGCATTGCTTTAAAGACTAACAGTTTTGACATAAAGTTTTATGAACAGCCACAACAGGACTGGTCCTCCTATTAGACAGAGTGAGATGGCTATCTCAGGCAACAGATACCAAGGAGATAAGGCATGGTCATATGGTGTTGGAGGACAGAGCCATGGTGTCTCCAGGTGCAGTGCCAGATGCTGTCCCATAACTAGTGTTGGTCTAAGATTAAATTGCTCATTTCTTTGACTTCTTTTAGGAGGAATCAGTTAAGGGTTGCCATTTTCTCCTTTGCCTCATGGGGAAAAATGACTTCACTTATTCAGCAATAAATCTTAGGCGTCATCCAAATTGATTAAATATATTGTAATGTATGGGGGTATATTGATTTGGATTTTTCACTACCTTTTATTGTACTGTTTTGTGGATTGTGTGTGTGTGTGTGGTCATAATGTAGCTGTGCATAGCACACATTCCAATCTGCACAGTCTCATGTCATGATCTGGACACATGGCTTACACACATCATCTGAAGACATTACCCAAATGAAAAAAACAGTAACAATAGATCCACACTTGCATTTAAAATTTGAAATTTCCTGGGATAGGGAAAAGGCCTCAAGCACTTATGTTTGACTGTATTTCTACCCCTGACTGCTGCTCTTGTTGCTGCTGTGTGTTCCACAGCCTGAAGGGTCACTCAGCTGACTTCCTTAACATGATTTGCCCTATTATAATCTCAACTATAAATTTTCATTAAGACAAGACTTGGCCAACTGCCCAAGAACTTTAGGATTCAGATCTAGCTAAGCACAATTTGCTTGTTCTCTTGTTGTATTTCTAAAAATGCCACCTCTTTTCTTCCCTCACTCCTGCCACCTAATAACCAACTGGCAGTCCACCCAACAAGTTCAGTATAAAAGCAAATAAAATCAAATTGGTATTGCCCTTCAGAATGTACATGGGTGACTTAAGCAAGGATTGTAAGGAATGACAATATTCTTGTATACAGATCTCTTTCTCACCTAAATAATTCAGGCATGATGCAGGTGTTAGAGAATGACCTAATTTGCCAGAAACTCTTTGCTTGCTGGGCTGACAGATTTAGAATAAACATGATATAATTCTCAATGATAAACACCCTGCATTTGCAAAGGCAGCATATCATGGGAACTGAGGGCTTCCCTTACACATAAAAGAGTGTTGCACATTAAGATGAAATGCCTAATGCAAGCTTTAGACCGCTGAGATAAACTATTAAAAACTTCATTTTTCAAAATGATGAATGACTACAGAGGGATGGCATTCTTCTACTACATTACACCACCATATCTGTCTCCTGAGTTTTTATAAAGGAACACAATATATTGTTCTGTTTACGGTCTAAGTCCTGTACAGTGTCAACCAACAGGAGAGCTGCTGTGCTTTGAGAGAGGGGTTGAGGCACTTATATAAACCATAAGACATTCAAGTGAAATGTTCCTTACTGGTTACTGGCATATAGTCGGCTTTGTCATGGACCCATTCTGGACGGTGAGGCCGGATGTTGGCTTGAGAGGCAGCATAAGCCACGGGGTCATTGCTAACCCATGCTGTCAGGTAGACATAGAAAGCCTTTGGGTTAATGATTCCATTTGCGTCCACCAGGCGCTGTTTAGACAACTGTAAAATGGAAAGAAGCATTTCAGTATGGCCCCTGACTTCTAGGCCTCTTGTTCAAATATTTAACACAGAAAGCCTGGAATGCATACCATACAACACAGTACATAAAACAGAATCACTGCTTTTGTGAGAAACTTTATACTCAGCAGTGATGCCACAAAGAGCCTAGTGCTGACAATTGGGGATGGGGGGTGGTGGCAGCATTTTTATATATCCAACCTTTTCAAACTGTTTTCTATAGCATAAAATGCTTTGCATACAATTTATTAGAAATATTCAATCAGTAAAAGGTTTCAGATGAACATGAAGCCAATTAAACATGAATTCTGTTTACAAGAATGTCTGCAGCCCAGAGGGGAAAATGACCAAGTTAGAGAAACATATTCAAAGGTGGGTTTTTGAGAGGAGGAGGGGAGAAAAGAAAAAGAAAGAATCTGGCAAGAGTCCGACGGACGTCTGTGTGCAGTTAACCTCTGTTGTTAACACTGAAGGAAATGCCACCCAGTAAATGGAGGAGAGCTATAAAAATAAAACAACATCTGTATAAATTTTGCTAACACTTGCCTCCTATGACCTATGCATTCAGAAAATGCCCAGCACCAAAAACCAGATGAGTGCACTCTTGTGGAGGTCACATGGGCAAATGAATTTGGGGAATATGAATAAGACATGCTAGGATTCTGGAACAAAGTCAGCCTTGCCAAATTTGGGGGGGGGGGGGGGGGCGAATACAGAAGATGCCCAGAAAAAATAGCAAACAAGGAATTCTGATTTTTTTTTTTTCATTTCAAACCCAACTCTCATTTTTTTTAAACTCTGAAAAACAACAGTGACAGCAATCTTTCTTTCTTTCTAAAACTGGAATTTAGGGATCTGGAATCAATTAATCCACAGGATATGCAACAACGGCAAGTCTTCCAATTGTCTTTGGAATTGCAGAACACAGCTCATGAGCCTGTGGGTGCAACAGCATGATTTTATTCCTTTTAGTCAGAGTAAAATGTATCTGGAGCCATAGGCTAGTAAAAAAAAAAATCAGCTGGGTAACCAATTATGGGCTCCTCTCATCTGTATACATTTTCTTAATACTGGATTCCTTGACAAGGCCAATGTATTTGAGAGCATACATTAGTCCCCCCCCCCAATCCATGGGGAATATGTTCTAAGACCCCCAGCAGATGCCTGAAACCATGGCTAGTACAGTACCAAATCCTATACCAGTAGTATTTTCAAACTGTGATTGACCACACGTAACTGAAACTATGGAAAGCAAAATTGCGGATGGGGGAGGGGACTACATACCGTAATATTTTTGGACAATGGCTGACTGCAAGTAACTGAAACCTTGGAAAGTGAAATTGCAGATAAGGCTTGACTACTATATTGCATATTGTGTGACTCAATATTACTTTGTTCAGATTCATTATTGTTCTGAATTGGAATGCTAATTGAGTAACACTTGGCATTCCAGATGTAGTTGCCATCAGCACTAACCAGCATAGCCAGTGATGAGAGATGATGGCAGCTGCCTTCTAACAACATATGTAGGGTCACATGTTCCCTGCCCTTGCTCTAAAAACAAGCATTTATGTATAGCAGCCTCCACAAAAAGGTGAAAGGACAACAAACAGCTACTAATAAGATCATTTTATTGCTTTTTCCTACTTGAATTTAAACCAAGTGATTTACGGTACCATTCAAAGTTAAAGTAATAATTATACATTTTTCATTGTTGTTGTTGTAATGTGCCTTCAAGCTGACATAGATTTATGAAAACCCCACCATGCAACATTTATCCAAGAGATGCTTGCGATAACCTTCCTCTGAGGCTGAGAGAGCATCATGTACTTAAGCTCAGCTAATAGATTTCCATTGCCAACAGGGACTCAAACCCTGGCTTTGCAGAGTCCTATTCTGATGCTCCTACTACATGACATTGACTCCCACCGACTTTTCTTTCACAAATAATTCATTTAATGAACCTTTTAAAATCAAAATCAATGAGGCAGAATGTCTTTCACTCAGAGGGCTGAGATCAATTTTACAAAATATTATTAGGGATTACATTTTAGTGGTAGGCAGATCTAGAGACAAAAAAATGTAACCGAAAATATAAGCATATTTTCATTTAAAGCTCCTCTTGCCAGTATCTAAGCCTTAAAAAAGGTATTTATGTTTTTAGAAAATCCCATGCAGAATCTGTAAAGTGTAAAGAAGTAATAGTAATAAGTATGTGTGCTTGCTAGCATTTGATCTGGTCTACTGATCATATAAACAGTTGTTGCCACCTCAGCAAAACCATGAAGCAGTTTATTTTATTCATACCTGCAGAGGTAATTTATCTTATTCATATCTGCAATGCTCTGCAAAATGGCCCTTGTTCAGACACCCAGAAAGTGGCCTTACCAGAAACTAGAAGTTATAACCAGAAGCGACTTCTTGTTGGGATTCTTGATTGTGGGGAGGGGGCACCAAGGGATAATATAAGGGTGAAAACTGATCTTCACTGTCACTATGGTTGCTTACCCTGGCATAGACAGGACTTTTAGGGACTGTATTAAAAAACAAATTAAGAGCCACTGCTACTGTTTTCTCCACTCAAATAATATACTCTCATTGGCTTTTTCTGTGCCTAACTATGTGGTTACATTCTGCATTGTTATTCTGACCAGTTATCAAAGAACATATCAGTTCTCCAACCTGGAATCTTCTCTAAGAATTTTTTTGTTGGAAAATCAGCTAAAACTAGAGAAGAGCCTTTCTGGCTATGACTGCTATCTAGGAATCCAGGCACATTTCTCCTTCGCACTTTGGCTTGACTGTGCATCTGACCTTCCAAGAGAGGTTGTGACTCCATTTACAACAATGGAAGTACAACATCAGTGGGGCCTCCCATGATTAACCTATTTGTCTTAGCTGTACTGAGATTTCAATTTATTCACTCTCACCCAGCTCATCACTGCTTCCAAACATTTCATCAGACCTTCCTCAGAACCTCATTTAGCTCCAGTGAAAAGAAAAATCAGAATCAAGTGTCATCACTTGATGACCCTTTAAATAACTAACTAATAAATCACACCCAGTGTTTTCGTATACATTTCAATGAACGTATGAGACAAAACTGAACCTTACACAATGGCTTAGGCAGAGCAGAAGACCTGCACATCTGTAGGGCAGCTTCCCAACATACCACACTGTCTGTAATTCTTGCCCCAGCCATGCAAACAGGAAGGATTCCATGGTAGTGAAAGCAATAGTAAAGCCTGGGAGATCAGAATGCATTACTGCTGTCTGATTATTCTTTTATGGTGACTATCAAAGTTTCTTTTCCCCAACCAAGCTTCATGAGGGCACAGATAATCTACTTCAGCCACCAGTTTCTGGAAGTGTGCTTCTGTTATCCATTTATCATTAAAAGGCATGTTAGAAACTGGCCAGTAAGTATTCAGGTTGATGGAATTCAAGCATGGTTTCTTCAACAGAGGTTTGACAACTGCCTCCTTTAAGATGGCAGGAGGTACCCCTGCCCTTCCAAAAGGAAAGATATTGTTTCCCTTATTACTAACCAAATCAATTTAAGACAGATTATTACAAACAGAAAAACAAACAAACAAACAAAAAACCACAGGTCGACTGCATCAGCAACAACCCGACAATTCCAAGAATTCTGTCCACATACTCAGCAGAACTGAATTGGAAACTCATCATGACAACTGTGGCCACCAGACATTCTGGCCATATGCATAGTTTTATACTTTAATGCATCATTCACAAATTTTAGTATAGAGAAAGATGCAAATGCCTAAAAAAACCTACCACAACAAGCAATAGTAGATTATAATCTATCCAAACTTGTGGACAGGAAGTAATAATAATTCTGAGGTATTAATATTGCTCACTGCCACCACTATCATGGAGTATGACTTCAGATATGCTCTTCTTTGTGCACAGAAGGATTCATCTAGAGTTTTCTTCAAGTACTAATCAAGCTGCTGTCCCTTTTGATTTACTGTCCAGAGAACCTGGGAGAAGCAAGAAGACGACTGGACTCTATCATGCAAGAGTACACCTTAGAGTTGTCATGTCACCCCTCCACTCTATCTATCTATCTATCTATCTATCTATCATATGTAATACATATTCCTTATTTATATTATTCCGCTTAAAACAGAATCACTTTAGTATTTTTTAAATACCTGGCTAATATTAATGGGTTTATCTCTGACGCCTGAAATTGTTTGAACCAAGAGTTTATAAGCCAGAACAGCATCTTCAGATCCATTTTTATAACTGCTGAGTGTTATCTTTCCAGATTTCCAGTCACTGTCAAAAGCCTCCTGAAGTCCTGTTGAAATGTAAGGGTACAGGTTAAGAAAAAAACCAACACCATGTCACTTACCAAACTTCTAAACAAAGAGAGAAAAACAGATAAACTTGCCTTTTAGAGCTATTAAAAGGCTTCAGGATTTTGCAGTTTTCAGTCCCCAAGTAAGTGCTGACTGGCAATGTGGAACTTCGCCACCACTTTCCCAGAGCTCTTTTGACTCTTATTCTGTCCATTCCTCCCTCTTACCACCACCCCTGAAACAAACAGAGCCTGGCTAGAGAACTGTCACCTTCCTCCCAAGCAGATGTTTCGGTGAGTGCCACAGAACTCAGACACATGGGCCTCCTAGACTTACAGCCCTTACATAGACTACCTTTCCCATCTTTCAGCTAGTTTGTGGAAGACTGCGAGACTAGAGTTCCAGAAAGATTTCCTGCTGCCTTAGAACTGGGCCAGTCCTCCCACACCCACTTAGCTAAACTCCACCACACATGAAAACATTCTGACATCATAGCACTATTGTGTGTGTGGCTGAACACATGGCTTGTATTCAGACATGTGTATATGTGAAGTACAGGAACCACATATGTATGTTGTGACTTAAAAGACTTATATGGTTGTATGTCCATAAAGAAATGCTTATACACCCTCCTACTTAATATATAAATACAGTAACTCCTAAATTTGAACCCGCCCTTTTATAAGGAATACGCTAACGCAGAAAATGGCTTTGTGTTTTGTGCATTCTGAGATGTCAAGTAAACAGACATATGGTTAAAACCTGGTTTAAAATAGGGCAAGGAGGACACATATGGGAAGAAATAGTGCTCTGATCCCCACAAAGCATCCACTAGAACAGCTCAGATGTAAGGTTTTGCAAAGAAACAAAACAAACAAAACAAAACACACACACACAAAAACCTTGAAGAAACCACTTAGAACATAGTTCTGTGGGACAGTGCAGACCATATAAACCTAGGACTACAAGTGCAACAGGTTTAAAAAAATGTATGGAAAAGGAACAGATGATGTGATGGGTGTGATGAGGAGCAATCTCACAATATTTCAGTTCATTGTGGAACACAAGCACACCAAATCTCAACTCAAGTGAACATTTCAGCAGCAGTTACCCCAAGATCTTTTAGAAAGGTTCTCCAGGTTCAACAGCATCAAGCAGTAGATTTCTAGCTTATCCATGTGTTCAATTTATATGAACAATATGATGTACACCAAAGTTACAGTTTCTACCAATTTAACTTTCACAGGCACCACTGAAATGAAAAGGGCTAAATCCTATTGTTAGTCTCCAACTAGAACAGATACACTGTATTAACATAAGTATTGACTTACCAAATGCCAGTTTATTTACTCAGTCTGCTCTAGTTGGGGACTAACAATTGAATTCAGGGGCCACAGAGGTGTGGGAAAAGTGATCCTGCTGGATCATGCCTTTTGACTGTAATGACAGAATCTGGGAGACATGAAGACCATTGCCAAAAAGAAAGCTTTTGTTGCTCGTGGCCCTTAAATGAAATGCACAATGGGGAAGAGACACCCAGCACTCTGTTGTTTCAGCTACCGCTAGGTGCCGAAGCCATAGGTTATATGACAACATGACCAGAAATTCCACCGCAAAGCCGGAGGAAAAGGAAACCCACACTCCAACTTTCAAACTTCAAACAGCAACTCTGCTCCTTCTTGAGCACAGCATGAGTGAACACGATTTTGACAATTTGTTCCATCTGTTCAACTTGTGTAGCTAATACAAGTTGTGGGATCTGCTGCCAGCACGTGTAAAGATCACAGCCAACACCTATTCACTCTCAACTGTTATTTTCCTCTTTGCCACCCCTTTCAAGGAGGCAGGGAGGGTGGGCAAAAATACCTCACAGCACAAATTTGGATCAGATTTAGAACAGGAAGCCACAGCCCAGCACAAGGAGGCTGTGTGAGAACAGATGAACGAACCACATGTCTAAAGGAAGGAGAGGAAAGGGGGGAGCAAGGGGGGGAGAATCCATGACCCACCTCACAGCCACCTCGCAGCTGCACGGAGAGGCTGTAATCAAAACCATCATTACAGATCTGATAGGTTAGCTACAGCTATAAAGAGATAAGAGGAGTTGGAAGAGAAAAACATGGTCTAAATGACACAGCCTCAGGCTCTGGCTGCTTGCTCTAAAGTTGCCTCCCATGTAGAGATGCAATAAAACTGGCTCAGAAAACCAAACAGGGTTCAGAACAAAAATGGCAAATGAAACAAGCCTGCCAAACCTGGCATATGCAGTCCCTCCAACACTTGGCCAAAACTGTGTGTGTACATGGTTTGAGTGTTAGACTATGACTCTGGAGAGCAGGGTTTGAATCCCCATCAGCCATGAAAACCCACTGGAGCCACATTCTCTCAGTCTCAGAGGATGGCAATGGCAAACCCTCTCTGAAGAAACCTGCCAAGCAAACCCTGTGATAGGTTTACCTTAAGGTTGTCAGTAATCAGAAATGACTTGAAGGTACACAACACACACACACACACACACACGCCTTCAAGTTGTCTACAACTTATGATGACCCTACAAATTTCACAGGGGGTTCTTAGGCAAGGAATTCTGAAGAAGTAGTTAGGCCAGTACAGTGCAACAACTAACATCTAGTTATTCCAGTTCCATCAACAAGTACTTCCAAGCAGCCAAAATTTGGGCACTTGGAACAAAACAAATTTAGGAAAAATATACACTTCTTTCTGTCAAGGTTTTTCCCTTTCTTTAAACCCTTCAAGCACCTTCAATGATTGGAACATCATTCAAGCATATTAAATTATTGAGAAAATGGGTTCATATTGTTGACATAGGCATATTCAGTATATTATGCCTTGGACTATTGGAATAGGATGGGCTAAACAAACAGACAGTTAACCCTTAAGGAATGAATGAATATGTGTGCCAATCAAATTGAAAGGCAGAGCTTGGACAAGTTACTTTTGAACTAAATCTCTCTGAACTCCTCACCCACCCACCCCCAAGCCAACAAGGCTGGAAAGAGATACATTATTTCTAACAGTGTAATTCTAGGCAAAGAAATAAAAATAAACAAAATATAAGGAGACTCTGCAGTAGGAAAACAGAATATTACTAATTAAATGCTATTAATGAAAATAGTAAAACAAAAGTACATTAGTGAAAAATCAGTTTTATCTGTACCTTGCAGCCAGTCTCTAAAGTAGTGCAACCACATTTTTGGAAGCTGATTGTTTTCTTCCAACAAAACATATGTTACATTGCTGAAACTTTTGTGAAGTTCATAAAGCAAGTGCTGGATGTTGGGATAATCTGCTTTTTGCGTCACTATGTACATGTGGTAGAACGAGAAGTACTTGAATTGGGCTGCAATGAAGTCATACTCCCGTGTTTCCCGTGGCACAATGTCCGTAAGATCCAGCCCATCTCTCACACGGGTGGTTCCATAAAGACTGAGGCCAAGTAAGGCCAGAAAAAGAAAAATGACCACAATCTGCAAATGAAAAAAAGAAGACACTATTTTACATGGAGACTTTTACATTCTTATTTGAGTGATTAATACAATTAAATCTGGGATTGGTTGCAATTAAAAGCATATATGATATTTAAAAATATAAAACAATTTAAAAGCAATTTGAACATTTCTTACATTTCATTATTTTTCCTAGGACATGACTTGCTCATTACATAACATGCCAAGTCAATGTGGTTGGTTGTCTCAAAAGTCTGAGTTGAGCACCAAGACAAAAAAACATCTTTGGCAATGCTCCATCCTAATTTGTTTGTACTGGTTCCTACCACCCTCATTCCATGGTTTGGAATTTTTGGTTGCCAAACAACTGAAGCTATAACTAAGTTTGGGACATAGCTGTTTCATCAGCATAACATCATATAATTAACTTGCACACACCCATGTAAGGAACTCATTACAGTTGTTCATTTTCAAGCCTGTGTAGGACACATTTAGACTTTATATTAGCAAGATGAGAAACTGTATTAAATCTGACTTTTTAAAAGGCCTGGCATTTCAGGAAACTATGGCCAAGATCCAACACTTTTACTGTACTGTATACCAGCACAGTCATCCTGGATCTCATAGTGCCTGAAGTGATTATGCAACAGGTACCAAGGCCTTGAGCCTATCCACTGCACAACTGTTGAACACCTTGTTGCTCACCAAGTCAAAAGGAAAGTTGTGTGTATGCTTGTGCAAAGACTGGCTGCAGTAGAGAACAGCACTTGCAGTACCTCTAAGAAACCACAGTCATTTACACGATAATTTTTACACCAGTGTACTACACCAACGGATTCCAGTCATTTCTGTTTCCTTAGAGATTTCTAAAATTTAATTAAATAAATTAAATCAAAAGTGAACAGCAACAGCAATAGCACTTACACTTCTATATTGCTTTATAGTGCTAGGCATTCCCTAAGCAGTTTACAATATGTTAGCCAAGATTTTGGCCTACCTTCTATTTTAGTCAACAGATCCATTTAAGCTGTTACATTTATTTACTTATTGACTTAGCATTCAATGACTGAATGGATCTATTCTAATTTGTGATTAACCAACAGGTTGCCAACTATAGTTGGGGAACAGATCCAGGCAGATTTAGACAATTATCATTTATCAGCCTGTTCACAGCTGAGAATGCAGAAATGCCAGTATAATGAGAAGAAGAGAGATTCTAGGTCCTAAAAGGGCAGCTGTGCAGCCTCATATAACCTATTGTGAAGGATGAATAGTTAGGAAGAGAAGGGATTAGAAATAAAAACAGGAAAAGGAGCAGGTTAACAAGACCAACCCCTTGGTGAAATTATTCATATTTTTATTCTTACTACATTTTTAAAGTGTTTCAGTTTTATTATAACATTTTATTAGAATGTTAATGAAAGCCTCCAAAATGGTATACAGACAGATACTGAATGACATACAAAGATAAAAAGTTATTATGCATACAACCAACTAAAAGCAATAAAATCATCAATCCAAAAATGCAGCAAAATTAATTAAAATACCACAATACCATAATAAAGCAAGGCCTCCCATCAACATTTTAACTCTCCAGAAGGCTAATGCAGATGTTCCCTAAAACAACTAGGAACTGGGCCTTCACTGGAAAATCTATGCACAGAATCATAAATCCAGATCTTCAGATAAAGAGCCAAGTAAGATAGGGAGGTTACTTTTAAGGATGATAACCCCCACCTCCATCCTGGATGATCAACACAGGTCTACAACTCAGTGGGCTAAGAATGGCGGCTCATCAATCTACCCACAAATAACATACAGTATTCCTACTGAAAAACAAACAAATTTTACCTTTGCTTTTGGATTTAACAGGAATGGTGCATACTGCTTTTCAGCAAAGGAGGAGAGTGTCCATTTAGTACAAGGTGGCTCAAGACAATGCAGAGTGGATTCTGAGTACTGGGAAAGGAGATCCCGGGTTGAACTTGTGCTTTCTGGGCTTTGGCTGCTGAGGTTATCTTGTGTTACTGTGACCGGCTGTACCGAAATTTCTGAACGAGGTTCTGCTGTGGTATAATAAACCTGGGTATGAGGGTCATATTCAGTGCGCAACTGGACTGTGGACTGCATTGTGATCTGAGTTTCATGTGCAAAACTATGGCTGCTATAAGGAGGTGGAGGGCTGTAGCGTACGTTGTCACCAGCCTCTGCATATGCTTGCGGTGCAATCTGAATTACTCTGCTGACACAAGGGCTGAAAGAGGACAAAATGGGGATGTTATTGGTTCTCACTGTAGCCAGAATAACCATGGTACATTATTGTTAAGGATTTATTGATTCACAAAATATCATAAAATTAATAAAATATCATCAAAATATTTGATGTTTCACAAGGCACAGGAATACAGGTATCTTACTTAATATTACAGATACAATGGGACAATGGTTTGGTAAAGTGTTCTAACTTGCAGGCAAAAATGTGTTGAAATACAGATAAAAGAATGTGTGTGGATACTTGCCTCCAAGTTGCCTTTACACTTGTGATGATCCCATGAATTTCAGAGGGTTTTCTTAGGCAAGGAATACTCTGAGATGGTTTTGCCATGGCAAAATCAACAAACAGTTATCCCCCTCTGCCACCCACTGTGCAATTTTAGTGCCTTCAGCTGTTTAAATATTTTAATCAATTGACTATGAGGCTTTGGACCAATTTAGTTTAAATAAAATTCATATGTTTTATGTTTCTGGATGCTATAGAGTGAGCATTTCAATGAAATGGTATAGGGAGCCCAAAGATGAAAGATGGTGAGAGAAGAAAAAAACAGAAAAAGGGGAAAGAGCCAAAACCAGTGACAGAAAATTAGGGACAGGGAAGAAATTTCTTCAGCCTTCTGTGCAGGGAGAAAATAGGGGGTAAGTCAAAATGGTCAGAGGATGAGATGCTTATGCAATCAGTTCCACTATTCACAGAAACAACAGACAACAGAAAGATGAGAGGAAGGTAAGAGTGAATGAATGAAAGTGCAAGTGTGTGAGAGACATTGACACACAGAGAGAGAGACTGAGAAAGGACTGGCACAGAGATTAGCCACTTATGGCATTTGTTCCATTTACTGCAATGTACTTTCCCCTTTGGTCAGGGGTAGGGTCCTATGGGAAGTTAAGGGGCCACATTAGCCACTTTCCTTGGAGGGCCACACCTCCTCTTCAAAAAGGTCTTTTTTCAAAAACATGTTTGCTGCCAAATCTATAGGAGCTGTGAGAACATTTTTGCCTTCTTTTTACCTCCCCCCCCCCAGGACATTTCAGGGGAGGCATTTTTAACATCTGGAATTGACCAGAAGTAATTTCTTGTTTCTAAAAAAGATCTCTAAAATGGTTGAGGGGGCAAAAACATGGCCAAAATGTCTCCCCTGAGGGTATCTAGGGGCAAATCCCCCCCATCCTGTTTAACCTCTGGGGCCCTATGGGCTGGATCCAGGCAATGTGATGTACCTTGCTCAGCCTTCCTTAGGTCTATGGTCCTTTATAGACAAAATGTTTCCCATCCCTATCCTTTCCCATCTTGGAACAAGAATAATCTCCTTCCTATATGATCCTGTTTGTCCAACTCCAGCATAGATACACATGAAAAGAAAAATTCTCAGTATTAGCACCCAACATCTGCAGCTCTCTCTCTAAAAGGAGATCCATCTCTCCCCATCCTTGTTTTTCCCCATCGCAATTTTTATTCTGTCAGGAAAATTCTGTATTTCCTTCAAGAGTTATTCTTAATTTTATGTAGTGTTATGCTGAAAATCATATGCTAACTTTGCACAGAAATTTATTTATTCATTTCATCGCCTGTCTTTCTCCACATAGAATACACAAGCTGGAAGCAAAACATATTTATGATTTTCCCATTCATCCCAAACTCACCCATGCTTCCCAATAAATGTGCTACTAGCATATCCTTATATCTTGCTCATCGTTGAATAGTTCCAGATCTCAGGATCCTTCTTTTTATCATCTTCACAGTTTTATTAGGAGCAACATTTTAATTATATTAATCCTCTACTTGATTAACTGCATTGATTAATGGTCTGAAGGCAGCAGCCTTACTAATTTCATTTTCTAAAGCAATTGGGAAGCTGCCTTGTTTAACTGAAAATATGCAAAAAATTACAGTTTGAAGCACTAACTGAAAGCAAAACAGGCCTATGCAGATGCTAGATTGTCCCGTTTGTGTTGCCATTAAATAAATCTTGGCAATCAAAACCATTCATGTAGAAAGATTGCAGTTAATAGCACAATGCCCTGATCACAGTAAAGACAGAATGCTACAACCACTTACTGTGTCATGGCTGCTTTTAAAAATTCCCTAGCAGTTGCTCTAATCAGTAAAAAAAAGCTGATCTCTGATTTCCTATAGATGTAAAGAATACTCACTAGTTTTCTTCTACTCAATTGAGAAATGGAGTCTTGACACATCAAGACCCTCCTTTGACAAAATGGTCAACTATCAAAAGATTTTTCACACTTCAGGACTTCTTTGAGAAAACCCCTTAGCAAGAAAAAAACTTGTATTTTGTACAAAATGTGCTGTCCTTTGTCCAAACACTAGGGGTTGTGGGGGGAGGGGAACCCATGTTTTTTGTACAAACAAATTTTTCACATAAGTCTTGACTGTGAAAAATCACTGAAATAATACACAGGCAATTTCAGAATCTCATTCAGCAAGTATAATACTTTTGAAATCTTGTGTTTTTGCACATGAGAATGATGTTATCAATGACCTGTATCCCTATCTTTTCTAGCCATCAATGAAACTTCACACTTCCCCACAATGGGAAAGCATGGACACTGGAGGTCCAAGACTACTCTGCTTCCCACCCAACTCCCAGGCTATAGACATTTAGCTCTCCATGCACTTGTTTTGGAAGTGGCAACATAAAGTACACCCACACTACAATGTTATATTAGTTTCATACCACTTTAACCATCATGGCTTTATTCTAAGGAATACTGGGGTTGGTAGTTTGGAGAGAGCCTTAGCATTCTCTTCTAGAGAGTTCTCTTATATACTATCCAGAACTATAGATCGTAGAATTCCATAGGATGGAACTATGACAGTTGAAATGCTATTGAACTCTAACTATGTAGTGTGGAGACACCTATAGTTCCACCCTGAAAATGTGAAGCATGTACCCTTTGTAGCAGCAATCCTACAGCCTCACCTTGTAAAACAGCAGAATATATCCAATCTCCGGTCTTCACGACGATATAGATCCATACTCAAAATAGCAGGAAAGATTAACAGAACCATGGCAAAGTTGAACACCACTACCACAGCAGCCTAAGTAACCAAACAGAAGGAAAGAGAGCAAACATAAGCAAGTATAATGCATTTAACACAAAGAGGTTTATACAAAACCAGAGCTTTTTTCATTTGGCAGTCTTATATGCTTATGTTGGCTCATTCATGGTCAGGGTTTTATTGCAAAGAATGAAAGGAGTATCTTAGCATTCTTATTTCATTGTCAGAAGTTTACTATATAATTAGTTTTTGTTATATTAAATTGGATATGTTTTTTGTGGTCACTGCATCCCAACCTCTATTACTCACCAGTAAAATAAGGAAAATAAAGATCAACTTCGCAAGATTATGAAGGAGGACACAAAACTATTTCTTTATTAATTTAGCTTAAGTATAGCTTTTAAAAATGAGTGTGCTAAAAGGTCAAGCGAGACCGCTCAGCAACATAGCTGGAAAGATGGCCAATGATGGAAACTGTCCTTGTAAACTCAATTAACCATTGTTTCAGTCATTCAAGAAAGAGATCTCCTGATCTAACCAACCCATGATTTATAACCTCTTCTCCTCAAAGGTATGTGAGTTCATAGTCGAGACCTCAGAATCCCCTTTTGATCTTTGGTAGAAAGAACAGACTCTTGTCAGAAAAACAAATTGCTATTTTAGCAGGGCTGATATTGATAGAAACTTGCAGTTTAAAAAGAGCAGGAGAGAAAGTGTCCAGAAAGGTCAATTAGTGCTAGCTCTCAACCACCCAGTAAGGCCCTTGCAGAGCATGGAAGAGTTATCATTTAGACTACAGCTCCAAAAAAATTCTAGCCAGCATGGCTCATGTAGTGGTATAGATGTAGTTCAAAAAGTAACGTTGCCAGATTCATGATCCGTATTTCACAGAAGGTTCTTGCCAAAATTCTATAGCATCTATCCTTTTACAGCAATCTCATCTGTCATCAGACCCTTTGGTAGTTCTTTAACTACCTTTATGAGTGGCTCATCAGGAAATGCCTATAGCAAAAAGGAAGTGCTATCAGAATCCTACAGCCTTAGTAGTACTGTATGACTTTGTATCTAAAGCAGTGTATATTTCATCAAAATTTTTTGTGAACTATTTAGCCTTCTCTGTCAAGTGTTATGTTCAGAAAACAACAGACCGGGCTGTTCAATTATTGCATTTGGCCATTCTTTTATGATGTGCCTCACTGTGTGTGTGTGTGTACATAAGTTGGCAGGATCAGTGTCAGCACATAGCAACCTTAGACAGCTGTCAGAGCCGCAGAACTCAATATGGACACCATTCCTAGGTTCCCCCTATTTTTCCCCTTTCCCCAAGGCTTTTAATAGGTTCTGGGTTGTTGGATCTGGGAGGCACTATTTAAATTTCTGATAATCCTTTGCTTTGGAGCATCGTGAGAAAAAAAAGGTGGCTGACAGCAGCTCACCTGTAATAAATAAATAAATAAATAAATTTTATTTATAACCTGCGCCTCTGCCCAGCAATCGGAGCAGGGTACAACAAAGTTAAAAACAGTCACAAATTAAAAGCAATTCCTATAACCCAATTCCTAACCTCCCACCCCTTAAAATTGAATTAAACTGGCATGAATTAAAACCAAGCAAGCAGAATAAAAACATAATATAATATAATAAAACATAATTTGTGTATTTTTCCCTAGCTGCCAAGGAAATCCACAAGGGCTCACCCACAAGGATGAGGGCCACTAGATTTTGCCAAGAGCCTCTAAAACCTAGAACTGGCCCTCTTTGTTAGAGCTGTTTAAAAAAGAGTTACCCCAAATTCCCACATCATCCTTGTAATTCTATTTTATCATGTTTAATGTCCATGGGCAAGCTGAATACTATATTTTGGTACTGAGACCTGAAATCCAACACAGTTTTCTTTTAATGGCAGTTTCCCTGAGAATAGTGAGAATTCCTCTTATAACTATAAGTATAAAGCTTCTTAAAAAAAAAAACAAAAAAACAAACAAACCAGGAATGGGTAGATATGGATTGGTAGGGAAGTGGAGCCGAGCCTGGTGAAAAACTATTCAATTCTGGTGTTGCTCCTTGTGTTTTATTTTGTTCTTATATAAAGAAAAAAAGGTGGTTTGAGGGCTCAGATACTCCCCATCAGAGAAAGCTCAAGAAAGCTAATGAAATCTGTGGCCTTAATCCACAGTGAGTTGTGGCCTAGCTGGCAGCACAGGAAGAAAGAGATTGATTTACATGTGCGCGCACGCACGCAAACACACACACAAACATTCAGAAAATTTTGTACAGAAGTCCTGTGTATATCCTTCACTTAGAAATGGAACTACGTAAAACAAACAAACAAACAAACTGATCCATTTAGGCATTCACTGCTTCAGTATGTGGTGGGCAGCTGGTGCTGCTATTGCTGTGGCTGCATGCGTTAAGTGAAGGAAAAGAATGGAAGTCTGTGCTGGAGTCACTGAGGGAGAAAGCCTCGTAGGCTGGGGCCCTGCCCAAGGTATGCGCTGCTATTTGCCATTCCTCGCGGACCACCCAAGGAGAGCGGGTGTATTGTATAGCCAGAGATGATGAGCAGATGAGGAAGCCTGCCAGGCAGCCCTTTCCCTTACTGCTATCTCTCTGCAACTCCCTTCTAATGGCATTCAAGTGTTGTATTTTTATCCCCTCTCACCCCTCCTTTAGACTTTACGAGTAAATTTAAAAACTTTATGACAAGAACAACGAGAGCTTAAGGAGCTGGGTGTAGACAAGAGGTTTAGATATTGTAATTTAAGCTGGGAGTAAGATAATAAATGCATCTTACAGCCTGTATTATTTCTCCCACTAAGTGCATATATTTCTTAAAGGCTTCATTAAGAAAGTGAACTATGAGAAATTATGTGTTTACCTGTGAACTTTGGATCTGGCTGAGGAAAGCAGGCTGGTCAGCCAGCCTCCTTTTCTCTTCAATGAGAAAAACAGTTGTTTAGGTTTCTCCAAAGAGTTTCACCACAGGAAAGAGACACACCATACTAGCTAGCCAGCTCAAGCAGGAAAGAGTGGCGGTGGAAATTGATCCTGGGAAGCTTGTGCTAAGAAACCTGATTATTATGCTGGCAGGAAGCCTTTCTGGTAGACATCCTCCTCTTCACACACTACCTCTAGAAATGATGAAATGGGGAAACAGTCCCAGAATCCAGTATTTGAAGCAAGAGATAGATATCATGATGACCTGAACATGGGATCTTACAATCTGAAGTCTTGGAACAGGGAGATCACACACTCAAATAAAATGGAGTATCTCCCACTTCAGATGTCATTATATTCTGTACGCCAGTCATACCGACCTGGTGTCTTCCACGTGTTTTGTACAACAGCTTTCAACATTCCTGACCACTGGCCACATTGTCTGGAGATGCTGAGGACTGAAGTATGGGGAAAAACAGGCGAGGCAAGGCTCATATATTCCCAAAGCCACCATGTGTAGAAAAGAATAAAAGGAGAGTATGTATCTTCCAAACAGAATGTGGACATTCTGGAGGGGGAAAGGAGGAGAGCTGTTTCATCCTAACAGAACCTGGAGGACCTGTGTTTATGCATGGGAGCATTGTAGAGTATCTTTTAAACAGAACCTCAGTTAGTAGACAGGGCAGTATTGTCTGAGCAGGCTCTAAACTGTTTGTATTGTATCTTAAATACAACCCAGACTTTATGACTCTTTATTTCCCAGAATCCACATGGCCAAAAAGGAGGAGTAGCCTCTGCCAATATGGCTATCCCTCTGTACCATCTTAACTGAAAACAACAAAATCATGACAAAATGTGGCTCTGTGACTCTGACATCTTCATTTCCTTCCTTTCTTTTGTATGATTTTTAACATCTTTGCACAATGAAGAAGTCAGTGGAGCTTTGAAACCTTGCATCATGCATTTTGTGTATTTCGGTTGTTCCTATAAAAGGTATTGCTGTTTTGTGGATTTTGGAAGTCACTATACTGCTTGGCCAATATGGCTCCCCTAGATATGTTTCCAGGACTTCCCCGAGATATGTTATTGTCTGAGACAGAAAAGCAAACAGTATCTTTCATCTCTGCTCTAAGTGAAGGTTCAGAGTAGCTAAGCTCAGTCAAATTGTTTGGCACATTTGGCAGAATATCCCATTAGTACCTGAGCAGGAAAAAATAAGACAATACTCAAAGCAAATAACTAACAAAATAACTGCCTTAAGCAGCTGTCTCCCTCTACCTAATGATATTGTCAACTCTGCCAGATATGAAAACACTACTCTGCTAAAAATAAATTGCAGTAAATGTTAATTTTTACGTAAGATGCTGGTACAAACTCATTCTCATTTTGCCTTGAGACATATTTATCACTTCTTTACAGGCTAAGAACAAAATGCAGTCCTGGATTAAGTATATGATATTCTATATTCCCACTTGTTTCCAGACTGAAAATAGTCCATAAATTTAGCTATATTTGATTTGTTGTTGCTGTTTTCAAACAGTCAGAAGGTTCTCTCCTTCAGCCCTCTTCTTTCATTTTTAGTTGTATTTCCCCTCTTGGCAAAAGAGCAATATAAAATGTTATTCTTAAAAACACTCGCAAATAATGTATGTGCAGATATTCACAACTGATTTTGTCCAGATTCATTTTAGAAGTATTATGTTACATGGATCTGGAGTTGTTCAGTCTAATCTGACAAGGTGTTAAAAGAGTTCCAAGAGGAAGCATTTAACTTATGGGTGCTGAGGAAAGGGTGACTGATAAAAATGCATGAAAGAAATTCGTAGCTACAAAAATTAATAGAAGGATACAATTTTACACCAATAACCCCCTGTCACTGAATATCAACGGAAAATTTTCAGAAATATCCATCATTACATCTGAAACATCAGCACCTCCTTTGCCAATCATTTGAACTGAACTAAATCAACAACCTGGTGATATGGAGAATGTACCACCTTGCCTGAAACAAAAGAAGTTCAGAAATAAGAACTGATATGCAAGAGTGAAAGTTGGGATTTCATACTGTCAGGAAGCCATTTATTCTCGCTAAGCAGCTGGATTATTTTACAGATACTGAGCCTCAAAAACCAACGATGCTTTGATTGTTATCTTATAATGTCTAGAGGAAAGTGAACAAAGATAGAGAAAGGGTCAAAGCAATATTCTGGTTAAGTCCATCTGCTAGTGGTTGAACAAAAATAAACACTGCTGAAAAGAAAAAAATGCTGTTATATATTGCAGTGCTTTCTTAACTTGGCTGTGGAAGGTTTTTAAGTCAGACTGGAATTCTTCATTAAATAAATCTGAATGAAACAAAGACAGGGTAAATGGACTGCAAATGTGGGGAAATCCACATTTAAAAACAGACCACCCAAAAGCAACTTGAATGCAGCATTTAGAATCAGATGGCCAATTAAATGCATAACTTGAATTTGACTAAACAAAGCTAACAGAAACAAATCAAAGATATATCTACGGCTGACTAGGAAAGATTTGGTTTTGCAACCCTTTGCTTTTTCTAACATGCTCAATAATTATAGGTTCTAAATACAAGCCCTTTGCATTCTATAACACTTGTCACACAAAATGTGATTAGGGTGACATGTTTTGTATCACAGCATGTGATCATAGTGCTCCACAGAGTGTCTCTTTACTTGGGTTCCAGGGCAGCAGCTCCCAGCTCTGAAGTATGAATTGTATTTTTTTTAAAAAAATCTTGAGTTTAAAAAGTAGGATAGCAATAGGATCTGCCATGACAAACGTGGGTGGTAGACAAAAATGTGGCTATCATTTACAAGAAAAAGAACAAATTACAAGCAGATGCATGAAAAGATGGGGCAACTGAGATAAGCAGTAAAGCACAATAACTGCAACCAAAAGTTAGTTGCTGTTCTTATAGATGAAGGTGGCAATTTGTGGCCCTCCAGATATTGTTGGACCAGCATTCCCATCATCCCTCATAATTGTTGGTGTTTGCTTAGATCTGCTGGGAACCACATTCCAACAACATCATCAGAGCCACAAGCTGCCCATCATTGCTATAAAGCCAAGCTGTATTAGATCTCTGTTGGGAAGATGTTTGGTTAGATTTTTCTTTCTTTTAGGATGACAGATTTCAATAAGAATGCATCTCCTGTTTTGAAGAATTACTGGTTGCAAAGAAGAAGGATCAAAGGAAAGGTTAAAAAGCAAACATTCAACAGCCTTAAGGAGAGAATAAGTTGCTATTCAATCGAACAATAACAATATGCAGTTTAAAAATATGAAGTGTAGAAATGTAAGGATTCAACAATATCAAAAGAAAAAGGTTCAATTTATGATGAAACAACATACTATACACTCTCAAGAATTACATGATTGTGTACAATGGCCCCCTCTTGCAAAGATACAACACTGCAAATTTTTGACTTTCAAAAACAGCTCATGATATGTGTGGCAGCATGACTGAAAAAGGAAGAGATTTTAAGGATTTAAGGATTTTAAATATAAAGGACAAGAAATATTTCCTCCAGATCACTAGAGTGGAAATTTAGCCTTAAATACAGATGCATCCATTAAAATTATGCTATATACGTATGGCAATATGCAAATTTATTACGGTAGAAAAGGAAGTATCTTTGTTGCAGGTCCTCTGCAACCTGAGAAAGGACAGCTAATCAAGCAGGATTGCCTTTTCTACTTCAGTTAGTAGCCTCCAGAATCTGGGCAAGAACTGGCAACAACAAAAAGACAGACAAGGAAATTTTGCCTTCAGGCCGTGGGCAATCACTCCTTTTCATGGCATTACTTACAAACTGCTACACTCAGATTTCCAAAAAACCACAATAGTTGCAACAGGTATTAAGGGGGGGGGGAATGTAATTCTTGTTTCCTCTAGTTAGCTCAAGGGTCAAGTAGAGTGAAAAATGGTTGGTGAACCAGACAAGAAGAGAAGAAAAATGACTGCTGAGAAAGTACAGTTACTAAAGTCTTTACCAAGGTCAAAGTGTGCTATAAATCCTCTCTGTGTTGGAGCCGTTCCAAAGGAGAACCTCCCAGAGAACTCTTCAAAGAGTTCTTCATTATAGAAGCAGCATCTATCAGTGCTTTCTAATTTTCTCTTAAAAAAAAATCAACTACGAAGCAAAAACGAGAAGTGTGTGCACACATACACACACCAATATACCATGTTAAGACAGAACTATCGTTCATAGAACACAGCCCCAGAAAGACAGAAAGAGAGCACTTGCAAGTGGTGCAAGTGTTTTGTTGAAGAGATACTGCCTGTGATCCAGAAGCAAGAGTCAATGCATGGAGTAAGGTTCTACTTTATCAAGCTAAGGGAAGCTACTTCATGAGCTCATGGACAGCTGCCACACCTAGCGATATCGAGCATCATATTCAGTGACAGAACCTCCTCTGCATGCTTTGGAAGGCAGACATAAGCTATGAAAGAAACATATGGGTATATTATCAATCTATGAATAAGTAGCATTTACTTATGCTACCCACAATACCAAATTGCACTAGTGGGGGTGGGACTCCATGTATAAAAACAGGATTCATGAACACTCATGTCTTTACTCAGGAAGCCCCCAAAATAGGGGGTGGGGTGTATGCTGCCCATGTATTTCCCATTCCTGCCATACATTAATTCTGATTTGTGCAAATGTAGCTCATTCTTCTGGAATATTCATGTGAACAAAATATGACAGGGAAGAGGAATCCATGAATTTTTATGAGCAGATATTGCTACATACCCAGT
This sequence comes from Urosaurus nigricauda, assembly GCA_034509955.1. NCBI lineage: Eukaryota > Metazoa > Chordata > Lepidosauria > Squamata > Phrynosomatidae > Urosaurus > Urosaurus nigricauda. Next base: position 78,862,540 of record JAOEGL010000002.1, on the reverse strand, counting down.
CCATTGTGTTTAAAAGTGCAGTGGGAGGATTGCTCGTGGCAACTGCTGGACATGGATCAGCAATATATTGTTCACACGAATTAACTAAAAAAAGTCGTTCTCAAACTATGAAGTGGGATCGGGGGGGGGGGGTTGCTAAAGGGTGTGTGTGCAAGACTTGGAGGCCCTGATCCCTCCTCCTCCTCCCAAACATTTTTATGTGTACAATTTACATATGTGTTCAATTTACTTTAATAAAACTACTAATTTGATGTTATTTCCTTATTAAAATATAAATATATACAGTATGAACATGTGAATAAAAATACGCACATTAAATAAAAAATATTTTTATTCATATACTACATTGTGGGGGGAGCATGATATCTGCATGTAGATATAAAGGGAGGTTCCAAGGATAAAAGGCTTGAGTACCACTGGTTTAGAAATATGAGTCATTATTCATACTAATTAATCAAGTTATCCAAGTCAGTTCAAGCTTTTAACTTTGGTGCCAATGAAAGTATGAAATAAAAACATGGTATGATTTCTGTTATTGTGCAATCATTTCAGATGCTAAGAAAAATCCATGTTGTCTGCCATCATACCATATTATACCAATTCTACACTCTGGCCCTATGGCAACATAGGCCATATTTAGACAGAGATTCAAACCAAGATTTAATAAGTACAGATATGAATGAACCTCTTGTCCTTCCATACATCTCCCTCACTTCTTCATTTGCATTAGTGGGCAGAAACAAGCTGGAAAGTCACAATTAACTAGAACAACCTATTACATCTTAAACAATGTTATAATTAATGGATTCCAAACAAACCGAAATATGAAGCTATGGCTTACAATCAACTTTATCTTGTCTCTGATGTACCAAAAAAGGAAATGCAATTCTAGTCTATACCTAGTAGTATAATGTTCAGATTGAGGTAAGTAGTAGCACCATTCTTTTCTGCTTTGGTCCGACCTCATCTAGAATATTGTATCCACTTCTGACAGCACAGTTCAAGAAGGATATTGATGATGTCCAGAACAGGGTGACCAAGATGACCAAAAGTCTAGAAGCCAAGCCCTATGAGGGCCGCTCTCCTATTTACAAATAAATCGCTCTGCGAACCGAATCAACGGATCGGTTTGACAGTGAAGCGTGGCTCGCACTACATTTGCCCCAATCACATTTTCCTCTTGCAAAATAAAATAAAATAACCCACTTGTGGTTCACTTTCACGAATGAATTAGTTCAAAATGGACCTGCTCCAGCCGGCCAAAGAGCAAATTTAAATCAATTCTGATCCTCATCTGGTTCACACCTGCACGGAATTGATTTATCCAACAAATGCGGGGGGAAATCAGTGTCAAAAAGATGTGGGTTAAATGGGTCTAGCGCATCCCCCCCCCAATCACTTCAGCAATTTAGTTTAAGTGTGAACCAGGGTCATTTAAACTGGTTCAAACTGATTTGTGATCCGGTTTAAAAGGTAGTGGGAATGAGGCTGAGGAATAGTAGTTTCGGGAGTCAGAAATTTAGCTTTGAGAACAAAAGGCTCAGAGGTGACACGATAGCTATCTTTAAACACCTGAAGGAAGACCAGAATATGAACAAATGTATTTAAATTACAAGGGATTCCACCTAAACTTTAGGAAGAATGTCTTGACTCTAAAAGCTATCTGGCAGTGGAACAGACTTCCTCAGAGGTGGTACACTCTTCTTCTTTGGAAGTCTTTAAATAGTGGTTGGATTGTCATCTCTCAGGAGTGCTTTAGATGGGAATTCTTGCATGGCAGGGGACTAGTTAAGACTGCCCTTTCTACTGGTATGATTCCATGATCCGAAATCCATTAACCATAATTTCTGTTTTTGTTTTAATGGGAAAAGCATTGGTTTTCTGGCTTATTTCCTTACTCATGCACAGGGAGGAACAAAGTGCATCTACACAGGTGTATAAAGCTTGCTCATATCTTAGATTATTAAGCCAATAGTTGATTGTCAAAATCCAGCTAATGTACAGGTTAATTTCTCATTTTAAACCATGAGTAAGTGCTACATCTCAACTATGATGAATAATTAGCTGCACTCCAAGAATGAAAAGCCATGATTTGAAGTGACTTTGCAAGCTATTATTTGTGTTAACTATGGTTAAACATTACAACTGTGTTGAGCATGATACAGAGGCTTACTGTAATTCATCTGTATTTTCATTACATGTTTCAGATTTCATCTAGGATTAAGTTAATTTTACAAGGTTTCTTCCAGTCATTGGGAGAGTGGTGTTGAGATTCTACTACTGTGCAGCTAGACAGATAACTGTGACTATAATTGGAATTACATACAGAGAAATGTATTTCTGGCGGATAACTCTCACTAAGAATCTGGTTGTCAGTTTCTACTAAGTATCAATAATCAGAACAGTATGAAAACTACATCCAAAGGCTTAAGTAAGCAAAGGACAATAAATTCATTTATTTCTATATCTTGTCTCTGAAATTCTACTACCCTGATGCTCCTACAATTCCTGAGACTACTAGTGTCACAAATTTCACCATTACTTGCAAGATGGAAGGCAGGAGACTAATACTTGTTAAATGCAGATGATGGACAATAGATTTATAACTGCAAACCTTATAAATATAAACTGACTAAAATATGTTCAGGACTGGGAAGTGTGCACCCACAGATAAAGACATTTAAATGATCTTTTCTGCAGAAAGATAGCATGATCTAGGAACAGGTAGGAACATCTGCAAATTGCAATGAACTTCCTCCCAGAGTGGTGAAGGTCAGATTAAATGATAAAAGTTAAGCAAGCTCACCAGCCTATTGCTAGTTATCACTTAAAATGCCAGCTTCCAAACCAGACTATTTCTAAACTAACCCAAACTCCTTGATATTTCATGTCTGGAAGAGACTCTTTGGTAAGTAGACTTGGGTTGGGGTGCAGTGAGACATAATCAGAAAATACTTCTGAGATCATGGGTCTCAAAATCAAGTCAAAGTAGAGAATTTAGATCCTTTGTCTCTTAACCCATACCAAAACTGTCTTTGTCAATGCCAGTTTCTCCCTCTGTTTTACCAGCAAAACTACAAGCCCCAAAACAAACACTCAGATAAAAAAACCATATGTTTAAACACCACAGTAATATAATTCATCTGAAAGAAGGAGAAACTCAGTGAAACTTGAAAAGACATAGATATTAAAACTGGAAATAACAATCTTTGTCCCCAAAGTACATCCTTTTTAGTGATCTCTAGAATGCTAGAATCTGCTTTGGAGAAGAAAGCTGTGTAAGGGGGTTGATGGAGGATAATTATTCTGAAAAGTACCCAAGAGGAACATATTTGAGTGAAGAAGTGCTGTGTTCAACACCGCCACAAAGAAATACTGTCCTCCCTTATTGTCAAAACATATAATTCCTAATATAGGAGGAGAGATATACATGTGCAAGGAAATGCAGCCCATAAGCTCCTCTTTGAATCCTATATTTTGTCTTTTAAAAGTACTTCATTTTTCTCTGATCCTTCCTACTCCAAAAATTTAATCAGTACTTCAAATCCTTTGAAGTGCATACCAAAACAAACAAACAAACAAACAACTTGCAATCAAAAACAAGGTTTTTAAAGACCTCTATCAACTTTGCCTCTCTTTAAAACATACCCATTTTTAAAAGATAAGCACTGTAGAATAAGGGCAGGGCAACATATCTACCAAGCATGTTTTTGAAAATAGCCACACTTGAAATTAAATATGCACTAGAATATATACCCTTTGATGTGATACTAGGTGCTGAACAGGGTACCCATACTTTTGTGGATCATCTCAATTCCAGAAGAACCAACCAGACACCAGGAAATTCTGCAATGTTCTCCCAAGCTGAGCACAGTGCCCTGGGCCATACCAGCTCTCAAATGAAACAGTCAGAACACTGTCAGCATAATGATATCATATAGCATATAGTATCACAAGAAGCTTAATGAACTTACTTGGAGGGAAAATGCTCGTAAAGCAGGAATAGGAATCAAGGCAGCCATGAAGAATGCTGTAACATTACTGATGGACGTAAGGGCTACACTTGCTCCAGTGCGTTTCAAACATTCCCCTGTTCTGTCCTGAAAATATATATATGACATTTTAGAATACATGTGAAATTAAATAGTATGGCATGTATGTGATACACAAGAAAACAAGTATTATATGTGTGTGTGTGTGTGTGTGTTGTGTGCCTTCAAGCCATTTCTGATTTATGGTGACCTCAAGAAAACCTATCATGTTTTTTTTTTTTTTTGCAAGATTTGTTCAGAGGAGGTTTGCCACTGCCTTCCCCTGAAGTTGAGAGCATATGACTTGTCCAAGGTCACCAGTTGGTGCATGGCTAAGCGGGAATCAAACCCTGGTCTCCAGACTCATATTCCAATGCTAGAACCACTATGCCATGCTGCCTCTAAGTATTACATACTGAAAGGATAATGAATATTTTGTATAAAAAGTGATGATGCTCCTGTATTGTCACACTTTTGCAGTACAATAACTTCTGGCATAAACAGAACACCAGTGATTTAGCAAGACAGACACTAGAAAGATTAGTCTGACTTCATATAAATCTATATGATTTAATTTAACTAAATCTCAAACATAAATACTCAGATAGTAGGCCTTAACTGCATGAGTTTCTCAGTTTAGCACTATGAATAATTGCAATAAGCACACTATCAATCAATTCACTGGGGAGGGACAAGAGAAAACTCTTTGTCCAAAAACAAAGTTCAAACAAATGGACAAAAGGGACTGGGTAGCAGTAGATGAAGACCCAATAAGAAGTCATTCAGAACCATTACTAAGGAACAGAATATGGTTAAGATGGGAAATTTAAAGTATCTACTATGTATGTTTATATTATGTATCCACTCTCACATCCCTGAACCAGAGCGTGGAAAAGGTGCTATTTTGGATTGCAGCTCACTGGCTTCCCCAGCTACTGGAAACTAGTCCAAAAAGTAACTTTACCAAGCTTAGTTCTAAACCAAGGGCCATTTACATTCAAAGATTCTCTCACTGTAACTTCTAACAGTAGATTACCACACCACACTCTTATAGTGCTGCTATTCCACTTTAACTGCTCTGGCTGCCTCCTGTTGTATTCTGGGATTTGCAGTTTAAGGAGTGGCATTTAGGTTTCTCAGCCAAAGAGCTCTTATGCCTCACTGAACTACAAGCCTCAGACTGCAACAGGAGGCAGCCAGAGCAGTAAAAGTGGGATATCAGCAGTCTAAGACAGTAGTACAGTAATATGGTCAACTCTAACTTGGCCAAGAGACACTTCAGCCCCTAAGATATGGGTTACATGAAAGACATTGGAGCAGTGGTGGAATAGGCTGTCAGTACAAATATTCATTCACAAGCAGAGCAGATTCATATCTGAATGCTCTTGATCTACATAGTCGTGCTCAGGACTCAGAATGAACAGGATTGGGAGTTGGTTTTTTTCCTCCTGGGCTGTCAATATTGCCTTATCCTTAATGCTGCAAGTCTAGAAATTCCTCCATTTCCTACCCAAACCAGTAAAAAATGCAAATATCCAAATCAGATGGGTCTTTACCATAGGCTTGAGAGTTCCTTTCCAGCAAAAAAAGTTTCAGTTTCTTATGTAGCTCTTCAGTATACTTCTCCCAAAATGTGTCTATATGGAACAGGATAGGACCAACACTTAGAAAAGTAATTTTTTATGCTACAGCCCCCAGAATGCCCAGCCACAATATCCATGCTGACTGGAGGATTTGGGGAATGGTAGTCCAAAAATTAACTTTTCCAAGCTCTGGATATGGTGCATATCAAAAGGCTGCACCTGGACCAAGTAAACTGTTCCTTGGGAACAGTCAGCAGATATTATGTGGCCAAAAACACTTATCTCACCACTACAGGTAAGCTTCTATTATGGTGTTACAACTAAGAACCTCAGAAAGTTGAGAAACATATGTGAACACAAGCCTTTGTGCATTATTGCAACTGTTGATAGTTGAGATAGGACAGGTAGAGCAGCAGGATTGTCAACTTAAAAAAGCATATAAATCAACCCTTGTGTTCATTATCACTGAGTTAAGCAAAATTTTCTTCGTATTTCAAAATGTGAAAATAAATATTACTGTCTATTCCTGGCACACTTGTCTCCCAGAAATTTCACTACACCATGAACTGAGCGTAGCCTTTGTTCATTACCTGCCAATTTTAATTTCACTTAATTTTCATGTGTTTTATTGGGTGGGCTAGCCACATTTAATAGTTATGCAAGCAATCTATAGGTGATGTTGGGATTACTGCCTTGCCCATTGCAAACATTTGGAAATTTGGTTGTAGGTTAAAGGACTGAACATAAACTAGTAAATTTTCAAATGTCTGTGAAAATATTAATTTAAATCACATTTGTCCAGAATAACATTTTCATTTTTGATAGCAAAACATTATTGGACTAATTTCAGTGTTTAAAAAATACTCAAAATAGATACAGAAATTCTCTTGTCACCAAAGATGTCTCATTTTAGAAATTTCACTCAGGACAAAAGATAAAGACAAAGTAATTAATCCTAGTGCATTATGAATGTATAGATATTTAGCAATACATGATAGGATCTGAACTCACAAAAAGCATATGCCTTTACCTCAAATGGAATTCTCTTGTTTTGCCCGGTTTCACTAAATGCATGTGCCAAAAGGAAGACATCATCCACACCAACTCCCAGAGCAAGAAAGGGTAAAACCTGCATAAAGAAGAAACAGGAATCAAAGATAGTTAAAGGAAAGCTATTCGAACAGTAACTAGCCACTGAAGAAAACTGTAAATTCTTAAACTTGGGTTTCTGTTCACATCACATGCACAAACACATGTCTGTTAGTACAGGCCTGATCCTATGGCATCAAATTGTAAATCACTGATGGAAATTTAGGTTCACTAAAAGTGTTAATTAGCCTTACTGTTTCTCTTTCTTCTCGCCACATCTCACTATAAGAACTCAGAGAAGATATTCTTTTCTCAATTTGTTTTTGTTTGGGTTTTTGTTTTTTTTTTAGAACCACCTTGTAAAATTGGATTCCAAAATTACAGTTTGCTCAGATATTTCAGCTCTGGGTTGAATTTGGGAGAAGGATTCAGGTTTGTACAAAGATTCAATAACACTTTGTTATAGATAGACAACTAATCTACCTAATTTTAAATGGTCTATAAATGTACATCACAATCTGTCAATACACAAAGACATCCAGTGATCACTTGAGCTCTCCAGAACTTGAGACAGAACTGTGTAGGCTTGTTTCAGTATAAACAGTGAACTTCCGTTCCCATTATCCACCACTATGGTATCTGTTGTCTAGGGCTGACAAAAGCTGCAGTTCAACAACACATGGAGGTCTACACATCTCCATGTCGTATTTATTTTAATCCAGTTGTTCACTGTTAACAGATAACGTTTATCTGTGATAGAAGAACAAAGGAGCCTAAAGTCTTCTATTTCACCCTACCTCTTCAATATTTAAATGTAACATTTTACCGTTTTTATTAAAATGGCTATTATTACAAATCTTAGGCACTTATTTTCAAAACATCAGAATCTTGTTCAATGCTTAGATACCTATTCACATAGAAAGTACAGTTCGGCTACTTGTTTGCAATGTAAATATAAATCCCATAGAAAAACATTCACTGTCCAGATCTATGTTCAGGAAGAAATATAGTTAATATTACTTATGTAATACAGGTAGCATTCCACTTAAAACATATTAAAGATTAACTGTTTGGCAGGCCAAGCACAGGGACATTCTAGAGTCCTTCTTAAGATTTATTTAGAGTAATGAGTTATCAAATTATTCTTATAATACCTGAGTTGTTGCAGCATTAAAGGAAATCCCAATCAATGAGCACAGTCCCAATCCTGCAGCTACTGACAGTGCAACCAATAAAACTCCTGCCAGCCCTACGGCACCCTGGGATTTAGCACAGTCCCACCGCAGCATGGTTAAACAGGCATAGGCAAGCTGAAAGAAGAACAATTTTAAAAAAAGACATTAAAGCAAGGCAAGTTTTAACCTTGTCCTTTGCTAACCAAAACATTTCACTTATTAATACACTTTAACAAGACTTGGATATTGTAAAGTATAAATTTCTGTTGAGATACGTCAATGATGCTTCATACCCCAAAATTCTGAAAATGTTACTTTTTGGACACAATGACTAGGGTTTCTGGGAGCTGGTCCAATGGTAACTTTTGTTGATGCATAATATTGTCAGTAGACAGTAACCCCATCTCCACAAGTCTGAGTCATGCACCCTTACAGTTCTGTTGCCATTTAGCTGAAAACCACAGCAATCAAACCTTGTCAATGCCGAGTCTGCGCTCTCCCTAATGAATGACAGGCCCTCCTCAGATGTGTTACATGGCCAAAGAAGTGGCATAAAAATGCAGATTTCAGAGTTGCTTAAAACACAGGAAGAGTGGTTTGTATAATGGTTTACTATGATATAACCTAACTACATCATGTAAAAACTAAGTAAAGGTAACATTCTGTCCATCTTACCATTAGAAGATAGCCACTGGCAACTCTGATAACACTGACATCAGAAAATGATTTTAGGATGTCCTCCAGAGTAGTCGTAGTAAAAGAAAGCACCTTCTGAGTAGAGTTTTGTGCAACACTTTGATGGACAACCTGTGCGACAAAAATTTGACTATGATCACATAAAGGTGTAATCATATAAATATGACACATTCCTGCAGAGGATAATACTTAGATTTTCTCTCTCTCTCTTCCCCCCCCCCTCCTCAAACACACACTCACACACTCTAAGACGTGTCATTGACCTTTTGTTCTATAATTGCCATACTTGGTACAGAGGCACAGCAGGCTGCTACAGATCAAATAAGAATGTGTGCCTCTAAGGAGGGGAAAATTGCAATTTATTTAAAATAGTGAAATTGAGGAAGGTTCATGGTTCACTCTCTCCTGCTCCCCTCCCCACTATTTTTCTGTTCTCTTTATCCGTAAGTCTAAGACCAGTTTGTTGTTATATCAGTTGTGCCTCTAATCTAAAACAACACATTCTTAAGAGCAATCCTCTCTTTCTTCATTGGCTGGACACTTCAGAGAGGTCACAAGCAGCTTGGCAGAGGTCAATGCCTGGAAAACAAAGGCCAGATAATGTCACATGACCTCACCAAGGGGACTGCAGCTGTGAACAGATTCTATGGCTGGCTAATGTTTTCCAGACACCTTTGCTGGATAATCACACTGACCAAGTGTTTTTAAAACCACTTCTCTTTCAGAAATGGCAGTTCACTGTCAGACAAACAAATGGGAAGAATATATCAGGTTTCATAGTTAAAAAGTATATAACAATGTATATTTCATTGTTGACCTTTGAGCTGGCCTAATAAAATTACAGTAATATGGATTCTGGAATTTTAATTATGAGCAACACAGCTAGCTTTGCTTTCACGTCATCCATAGCATGGCTAGCAATTTCCACCCTCCCTTAGACTGCAAGGAGGAGAATAAGGCTTTAGCATTACAGTACTTGCTCCTTCAAAAAAGCTGTGGTAATGACAGTACACACCTCTGCCAGCAATCAGTTCTACCTTAAGTAACATCCCTGAAAGGAATGCAGTGGGAACACACACTTGGCCTCATTGAAAAGTATAGTAAAATAAATGGTTCTCCAGGTAAACCTATATTTTACCTGAACATACATCCTTTGCCAGGCTTCCAGAATTGCAGCAGCTTTGTCCTCATTCCAGTTGATGTGTGAAACATAGTCATAGCCCTTAAAATGTTCATACATTTGCTTGGGAGTCATTAACTGAAACATGGTTTGTAGAGCCTGAGCACTGAAAGAAAAAAGCAAGAGTCAGAAAAAGAAAAGAGTTCTTTTCTTTTGGGGGTACTTTGATTGTATGTTCCTGCATGGCAGGGAGTTGGATGGCCCTTGAGGTCTCTTTCCAACTCAGTGGTTTTTTGTGGGTCCTCACTTTCCTTGCTGCTCCCACCCATGCCATCCCAAATCTGTTTCAGAGAATTGGGAAAGAGTTAAACAGCAGGGAGAGGAGGTCAACAAAAATCACTCCCTTTTCTCTCCTGCTGACTGAAGTCTCCCTGGATGACAGAATCATCCTTTGGCAGAAGGACATCACTGGATACAACCCAGTCATTGATTCTTTTTTTTTTTTTTACAAATGATGAAACTTAAATGCAAATTACACCTTGATTGAAATCTTTTCTACAAATTATCCACCTCTGTTCTATAGAATGAAAATTGAAGTTGTATCTCTATAATGAGTCATCACTCAAACTTAAGTTAATTTTTATATATATTTAAAGAAGCTGCCTGCAACTAGTAGAAGCTGTTATATAACCTGAAATACTGTGTTGTTAAGATTGCCAATTAAAGACAGCAGATATACGTGGAAAAATTACAGATGCTTTGTAATGTCAAGTTCTAATGTATGTCATCTAGTTTTTATATTTGCAGTTGGCAAAGGACAAAACAATCAATTTAGGAAGTAAACAAGTGATGTGTTACCAGAGTCTTACCTGACAAGTTTTCCAGTGCCATTTTTAACTGTGCCACCAATGATTAACTCTTCTTGCCAATGCATGTATTTTTTGGATAGCCCATAGCATCCACCACTTAAAATAAGGGCCACATCAACGGGCTAAAATACAAACAGACAAACAAACAAATGTTACACAGTTATAGAACCATATGACATCAAGAAAACACAAGATTCTGTGACATTAATTTGGGAATCACTGCAAAAATTTTTTGCTAGTTTATAGACACTTTCAATGAGTTCTGTTCTGTCAGCAGACTCTGAAAGGGTACAGTGCACCTCTATTAACCCACAACTCTTCCCAGAACTGCACCTGGGACTCAGGATCAGCTGTGGATTTCTCTCTTTTCCTACCAAACTTCCTGAAAGTAAATTAAAGGTATCAAGGAATCAAGCAGAAGAAAGAAGAAAAGTAAAGTCCACTCTAGCAGTGTCACTGGGCCTTTACTGAATAAAGCATACATAACTTGTCCACCTCTCCTAAATTCTAAGAGATTCAAAGACCAAATCCTTAAAATTAAAAGACCAAATCCCTTCCAAACTGTGCTAGTTTTGAATCTTCTGTATCTTTCAGAATATGACATTTTGTAAAAACATGATCTGCAATTCTGTCCTTAAAAGGAATATGTTTAATATATTGTCTTATGCTTTTTATGCCACATAATGTGTTAAACATTAAATAAGAAAAGTGAGTAGAAGTTGCTTATTCTATAACTGTGTGATAAAACTGTTAAAAACATTATGAAAAATCAATTCTTCCATTTTAGTTTTAAATGGGAATGATGGGAATTATTGTCCAATACATTTGGAGGGCATACAGTCGGGGCAAGGATAAAATAAATTGATTTAAAGAATTCAGATATTTTAATGTCTCTGAGAGAACAACAGTGCTGAAAAACAATAAGCTATACTTGTTAAAGAAACTATCCAACTGTCTTATAATAGCAAGCCAAACAAAATTTCGAGGAGAAGTGGTAAAATTTAGGGACTTGAAAACAGTACTTCTCCTTACTGCCAGAATTAATACCCACTCAGAATCTTTTCATCTATTGTCCCCCAATATTCTTATCTGTTCCTTTTGTTTTGTAGCCAAAAGTTTTCTGCAAGGTGTACAACTTGCCAGAAGTAGGAGCAGTGGGATGGGCATGAATCAGTGATTTTGCAAAGTACCACTGGGGTAATAAATTCCTTTACTCCAAAGCAAGAGTAAATCTGAAGATATAATACTGCATAGTACATCAAAAACCAGAAAAGGAACCATTAAGCAAAAATTCATCTTGGGCAGCTTCACCTCTTTCCCATGAATGCTTTCTCTCAGTTTCCTGTACTTCCATCATGAACAAATGAAAATGCCAAACATTGTAAAACAGTGGGCCCCTGGTATCTTCCGGGGTTTGGTTCCAGGACCTCCCATGGAACACAAACTATGTGGATGTTCTAGTCCCATTAAATACAACAGAACAGTAAAATGGTGTCCCTTTTATAAAATGGCAAAAACAAGATCTGCTTTTTGGCATTTATTTTTTTAAAGTATTTTCAAGCCGTGGATGGTTGAATCCATGAATAAGGGATTCATGAGTATGGAGAGCCAGATGTACACATCCAGAGGCAAAGCCTCAGGTAACAATTAAGACCCACACAGGCTGAAAGCAAGTAGTTTCCCACAAATAAATGCATGCAGTGGAAATTCAACTGGAATTCTATCCAGTGTTAAACTAGCAGAAAAAGCAAATAGGTTACATTGTTCTGCTAGCACTTGGCAGCTGCTAGTATAATATCTTGCACAAAAAACATGTAGCCAAATAAAGTATCGCCTCTGGTACCTCCACATGAATGAAAATGGAGTCTCTTCAATCTTTGCAGTTCAAAATGTTATGAAACCACTGTGGGTTTATAAAGTTGAATTATTAAATAAATTATTTATTATTATTAAATAAAATTATTAAATAAAATATTTGAAGATATAGACAAAGGAAACCCTCTCTTGAAACAAAGTTGGTCAGCTTGTTAGACACAGATGAACATGTCATTCCTCTATTAATTTGTCAACTCAGATATCATTCTCATGTAACAAGTATTATACACAAACCTCTTATCATTTGCTCCCCTGATGCTGAACGTTCAATTTTTTGTCACAATATTACAATGATTTCTGTGATAATTCAGTAGAAACATTTATTCTTATTGTATAACATGAAAAATGTTCTATCAGTTTTATAACAAGAGTTCTTTACACTTGACTTAAAAGAAAAGACTTTTACTATCCTAAAATGGAATAATATTGTTGAGAGTAAGAGAGTATAACACACACTTTCTGGAGTCAGCTAGCAAAAGACAAGCTAACTTACTTTGGTTGAATTTTTGTTTGGGGCTGTGATAGGGCAATCAGGATCATCAGGATTCAGGCAAGGTCGATCCATATACCCATGACCAACATCTGCTTTATTTAGCATCTCTTCCCAGGTATCTACTTGAGAATTTATTTTCTTTAATTCTTCTAAGAACTCTAAGGGGTCAAAGTTGGTCCACTGCAAATGGGGTTTCCCTCTGGGAGGAAAATGGAATAGAATGAAGAAAAGGCATCAACAACCTTCAAAGTGACTGCATGCACGTAACTGCTTTCTTTCCCTCCATCCACCCCTCCTCATATATCCCAAACTCTCAACAAAATCCAGACCAAATTAGCCCTAAGAATACTTGATCTGAAAAACAATTTTTCTTTAATTTCATGAGTTAAATGAAATCATTTAACTCTGCTGCTTGCCTTAGAGACTCCAGCCATTGGTTAGTTCTACAGGAGATGACACAGGAGACTTAGTATCATTGTTAGTCATGGGAAGCTGTCTTATATTGAGTGAAACCATTGGAACATCTAGCCCAATGCTTTCAACTTAGAGTGTCAATGGTTTCAGGATTCTTTCTGAGTCCTACCTGGAGATTCCTAGTACTTCCTTATGGTTTCCCATCCAAATACTAACCAAGGGTGACTCTATTTAACCTCCAAAATCAGTTGAGATTTGTTATGTTTAGGGTGCTATTGGGAAATATATGGTTTGTAGGCATTAAATTTCTTGTTCACCTCAGCCCCCCTAAAATAAATGTTATATGCAGGCAATTTTTGAATCCAGAAGTAACAAATATTATCTAGCAAGAAGTTCCTTTATTACACATATATTATTTCCAGTTTATATGGGGACATAGCAATTGGAGAAGGTCAATGAGCCTTATTTATTTATTTATTTATTTGTTATAATATGTATATTTCCCCCACCGAGATCTCCTAAACATCCAGTTCCCATGTTGCACTGGATCCACATCATGTTTAGCCAAGTATGTCCAAGTGAGTAGGAAATTTCACACCTGAACTGGTGTGAGGTCACAAAATATAGAATTTGATTTAATTATAAAACATGTTCTCACTTTTAAAAAAAGGAATATTCAGCAATAAAAATTATTCCAGCCCCATCACTAAAATGAGACAATCAAGAAACAATTTCTTGCTTCTCTTAAACAATGCTTTCCTTAAAAAAAACATTTCATATGTAATCAGTAAGGTTCACATTTTTAAATGCTTCTTAATAGCATGTGCTCCTTCAATCACTTTCAACTTAGCTATTATCTTGCAAACTGTTCAGCACTTGCTGCTGTTGCTGTCATGACTGTCTTTCTACTTTCTCCACTTCCACGTTTGATTTTGTGATGTTGACAGACCATAAAGGCTTTTAGCTGCCTTATTTTGTGGTTCCAACTACTGTATCTGCTTAACCAGGCTTAAGTCTTTATTCAGACTCTCCCAACCAGAAAACACAAACCCCCTTATTCTCCCCATTTAAAAAAAACCAAAAAAAAAACCCCAACAAAACCCAACAACTCTACACTGAAGGTTAAGAGATGGGCACTGCAACTTGTTTTTACAGAGACATGCAAACCAGGACAAAGAAAATAAAAGTATAGCTAAGTCTTGCATGATTGACCAAAAATGTCTAACCTGATTTAAAAAATAACTTTTGATGAACATATTATGCTGCACAGAACAACCATCCAAATGGGATATCTTATGTCACAGAATAATCTGATAAACAGGGTATTAGTTTCTTTATTTATTTAATTCAGGGTGACCATTTGTATACTGTTGGCTAAAGAAAATTTTCAGGCCATCAATGGGACAGCATAATTTAATTTAAAATATAAGGAGAGCAAATGTTATTTTCCCCAAATAATCATTGGCACCATTGGCGCCCTATGGTAAAGTCAGATAAACATTTTAAAATGTGAAGCAAATAGCTCGCACGCACCTTTGCTTCATTTAGAAGCATTTCTTTTTAGGTTAGAGAATGTGTTCTCAAATGATTTCCACATCACTTAGAAAAGTTATCAATGCCTTTGTCTTAAAAAAGAGAGAGACCAACTTGTTTCCAGAATTTTCTCTTCATTTAAAAATGTTTGTTTCTTAGCCATTTTTGTTCACATGTAACTTGTGCAGAGGAATGTGAGAAGCTGAGATACAATGAATACTCCATGTATCACCTGACAGAAGATGCAACAGCAAAATTTAGGAGTCACTGTTGCCATTTCTCACTATTTGCAAGTGTTTTTCTCCCAGGATCAACACTGCTTTCTTCTTAACATACAGAAAATGTAGGCCTTCAAAATAGTAGGAAATTATTTTAATGAAAGTTTAAAATTAAGATTACATCAGTTCCAATGCTAAATGTCTACCAGTTGTAAACAACCAGGATTACATTGAAGGTGGAAAAGAACATACATAGCCCACACAATTATTGGAATGGATCTTAATGGCGATGATTTGGACTTGTTTCCTATTAAAATCAATGGGATTTAAATCATGAATAACTCAGTTCAACTAAATTCCATTAACATATTTTGGATCCAATCCAGTATTTTAATGTTGATTCATATGATATATTCCAACTGTCCCAGATGGTACACCAGTTACACAGCATTAACATTTGATCTAGCATTATCTATTTATGTCAATGTACACAGTTTTAGTAGTTAAAAAGAATGTGTTACTATTCTTATATGAAATTGCAGCTGCTATATTTGGAGCCATTGTGGGCCAGGTGCTACTTCCCCCACAGGGCTGGAAAGACTTTCAAGTGGCTGAATAGTCAATCAATACAGCATTGTATGGATGAAGTGAAAACCCCCATCAATTATATATTCATGTGCATGCAACCTTTAGGGTATTTTGATTCCAGTGAAGCATTTTTGACCCTGTACTAGTACAAATAATCTGGCAAAGAATAATAACATTACATCCTACCATACAGTTAAAACAGGCATGAACTCTAGAAAAGATTAAACACTACTTACGGTAGATATGCGGTCCCTGACTGTAACTTGGCACCCTCCCAAAAGCAGTCCAAAGGTGTGATAATTAAACAAGGGTAAAGATGTTCTATAATCTGTCAAAGTTAGAGAAAAAAATAGGGAAATAATAAAAAAATTCAAATAAATTGTTATCAACACAGAAATGAACGTTATGAATACAACATATTGGTTGTACCTTGTCCATGTAACCTGTTTCCGTGATTGGTTCCCCTGATTTATGACATAAGTGTTCCAATTTCCATTGTCTGTAAAAATGAAAAGCAAATCATATAGACCATGTATATTTTCATGTATATGTTACTCATGTGGATGGCTCAAATTTAGGGAAACTGCAAACTACAGAAAAGATAAACAAAACCAAAAAAATCAACACAAAACAAAACAAACAGCATTTATATGCCGTTTCATACCACCTAAGGAGTGTCTAAGCAGTTTACAACTGTAAGCTACTTGCCCCCAACAATCTGGGTACTCATTTTAGTGACCTCAGAAGGATGCAAGCCTGAGTCGAGCTTGAGTCCTTTTTGCTGATCTTGAACTCACAACCTTATGGTTTTGAGTGAGTGGCTGCAGTACAGGCATTTAACCACTGCGCCACCAGGGCTCTATAAGAGATGTACTCTTAAACATTATTGAATAAGAATCCAGTAGAGTTAGCCCTCTATATCCATGGATTTTATCTATGGGTTGAAAATATTCAAAACTTATATTAATTCCAAAATGCAAACTTTGATTTTTCCATAAGCACCACTATTTTACTATGCCATTGTATTTAAAGACCCTTGAGCATCTATGGATTTTGGTATCCACAGGAGGTCCTGCCACCAAACCCTAGCAAATATTAAGGGCCCACTGTATGTAAAAGCCAAAGCAGGGCAGTTTCTGCTTGTTAGAAAGAATGTATTTTTGTAAACAGGACTTGAATCAGGCAGAACCTGTGGAGAACACCAGTTGACCATGCATATGAATTTATAGATTCGCTGTGGTGGAGGTCAACAGCCACTTGTAACTTCTTCATTCATTTGGGAACATCTTGTTGGCATTTTCTAACATTATGTATCTTCTAATTATTCCTGCTTTGTCATTCTTGTTATATGCTATAATTTGAATTATATTAGTTAACCTTAGAAAGGTTAACATTACAAAGAATTGCTGCATAATGCCAAAAGGAACTTGGACCCTTGTCTGGCCAGAATACTCCAGGGGCAACTGCCCTGACCTGCCTCCACTATCATAGCCTCCATTCCTTTGCTCCCACAGATGTCTGCACACATTTCCCACTGGGCTGCCCAGCATGTCTACTACTGGTCAATCACTTTTGAGGTCAGAATAAGGCACCCAGCAATGGTCACTTGCCTGGCCACCTTGTTCTGACCTCAGAACAAGTAACCAGAAGTGGTGGACATACTGGGCAGCCCAGCAGGTTGCCCGTGTACATAGCTGTGGCAGCATAGGAAATGATAGCTCCTGATCCTGCAGGAAGAGCTAAGTTATTTTAATCTGCTTTAGCCTTGTCAGGCCTGTTTGGTATAGGAACTGCCAGATGCTGTCTGAATTTCCCACACCAGAATCAGGCTTTGAGCCATTTGTCATCCAAATAAGACAACACCAGAACAAGGGGGGAAGCAGACTTTATGCCCAATGCAAACAAGGCCTGGATCTGACGATCTGCTTGTTCTAATGCTCAACTTCAATTTTTGGCTCTGCTCTTCAACTTCACTTAATATATCACCTCATTAGAACCATGAAGCCAATTGCATCAGTATCTCTGAATTGAGACGTCTGAATTAAGTGTGGAATTCTTGAGTCAATCATTTGGAGTGGCCATTATCTTACCAGTTGGTGAAAGCTTTGTTTCTCTGATAGCCATCAGTGTGACAGGCAGAATTTATATTACGTATTTGCTTACATTGTACCAGAAACTGTTTTTCACTTTTGCATGATAACTCACTGCAACTCCATTGAACAGGTCCAGATATGTACTAGTCACCCTATCTAAAAGGTTTTTTTGGGGGGGGGGGGAGGGGATATCTTTGGCCTCATTCACACTTACCTTTTTGTACCGAGGAGATCTGGGTCTCCTTGGCAATGCCAATCTGAATTGTAGTTCCTACAATGCTCCGTGACATTTTTATCCCTATTGCCATTCACACTTGGCAACAGGGAGGGTGACGGGGAAGAGCAGGAAGAGAGGAAGAGGAGGAAGGAGGACATGGCAGTGGGAGTGAGAGGAAGAGGAGGAGGAGGGAAGAAAGGAAGGAAGAGGAGGAGGGCAGACACAGCAGTGGGGGCAAGAGGAAGAGGAGGAAGAGAGGAGGGGGAAGTAGGAAGAGGAAGAAGGGGATGTGAAGGAAGAGGAGGAAGAGAGGAAGAGGAGGGAAGAGGAGGCAGTGTAGGCGAGACAAAGAAGAGGAAGAGGAGAAGAAGGAAGAGGAAGAAGGAAGATG
The DNA here is from genome assembly GCA_034509955.1 of Urosaurus nigricauda. NCBI lineage: Eukaryota > Metazoa > Chordata > Lepidosauria > Squamata > Phrynosomatidae > Urosaurus > Urosaurus nigricauda. The sequence goes on along the minus strand of JAOEGL010000002.1, from coordinate 78,844,155 downwards.
CAGCGGCAGGGGCAAAAGGAAGAGGAGGAAGAGAAGAAGGGGAGGGACGGAGGAAGAGGAGAGCAGACACGGCAGCAGGGGAAGGAGAAGAGGGGGTAAGAGGAAGAGAAAGAGCAGTGGAGATGGGGGAGAGGAGGCGGAAGAAGAGGAGGAAGAGCAGAGGCAGTAGGAAGCTCTGAATGGGATTGATTTTGTGTTCCCATTGGCGGCTCCTGTAAAAAACTCAGTGCTTTTGAAAAAAGTGTAAATGCCTTGGATTCAAAAGCATTGGTTTAAATGCATTTTGCACCACCCCCACCCCACAAATCGCATCAGAGACAAGTGGTGTGGGTGTGAACGACCTCTCTTTAAACTGGTTTCCAGACCGGTTCATATTGTAGTGTGAATGAGGCCACTGACTCCCACAAATCTGTACTTTACACATTTGAGAACCCTAAACATTTGGAAAGCACAAGCTTAAAAATATTTTATGACATAAGGGGGAATCCTGCTTTCTTTCAAATCTATAGCATATCTATATTATATAGACGTGTATACTTATTTTTGACTTGACACATTATAAAACTGAGTTTAAGAAGATGCCTGGGCTAAATATAGTTCTTAAGTATGATGCCCATCAGTTTCAGAGTTTGGAGAAGTTACTTTTTATATTACAACTCAGTGATGCACCCAGTCACTTGACATCTTGACTCGGAGGCCCTGGGAGTTGGAATTTTAAAAACTTTCTGTGTTCTAATCACTTTCTTCCAGTGGCCACCAACTATGCTTAAGGAAGCATGGAGAAAGAAGTGCCTGTGGTACAGAGAATTAGGTACGGGTGGGGTTGAGATTTGCATTCCTCTTGTTTCTTCCACCATGCATATTACGAAAAGCTAGTAGCTGGTAGGGCTTAAAACATTGTAAAGGAGATGTTTCCATTTCTTCTACTTTCATAATAAAGAAAATAAGCACAAGACAGAAATACAACCTGTATGTATATCTGAAGTGTGCACATCTGCTTTATGAAAGAATACTTAGTTCAAGTCTGACATTCTCACATCTGCTTGTCAGCACTTTCTCCAAGTCTGAAACTGGTCTTAGTTAGGGGGAGAGGAAGAAGAAGAGGTTTTAGTTTCCCATCTTACCTGTTGTACATATATACGTGTACCCTGCTGGCCTGAAGTGCAGAATCAAGGTGCTGTCTGAGTGCTTCTGTTGTTAATACATTAGCATGGTCTTCTTGTGGCGTCTGAATCATGAGTTGAGGATTAAACATGGCCTCTTCTCCAATCTTCTGGCGTGTGTAACTTAACTCCCGACTCACTCGTCCACCAACTGACAGACAAATATTTACAACCTGGGATCAGCCAACAATAACTTACTCTGGATTCACATTCTAAGAGCTCACAGGCCACCAATAAACTTTCCCATATGCATGGAATGTTCTCTAGCCAGTTAAGAGCATGAAGCAGTTTTAAAAGAGAACTAATTTCATCTACAGTGCCGCAGCAAAAGACACACTATTTTCCCTCTTTTTAAAAATCATTGTTCCAATTCCACAAACAGAGATGTGTCTTAAGTTGATTCCTGCCAGACACGTGTTCTTTCAGTATCATATGAAAATTTCCACATGTAGAAAGTTTATTAAAAAGAAAGAAAGAAACCTTTTCCTTTCAGACCAGACCAAATATTTCTATGTTACAATTTCTTACACTTGTATAAACAGTCTGCTGCAATGGCACATTTCAAGATAAATGGCTTCAATTTACACTCTTCTCCTAAATAATTTGGCAATGGCAGAAGGGGAAATGTTTATCTTCCATAAAAAGGAGGTAGGAGGGAAAGAGTAAATGAGCATTAGTATGTCTTGCTGCTGCTAGTTAAAATATAAAAATACTGTTAGGCTAAGGTCACATAACGATGCAGGTTGAAACTGACAGTCAGCTACATTTAAGCAAGCAACTCCAAGAGTCTCAAATTGCTTCATTGAACTCAGTTACCAGAATTTGGATTCCAAGGAGACTCAAAGTGGTAAGAAACACACTAATGGCACAGAAATACAATATTTATGGCATCTAGTCCAAAGGAGGGTTAGGGAATGTGTGGTCCTCCAAATGCTATTGGACTACAAGCCTCATCAGTCCTGTAGTGAAGGATGCTGGGAGCTGCAGTCCTACAGTTATCTGGAAGGCAACATGTTCCCCATCCCTGGGCTAAAGGAAGCTAAAACATATTCCATTTTGCTGCAATTCTATAGACATTGACTTGGGTGTACTGTAAGCCCTATTCAATGCAATGGGCATAGATTCTGATCAGATAGCACTGTTAGTGGAGGAAAATAGAACAAAAAACAAAAGTGGAACAAGAAGAGTCACAGTGGCATAAATCTAAAAAACCATGCATAGCCTCCAACAGAGTTTATCTGCCTCCCTTCCTTTCCCCATCCTCTCTGGAGATATAGGGAACCCCCTCCCCCAAAATAGCATGTGATGCAGCATCGGAGCCTGCAGCTAGGGTAAAGGGAGATCTGAAAAAAACCCAGCAGTCCTCTTGTGCTTAAATGCACTTTGGAGCTAAGCCAACAGTTTAGGGCAGAGCACATTATAGTTGTCAAAGCATCTTTTAAACACTTGAACTGTGCCATATATTACAGCATTACAACCATATATACATCTCTCTCTCTCTCTCAGCTTACTATAAATACTCAATGGCTTCTTTCATCAAAACCAATGAACTGAGGCAGTCTTCAACATTAGTGTTCTGTCTCCCACAGCCCTGTACAAATTGACAAGACACCAATCACTAAAACCAAGGGCATTTCTTTTTACATGTGAAAATGCCAACTGATTAATGCTTATAAGGCTGGACTATAACATACAAGTAAAATTACTGATAGATGGTATCATTAATTTCTCAAATTCAACACTGCTCCAACCATCAGCTGGTCAAAAGTGAGACAAATAACATGTGAGAGACTCAATTACACGTTTTGATCTTTTAGGCAACAACAGGGTTTGGTTCATTTGACACATTTGTTATGCTCATGCACATACATATCCCCCACAATCACCCATGCAAGTATTTTGAATCAATGTTGTCTTATGAATAGGAATTATTCAGAGACATAGCCATGTTAGTCTGGAATATCAGCATATGAAGGGATCTTGTAGCATCTTTCAGACTGAGAACCTTACTGCATGAAAAAACAAAGAGGAAATGACCTGGAGAGTAGTGGCCTTCTCCATGCCTTATTGCATGACATCATAGCACTTCAGTTCTCCTCCCACAGGAGATAGCAGTAAAAGTGCCTCTTTTTTCTAGCTGGAAAAATCCATTTGACAAAAGACACATTTTTACAACAGTCTCCTGCAGGAAGAAAACTGAAACACCATGACATCATGTTGTATAGCACAGAGAAAGCAACTACTCTCCAGCTCAGTTTCTGCTTTGTTTTTTTGTGCAGTAAGGACCTCAGCAAAAACACTGTAGGAGATGTTTTGGTAGGCTTGGTCTACTTCTTCAGATGCATCTGAGGGAACAGATCACATCTACAAAAGCTTATGCTACAACATCTTTTACTCAGTTAGTCTAAAGGCTGGCACAAGTTTCCTTTGCATACTGAATAGGAATTATGTTGAAGGATGCTCTGATTGAGTAAAGCTATAGTCCTACCATTTGTAGTCCTACTGTAGTCCTACCATTTGTGCCATTGCAGTTGTTTTTTCTCTCTCCAGGCCCCTCATACCAATGGAAAGGACTATGTTTATAGATCCCACACAGAGATCCTACTTCATACAATTGTCACTTGAATATGATTCCTGCCAGGCTACAGACTGCTGCTGGTCAAGTGCTCCCACCGAACATATAAACACATCTTATAATGCATACTAAAGCTAATGCTTAAATATTTTCAATCGACAGCAGGGGTGGCCCTCCAGATGTTGTTGGACTGTAGATGCCAGCAGCTCTAGCCAGTATAATGAATTCTGTAGGATTATGTAGGGTTATGAAGGTCACAATTGCCTAAATATCCTAAAAGCACCAGATCCCATCTGATCTTGGAAGCTAAGTAGGGTGAGTCCTGGTTAGTACTTGGATGGGAGACTGCCAACAAATACCACATGCTATAGGCTGTATTTCAGAGAAAGGAACTGGCAAAACCACCTCTTGGTATTCCTTGTCTTTAAAAACATTATGAAATTTATGGGGTTGCCATAAGTAGACAGGCAACTTGGAGGCACATACACCAAACATGAAGGTTATAATCCAGTAACATGGAGGGGGAGAGGGGGACAAGTTGTTTACCCTGATCTGCAGAGTACACCTGGGCTATTTCCAGATGAAGATCTATTGTGGAGTTGCCATGACTGTATCACTTCCATTTAATAACAGGTTCACTGTCTGCTGTTCTGTTTGTAATCCTCCTGTTTCTTAGGCCTTTTTTCTGATTACATTAACTCTGACTCCAAAAAGATGAGTGAAATCCATACTCATCCCATGCTGACACTTTTACTGTTATCCTTTGCTATCCATCAAAATGTGGTTTTGATGTAGTTGTTGCCCTGTTGTGGAGGAGATCCTATCACAGTGCAGCAAATATCCAGAAAAATACCCATGAGTCCTATTTTTAAATAAATCTACTTAGTAATGCCCAATAAGGTTCTGCCCATTTGAAATAATAAGTAATAACTAATATTAAATGTAAAAGTGGTGTACTCTTCTAGTGATGCAATGCATATGTACCTTTATAAAATTATGACAAAAATCCTTTCCATTTATGGTCACTTTAGCAAAGTGATTAGTAAAAGGGATTATTAAGCATTTTACTTGAAAAACAAGCAAAATAGTATTCAGAGAGATCAGTTAGGGAGCTTTTCCTTATAAAATACTACTAATTATTAGCCACTGAAACTGACCAAAGAAAGCATAAGAGAGTGGTACTATTACTTCCCTTGAACTAGACACTATGCTTCTATTGATGCAGCCTATAATCACATTTGCTCTTTTCTCCTTTTCAGGCCACAGCAGTGGCAGTTGGGATGGAAGAAGGGCCATTCATCCGTGGCTGGGCCTAAGCACAATGGAGCTATACCTGCCTGTTCTTTCTTTCTGGACTCCACAGTAATGGCAGCTGGGAAGAAATTCTTCTGTTTATTTTGGTTCTTGTTGGAATATGAACAAGATCGAGAACTTTGGTCATTATAAGTTAATAGTGATTTGCTGAGATGGGAAATGTCCTTCACCTGTATGTATTATTTCATCCAGCTGCTGAACTTTTATAAGGCTAGCTTTCTTTTGTAACTCCCCCTCTCTCATAGCTTTTTCCCCTTTGCATGATATTTTGTCTTACCCTGCTTTGATGTATTGTTTGGTATATTTGCTATTTTGTATTATTTTACTTGCCATTGCTGCTCTTGTTCATTCTGTATCTTTCATCTGTATCTGTTACGAATATTTTATTGTGTACATTGTTTGTTACCTTTAACAGAAAAAGATAATTACTATTTTCTTTTTCATCTTTTCAATCTGATTGTTTCAACAGTTTCGACTACTGTATAGGTAAGGTAAAGAAATGGGGTGCACGTCCTGCTCTTTGGGGAAGTAAGGGCAAATGAAGTGGCTTCGGGCCACTTTGCTGCTGAAACAATGCACACGTCCTAAGAGGCCAAAAGCCATGCCGAAGCTGCACTCCAATCCTTAGGACGAGAGCATGGCTTTCGTGCAGTGTCCGGCCTTAGGATGCGTACGTTGTTTATAAAGCACACCTCCAAAGTGGCCTGAAGCCACTTTGGCCTGTCTGTTTAGGCCCTAAAACTAGCTTCTTGTCTCACATTTCAGCCTATCATATGGAATTGATTCCTACTGATACCATGTTAGAACAAGCCCAGCTTCTCAGAAGCAGCCATGTTCTGGAATTTGGAGATTTTTATACTAGCATTTAACTGAATTCAACCAGAGATGTTGGTTCAAAATTTTCTAGAAAAGTTTCTGATGCAGTATTTTCTGTAGAAAATTTCCCAAACAATTGGTTCATGCTGTATTTTTCTGTTCTGTTTATTAATACAAACACAAAGACAGAATTGATTGTGGGGAAAATTCCACATAAATACACAACTTTGAAAACATTTCCAGAATATGTATGGATGTATCTATACAGTGAGAGCCAGCATGATATAGTGATTTAACTGATGAACTATAAACTCTGGAGGTCAGGGTTGGATTCCCACTCAAGCATACAAACTCACTGGGTGATCTTAGGAAAGTCACATACAGTGGTCCCCTGGGATACGAAACCCCCGGGGAACGAAATCCTCGGGAGCCGAAAGAGCCGGGGCCGCAAAAACGGCCCCGGCTTACGAAGAAAACCCCGGGATACGATTAAAAAAAACCGCGCGGCCCTTTTAAATTGGCCGCGCAGTCCGTCCAAGAAAGCGGTCCCCCGGGAAACGAAAATTTCCGGGTTACGAAAGTAATCCGGAACGAATTACTTTCGTAACCCAGGGGACCACTGTACTCTTAGCCTCAGACAATGGCAATGGCAAACTCCCTCTGAAGACACTGCCAAGAAAACCCTATGATAGATTCACCTTAGGGTCACCATAACTTAAAAATGACTCGGAGGCAAACAACTATAATTAATATCCATAGTTGGCTTGGCTCTTGTACTGCAGTCAATCACATTTGATGGCCTCAGTATAGAATATAACATTCTAGTTATTTTTTTAAGGAAGTGACCACTGACACAAACCTGAGTGCTCAGAAGAAAGATTAACAAATGAACACAATGCTATTCCCCCAAATCTCTTACTTCTTACTCATCTAGTCAGGACAAATGTTTGCGCCCACAGATTCACATACATCATTTTAGTGAAATAAAATTGCCTGAATCGTTTTTCCCCCTCAACATGAAATAGAATAATAATAACTGATAAGTAATGCAGAGAGTGAGTGAGTGAAGCTGAAGGTACAACCAAATACTGTACAACAAAAGAAAGTTCAACTGCTGATATAAGATATTTCAGGTACAATTCTTTTAAGGTGTGTGGCCATAAAAACAATATTCTTTTTCAGGTGTAATCAATGTTTATAAATATAAGGGAAATATATATTTTCTTTATATTATTACAAATATTCTAATAAAACACTGTCAATATCTTTGGACCTCATAATTAAAGAAAGCATGGTACATCACATAACATTATTTAGCACAAATTTTCCAGCACACATTTTCCAGTTGTTGTTTTTTTCCCCAAAAACTCTCATCACTGAATCCAGCCAAAATAAATTTTTCTTATTTCCACCAATCAGAGTGCACCTGAATGTACTAGTAGAAAAGAAAACTGAGCAGAGTATAATCATAGGTATGAAGAAATGAACATTCATGTGTACATTTGTACATATGCCTTCATAGACTTTTCATTTTTTAAAGTAAGAATAACATGTTTGTTTAATGTATGGATTCAGTTTTAAAAATTGGGTAACAGAGAGGCAAGGTTAATTTTAAATTCCATTTACAAATATTGTGTGTGTTTCAGGCTACACCCTTTGCCTTCACCAGATAACATTTTGTGCTTATTAATTAAAGCTTTCAATTCATTTTGCATAGACAGCAGTGATACCTAGTTATTCAATTTATATTTCAAATGACAGATTCTAATCTGTATATGTTTTCTTAATTCATACATTATTTTATTTTTGGAGTCAGTGGAATTTAACAGGAGTATCAGTCAGGGGGTCAAATGTTGTTCAAGACAAAAGGCAACATTCCTCATCTCTACTGAAAGTGACCAACTGTTTAGTATCAACAGAAATTATTGCTTCTTACTCAAAGTGCTGTCAAACTTTATTAATCTCATTTAACAAGGCAAATTTAGCTAATCACCATTACACCAACAACACACAGGAAAACCTAGATTCTTTTCTTTTTTTTACCCATAAAACACAGTACATGAAAATCTACAAATAAACAGATGTGAATAAAATATTTTTTTAAAATCTGGATTAATTAGCATAGCCTATTTTAGTACTAATTATTAAAGGAATTTACACACAACTGTTTGTTCTTAAATGAATACATTAAACGTTGAACTGTGTTTAAAAAGCATTCTAAAGCAAACCTAACATATCTTAATATAAACAATATAAATCACCCTTAATAAAACTTTTCAGGATATCCAAAGTAGTTTTTTAAGCAGTGTGGGAGGAGCAAAGGCATGTGATAAAGTTCTCTTTTAATTCATGAATTAAGGATTTAATTCATGTTTTAAATTCATGTTTTAAATCCTATAGTGCAGTCTAATGTATCAAGTAACTAAGTACCCACCATACTTCAGAAAGTGAATAGGGCGCAGAGCCTATAAGGAAGATCTTAATATGTAGGTAGACTGAAACAGAATTGGAGCCATATTTGATTCACAGCCCTAATTCACATAATCATCCTGAATATAAAGAAGAGCCAATCCCCTCCTCGACAAATGAGTGAAATTAATTCTTAGACCCAAGCACAAATCATAACTTATGCTAACCAGAATGCTTATAAGGGCATGGAAATCCATGGCTCAAGCAATTTTATGAACTGTGTATGTTCATAGTGGAGCTGCAGCAAAGAGGGACAGCACCTTGGCGAGTATACAGTTATTCTTTATATTGACCACAAAATGGACACCATAAAAACAGACATTCCAAATAATCTTCCTAAAATAAAAACTATTGCAAAAAATACTATTGGATATCAAAATAATTATGGTTTCTTCTTTTGCCACTCCTCCTTGGGATGAAAAACAATGGCAAAAGTGCCATTTTTTAAAATTGTACAGTGCATTGTGAAATACTATTGGAACAAAAATGATCCATTATTCTCAAGAGCAATGCAGCTCCAAATACTGAATTAGATAATGACATGAAGGAAAAATAACTAGTGTACATACATACACTTAAAAACAATGTAATGACATTTCGACTGCCTTCTGGCACTCCAGCCTTCTTTACGTGAATCCTTATTATACTAAACCTCAACCCACTTAACTCTGGAACAGATCAAGAACAAATCAATTTAATGTTAACAGGCATAAATGGATTATGGGCTGTAGCCTCATCTAACTTCTGTATCTAATCTGAGCTGGTCCCATTATCACTACTACCTTATTCTGTAGAGCTGCTATAAGCCATTGCCTTCCAGACACTTCTTGCAGAGCATTAGCAAAGCAGATTACCTTTGGAAGCTCCTGCTATACCCTGTATTAATGAAAGTGAGCTCTCTCCTCACTAAACTAGTTGAAGCTGTGGGAGAAAACAAGCATTGGTTATAATATTTCAGTTTACATCCTGCCTTACGCCCCTATTGGAATTTCAAGGTAGAAAGAAAATTTACATTAGCCAATTATAACCCAAACAAACATTAATAGGGGCTAATAGTAATAGAACTCATTTTAAAAAATACTATGGGAAGAGTTAACATTACTATCCTTGGCTAGATTAGCAAAATAGAATTGTTAGTATGTTTTCAGGGGAAAAAAGAGCCTGGACTAGCGGGCGTCTTCTTGGAATAGGGGTAATGTATTTTGGATGACAAGTCCTATAGGGTGTAGACAGCAATGTTAATAGGCAAGGATAATGGGACTTGTAGTGTCAAACATCTAGAAGGTACCAGGTTGCTCCCTCCAGCTACAGACAGACTACCACTGCATGAAATTCTGCAAATAAGCAGACCCTCCTCCAGGTAGCCACACACCTGCCTCTGAAATGGTATGGACCCCGCACAAATATGTGTATATATGCCTGTCTGTGCATGCACTCACACATACATGTGTGTAGACACATAATAAAATAGGGGAGGTTTATGAGTACCATATATATAAAATGGAAGGATTCATTAAGGTACCTATTATTAACCATTTTAAAAGCTGTTAGCCTAGGTGAGTCTTACGGCTGTACTTGTGGTGGATAATGTCTTACAGCTGAAATGAATGTGTCATTGCTTACAAACCTTTAATATGATATTATGATAACAAGAACAGGACATGTGCAGCCCGTTTTGGGGGTTCTCATATGGCCCTAGTCCCCCACAAACCCTCTGATATTTGAGGGGAGCCAGTGTGGTGAAGTGGTTTTAGTGTTGGACTACAACTCTGGAGAGCAGGCTTCAATTCCCTGCTTGAGCATAAAAACCCACTAGGTGACCTTGGGCAAGTTACAGAGGATGGCCATGGCAAACCTCTTCTGAAGAAACTGGTCAAGAAAACCCTATGCTAACTTCACCTTAGGGTTGCCATAAGACAGTGATGGCAAACCTTTTGGGGGCTGCGTGCCCCAACTGATTTTTTTTTTAAGGCACTGGGCTCTATCCGGTGCTAGGGGTGGGGCTTCTAGCCCCTGGGGGAGGGACTTCTGTCCCTTAGGGGGCAGGGTTTCCACCCTCCTGGGGGCGGGGCTTCCACCCCCCTTTTCTTAGCCTGCAGCTGTCCGGAGGGGGCAGGAGCCACAGGTGTGTGCCTCTGGCTCCTCCTCCCCAGCATTTGCTGGCCTCTGTCTATTTGGGATGCCAAGAGGCTGGCCACTGGGCTTCTGAGAGCAGAAGCCACAGGCACACAACTCTGGCTCCTGCCCCTTGCCATTTGCCAGCCTCTAAGTATCCCTTTAGGACACTCAGAGGCTGGCAAACAAGCTTTGGAGGGCAGGAGCCACAAGCATGCACCTCTGGCTCCTTCCCCTGGTGTTTGTCTCTCTTCAGACAGCTATGGCTCTGAAAGGGCCAGTGGGGGAGGGCAGAGAAGCTAGCATGCAGTTGCTCCTGCTCTCCTTGCTCTTTGGGACACCCAGAGGCCAGCTATCGGGCTTCTGAGGGCAGGAGCCACAGGCGTGCGCCTCTGGCTCCTTCTCCCCAGCACCATTTTCTGGCTTCAAACTGTCTCAGAGAGACAGCTGAAGGCCAGGAAAAGGCAGGGAGGAGGAGTAATGGGCACGTGCATGCTTCTTCTTCTTTCTCCGTGGCCTGTGCCTTGTGAAATGGCATTGTGTGTCACCCGTGGCACACGTTCCGTAGTTTTGCCATCACGGTGATAAGACATAAGGATCCATTTTGGTCTGCAACTGCTGTTTTTGGGCCACCCACCAAAATGTGCAGGATACCTCACCTATAAATTACTGGAAATGATTTTGAGTCATCCAAGACATTAGTTCCAATTACTTCTGGGTTCACCAATGTGGCCTCTGAAGTAAGTGAAAGTGAGAAACAGCCCACTAACTCTCACAGTGTGCCCACCCTCCCCATTAAGCTCCAGCAAAGTCTCTTCAGTGTGAGCATTCCACAGCCAAGGCCAACATTGAAAAAGCCCTCTTTCCCTTTGCATCCTCCATACTTCACTGTCTGATTCCAGCAACAACTCGCCTTGCCATCTCCAACTCCAGCTCAAGTTTCTCAATGGAATCCCAAGGTAGCATCATTCTCAATGCAACCAAAAAGCTCATATTAGTGTTTGAATTGACTTATCACAAGTTTTCCTTCAATTTCATACTGGACATCTTCTCATTTGTTTATCATCCTCAGTTTAACTGTATGCCAGGGAGATACCTACTTTCTTCTAAAGAGGAGGCCCTGACGTGTCAAACCTCTTGGATATTTATCTGTTCTATAGATCAGCCAATAAAAGCATCCATCACACCAGCTACAAAATCTTCCAGATGTTTCCAGAGTGCCCCCAGAATCCATTTGCTCTTGGAGAAGAGCCCACCTCTCCTGAGATGGAAGACCCATCTTCCTCATAGTAAGACTGGCCCTAATCCAGATGTGAATGAAGCAGAAAGAAAATCAGCTGAAGCACAAGAGTGTAATACTGTATAGGGTACTAAGATTAATTTCTCCACTTCATCTCAAAAAAATAACAGACAATCAAAAACAAATCTTAATACTGGCTAAGCTGTTGTGGGAGTTGTAGTCCAAAAATCTTAACTTTACCAAGCTCTGCTTTCTACCACTAAAGAATCAATCATACTTGTCTGTTGCCAAAAGAATCTAAACAACACCTCTGCTCTACAACAAATACAAAGACTGCTAACTATAATGTGGACACCTGCCCACAAAAGCTTGCATTAAGAACATTGTATTGTTTCCCAGACCCCTGAACAGCTGCCAGGTGGCAACAGCTTTTAGTCATTCCTAACCTGCGGCATATTTGAACCCATGACCTAGAGGTGAAAGGCTCTGTATCCCATTACAAAGCCCTATAGGCACATTCTGTACCTCACTGATGCATAAAAAGTCTTCTGCAGTGCCAGGATTGGGAAGCACCTTAACTAAAACTAAGTTATAGTTTATCATCAATGAAAGTCCTGAAACACAGAACAGTTGAAAGATGTAATTAATTTGGCTTTATATTTTGCCTCTGAACATTTAAAATTGCCAGATCGCCATTGTCTCTTGAGTGATTTAACAGGCAGTTCAATTCCTCTTTTCACACTGGCATTCCCTCATCCTTCACTGTCACAGTTCTAGATGACTCACAAATCTTAACAAAACAATTATATGGTATTATACTAACAGTTTCTTGTCAGTATAATCCATGCAACATGGTATGTGCTGTGCATATCAAGCTGAACAGATCCACAAGCATCTACAGACAGTGTAAATCAGTGGGGGAACCTTTCCTTATCCAGTATTAAACTTTAATGATTCCTGAATAACAAAATGAATGATAGACAAAATTATACTGCTCAGTAACTCGTTTTTATAAGAGACAAGTATTTATTTTTGAGCATGTTATATCGGCTCTTACTAAATTTCCAGATTTATAGTAAAATGAATAAGGACACCTATAAAATATTTGGACAAATGCCTGTAGGTAGCTCAAACTTTGATCAATATTTGAAGGCTATTTTGTACTTAACTGCATGAAGCCCTTGTCACTTAGGGAAACCTTTCAAAGTCCTTTGACTCCTTTTGTATATTTGCAGGTGCAAAAATCTAGGTGCACACAGGGTGGGTTTCCAAAGGTGGATGATGATACAAAATATTTGCCTTCAGGGGTCAGCATGACATGTTTTGCAATATTGTGCTTTTACAACTCTTTGCACATTCATGCAATGACCTGTAGGGGAAAACAATAGTTCTGAGGAAGGATGTAAATCTTCATCTGTTCCATTCTTCCATGAAAGAGTTTAACTTGATTTAATAATGCAAATAATTTATTTCTATTTTAATGCTATTTTTTATGTTTTTAATTGTATTGTTCTTTTAAATTATGAGCTGCCTTGAGCCCTATTCTTGGGGGGGGGGGGTCAGGATACAAATAAATATAACGATGATGGCAATAATGATAATGAGCATCCTCATCACTGTCATCATCACTGCCACAAATTTTCTTGCTTCTGGGTAAGTCTTTAGAGAGTTTTTGCACAGTTGAAATGTTTTTTAAAAATGTTGGAACTTCTTTGTGAAGAATCTGTACAAAAGCCTTTGTCACAACCTTATTCTTGTGGGAGAGGGGTGGAAGCTTTTTTTCTTGAAAAGGCTGAACAGACCTCCTTCAGCCAATCTGGCTGCTAGCCCTTAAAGAGGGCTGGGGGGGGGGTTAGCCCAGGAGTCATTACTTCGTTACACATATGTTACCAAGTGCATCAAAATCCAATTACTGTGCTTTGTCTTAGTCTCCATATAGCAAAGAATGGGAGTGGCTCCTGCCTGCACTGTGATCCCTCCAGAACCACTGAACTACAACAGAAACATCTGATTTTTTTAAAAAAATATAGCCCTATGGCCCTAACATTGTAACTATTCTTTCCTGTATGATTTTTAACATCTTTTGTCTGATGAAGGAGCCAGTGAAGCTTTGCAAATTTGCACAATACATTTTGTGCATTTTGGTGGGTGGATTTTGTTGCATTTTGCTGCATGGTCAACACAGATACCCTCGAATATGTAACTAAGTAGCTGACGTAGAATATCAGTGGCTGTCTTCAAGAAGAAAATTTGGGAGCTACATAAAGCCGCAATACTGCAGGCCAACCAATTCACGTCATCACTCTTACGACGATGTCACCTCCTTTGTAATCCCCAAATTTTACTGTACACCAGTCTGGAATTAGAAAATTTCAGGACATTAATAGAGAATACATTTCTTTTGAAGATGTATTCAGCAATCAAATGAGACACACTAGAAAAGAGGAAGCACTGCTTCTGTATAGTGAGTGGGATTTAAAGATTTATGGAAATTAAATCTTCATAAAATATTTCTTTACCTAACAATTCCGACTCATCTATTAAGTTCTTTGATTCTCACCAATTTAGTTATGGGTCTATCCCATATTATAGTGTTGATGAAATGTCACAAATGGGATGCTTGCCATGTAGGTCATATACTGAATTCTTCCGAAAAAAAGGTGAAACAAAAAGGTACAGTGCCTCCTTGTTATCCACTGGGGTTTGGTTCCAGGACCCTCCGTTGATAACAAAATCCATGTATGCTCAAGTTCCATCAAATATAATAGCACAAAAAATGGTGCCCCATATATAAAATGGAAAATCAAGATTTGCTATTTGGAATTTATACTTTTTGGGAATATTTTCAAGCCGTGTATGCTCAAATCTGTGGATAAAAAATCCGTGGATAAGGAGGGCCAACTGTACTACCTAAATAATAACTTCTTCATAAAGAGGATCTTAGCAACAGGATTGGTTAAACTAATTAAAAGTTTATGTATACAGTAGTTTCCATTTCAGTGGTGGCAACAGTAGGAACAAGCTGAACAAAGTTTCCAAATATTACTTTTTATGGACTACAATTTCATTTCCAAATCTTGTTCTGATTATATCTGGAAATGCTATGTTATTCTGGGAGCTGTAGATTACTATAATATTGTAATCTAATTCCCGTTGCTTATGTACACATTTTATTACGCCTATTTTCACACTGTACGTTGCTTTCAGGCCACACACACACACACACATTTATGTTTCATTGTCTCAAACTATTGTGTATGGATCTGCTTTTGCAGTAATATTCATGTGACAGTTCAACAGGAGACATGTCATCATGCTTTTTCAACTGAACTTCCACAGAACCTTTGGGTACCACAGGATTTTACAGTGTTTCACCTCATATTACAGTTTCACTTTGTTTCTCCACCTTCTTTATTTTGTGGTGTGGAGTAGGAAAGATGGTTGAGGTTCTGCAGTTAATGCCCATGGAATTTGTTTACCAAAATAAAGGTGGAATACCTCTCAATTAGAACTGTCAAGCACCACTTTGGGAAATGATAGAGGCTAGGAAGGTACTTTTAAGAAGAATTGATATACTGAGTGCTTAAGCTACTGATAACTGACCAGTGATAGCATGATGCTCTGAGACTCAATATTATTTGCAATTATTTAAACAATTTATAATTTTAGTCAAAAATTTCATATGTGAGAGATTCATCTTACTTGTCTATCCACAATAATGAAGGAGGGGAGGTGTCAAGCAAGGGCAGCTGAAGTGTCTGTGTGTGTGCATGTGAGTACTGATTTCCTTAGGGCTGTATGTTTATCATTTAAAGGCTATCAGAGCAGCTTACAATTATTATTTTCCCTGCCCTCAGGCTTACAATCCAAGAAGACATGACACAAAAGGAGAAGGGAATGGTGGTGGTGGAGAGGATCAGATCCAAAAGTTCTTCTCTCCCTCTGATGCCTGGTTTTGGTAACTTGGCCTGTAAGCATTTTTCATGGAGAAAATTTTTGATTGCTTATTGCAGCCCTCCATGATCAAGTACTTTCAGATAACACATACTGCAACTCACATTATCTCCATGCCCACATCCTAGCCTCTGGCCACACTGGGTGTGGGTGTGGATGGGTTCAACACATCTTATGGGTATCAGAACAGGAAAAGCTGGATCACCAGGAGCAAATAAAGATTTACCTTTTCTATCACACATACACAGTTCAGGAGAAATAAGGAGGGGAGTGAGATGTTGCTTTGTTCCTTTAGCAGTAAATTTCTCCCTATTTCCACCTTCTCACTTAACCTCTCAGTGGCCCTTTGGTGAATATGTAATTGTTTCCCTGAGTGGTTAAAAACATTTTTTAGTCTTCTGTGTTGTACACAATAGGACACTTAAAGACATTTAAAACATTTCAGTGGGGGAGAGGAAATAAAGGATGCGCAGTATCAAAGTATTTATTTTTTTTAATTTTGGGGAGGACATCTATATCTGAAAATGTATTTTAAAACTTGAGAAAACTTAAAAGAAAATTAAAAGCAATGAACATATTATGGAGCAAGGTACAGTTTCTTTCATGTATTCTCTACCAGCTGCTTGCTGTACCATCTGTTGTTGCCTAAGCAGCTTCTCTTTCAGTGGCTTTGAAGCAGAACTGCTCTCACTGTTGGACACAATCAGGTCAGGTCAGCAGCCCCTATACACATTCACACCCCTTCCCCACCCCCAAACCTGCAGCCTGTCACAGCTCCCTCCATATTTCATCTTGGTCAGCGACTCCCAAAATGAAGATGCCTCTACCAAAGGACCCATTTTTCACATTTTACTGACTAATTCCATAGAAAAGTTGGTGGCAGTGGCTTCTGTTTCATAGTGGGGGGAAATAGGGTTTCTTTTTTAAAAAAGGAAGCATACACTATTAAAATCAAACACAGTTTTGTTTACTAACCTCTAAAGTTGTTTTCATCATACTGCAAAAGCCTACAAATGAGACAAGAACTTCAGACTTGACTGAAGTTATTCTGTAGAACACTTCTGTATATCAACAAAGCATTGAATACATTGCTGGAATTTGTTAGGGAAAAATTTATGAAGCTAAATTTCTTAGCTGCAACCTGTAGAATCTCTCTCCCCCTGTTTCTCTCTGTTTCTCTCTCTCTCATATACAGACACACAGTAAGTACTCACACACACTGTGCCAGAGCATTCAGTGTGTTGCATAACATTAACCCCAGCTCACTTCTCTCAGCTTCTGTAGAGCTGACATCACCTCTTAGCTCTAAGCACTCTTCTCACCATTATACAGCCAAGTCCCCTTTTCATTTGCTTTCCACATGAGGCCGCATGGGGCAGAACACAATGGAAATCTCCAGCTTCACACACAGGCTCCCCCAGCCTGCAAGGAACATCACACTGGACTGATTTATTTTCAGCACCGTTTCTTCTCTCTGCATCTGTGCAGGGAAACACACATCACTGGGAGCCACTTTCATGATTTTGTTGCGATCAGGATTAGCTGGATTAGGGGCCGATTCATAAGGACTCCCTGTGGCTGTGAGGAAGTTTCATCACAAGGTCAGTGTGGTGTGAACTATATTCTGTCAACACCACCACTCCCTTATAGCCAACTACACAAAAAAGAGGCACAAAAGAAGAAAGTTGCAAAACTGAAATATGTGAATGAAACAGTTGACAGCAACAAAGAGATTTTACAGATTTTCTCACCAGCCATTTTTGATATGTACACAATCTGCACAGGTTTCCTTTAATTTTTAAAACACACAAAAACCCTGTATTAGTCATTTTTAATTTAGAAAGAATTTAGTGGTTTAGGAGGTGGGAGGAACCTAGGGAATAAATATAGCAACCCACACACAAAACCACAGAGGAACTTTTTGGCACCTCTTCTAAAAAGCAGTCAGGGAGCTTGAAGATTGTTGCACTGTTGAGATTTTATTGCATATAATGCTGTCACCTTCAAGACTGTTTAATTCCAAGCCCCTTAAGTGCAATAACTACCACAGACTTCTTTTAAAGAGAGAGAAAATGATGGCTGGAATGTGAGGGCAAGAGGAGGGAGATAAACATTAAGCTATGTTTAAAACTACAGTTATTAAATTCTCTTCACTCTCCCCCACTACCCACTATTCAACCAAACTATTAACATATTTGAAAAGGTAAAAAAACAGAGCTTGTGTGTTTGTGTGTGTGCGCGCGCATGCACATATTTTTAAGCACAACCATCAGTTGTAGAGAGCTAGGCCGTTCAATCAAAGCCTTATCTGTTATATTTCTGCCTGTCTTTCTCCCCTGTTTAGCACATTCACCAACAAGAAAAAGGAGGCAACCAATGGAGGCTTTGACCTGCAGCTGTAACACAATACTTTCGCACAGCCCTGTCGACCCCTGACATAAATTTTACACCGCAGCTGGCATTTACACACTTAGCATTACCATATGTATAGCCTACTCTGTGCTAATTATGCTAATCACCTGTCTAACTCTCTGCTGCGAAAAAGTGGTTGTATTTAGCAGTCCACTGCCTACAAATGCAGCTTACTGTGTGGCTGAAATGTACATTCAGACAGCTCTGAACGGCAAGATTTTTCCACGTTGCTGGCTTCATTCAGCGCGCAGAAAAATTTATTCAAGTCAACTGGTTTCGGCTGCAACAAAAAAGTTACGAGAAAAAAGTGAGTGTGTTCCTGCCCTAACATTCTAAGTCTGCTTGCAAGCAAAATGATAAATCAATTGGTGTGGGAAACAAAACCGGAGAGAGATTTCTTTTGCAAGCCATGTGAAACTGTAGCCTATTTAAAAAAGAAAGAAAGAAAGAAAAAGAAAAGAAGAGAAGAGAAAGGAGAAGAAAAGAAAAAAAGGCCATCCTAGTTTTTCAAATCTCTAGAGAAAAAAGGAGTTAATAGATAGTTAAGCAAGATCACAATTCTCTTCAACTGATACTTTTTACAAGTTCCAAGTGCAAATATCAGAAGTGTGTGATTTTTCTTTTGTTTTGTTTTCAAATCTTATGCATGCTTCAAACTGACACCGCAGTATCACTTCCCATGGATTTACTTTCCTGGAGTGCACCAATGTGCAACCATAAAGAGCCTTTTGTACTAGTAAAAGCTAGGAGTTACTTCCCAGAAAGTAATTGTCTAAAGCTGATGAGAAACTCAAATGAACTAAACACTAAGTTAAATATAAAAATAAATGGAATTGGAATAAGTTGCAATTCAGTATTTATACAAGGCCAAACACAGACACTCATTTATCAACAATGTCACTTTTCTTTATCACTACAAGAAAAAAAAAGATTTTTAAGTTTCATGTGCAAGACAGCAAGAGAAAAAAGAAGGAGAAATTATACCAAATATATCTATCTGATGTGATAATGCTGGCTCCCCTTCTTGCAGGTATTAAAGACACAAAGAAATATGTTCAAACAAACTTATTTGTGTTTTCAATACCAAAAGAAGCTTTGGTAGAACAAGAGCTTTCCCAAAACTAAGAATGTTTCCACCACAGACATATGTTCACTGGGCACTTGATCTGTGTCAGCAATCTGCTTATAGGACAATCTAGGCCGTTTTACAATTAACCAAATGCATCCAATAGTTCTATTCTTTTTTCTACATGTCTTTAAAAATACAATGGTTCTGAAAACAGACCCTAGACTGGGATGAGGCATGATGTTAATAAGCATAGTACAGTACTTCAGTACTGAAGTATCTCCCTGAGTTACCAGTGCTGCTTCTGGTCTCAATTCACAGTGATGGTTTTGATCTTTAAGGCCCTAAAATTTGGAGCCTATATTGACTGGGATAACTTTTGACCCACACATATGTTCCCATACAAATGCACCTTAGATCAACATGAGAGACACTTCTCTATGTCCCTTCATCTTCTGACATGTGGCATGTATGACAAAATGTTCTTTGTCACAGTACAACTATGTTACTAGCTCTACTGGCCATTTGCTATGGAATTAAAATATGGCTCTTTTGTAAAGCATTTCAGAAAGGAGATGTTTGATATGGATTTCTTGAATATGGATGATATATATAGTTTATCAAGAAAATGTAATACAGGAAGATCTTTTAGCCTCAGTAATTGTTTTTAAATTGTTTATTACAATCCAGCATGTGCAAATGTTGGTTTGGCTTTATTTGCTAGCCAGCTATTATTTGACATCACCACCAATTCACCCCCTTTATGTCTTCTAGTATGCATTCTTCAATTGTGCCAAGCACAGCCTGGATAATTACTTTTTGGACTATGGGTCCAAGAATCCCCTATTCAGCATTGCCCAGTAGCCATGATGCCTGGAGGACTGTGGTACTTGTAGTAAAAATTTTTAACTCTTTCAAGCTCTGGTTCTGTGAATGAGGAAGATAAGCAGTTGTAGGAGTGCTCCCTGCTCATTTGAAGAGACTCCTTTTTATTACCTGATTGAAAACAGCAGTAGAAATGAAACTATCACATGAGAATCTGAATGGCACTGCTTATCATAGAAATAGAAGCATGTTTCTTAATCCAATGGATCAGTAGGTGCTCCATTACAGTTTAAATTGATAGCAACCTTGGAGAAAGAACATTTATTTCTGAATGAAATCAATCAACCAAGTCTGAGATCCAGATTGTAAAGTCAGCACTTACCCAAGGCATCTCATTCTATTCAGCCTTCAATTGGTAAATGATACACCAGTACAAGGTACAGGATCTGATACTTAACAGCGTGCGGAAACTCATGGCTCTGCTGCTCCTAATTATCCATTTTTCCATGTTAATCCCTTTTACACTGAGGTGGGCAACTGCAGGCCACATAGCTGTTACTAGAGCCACCAGAATAGATGTAATATCACTTCTGGATCAACAAAATGGCCAAAATAAGGCAGATTTTTGTGGAATTTTGTGCTGGGGTAGGGGTGGAGGAATGTCAAGCCAAAAGACTCAGAACACTACATGCTATGTCAGTCTGACAGTGTTTTTAAAGTTTGGGGGCATTTTTTGACCTTTTTTTAGTTAAAAAAGTGGGTGTCTGAGAGTATTGGAAATCACAAACAGGCCCCCTAGAGGCCACATGAAGCACACGTGACATCCCATGCTTAGCAAGGGTTTAATTCACAACAAGACAAAATGAGCTGCAAAATGATCAACTCATTAAAATTTTGTTTAACATTAGTTTAATGTATTTTTAAAATAGATTTTTTTTAAATGTTAACTTCTTTGCAATAAAAAAGGAGATACAACTTAAAATAGAAGCATTCAATAGCACAAGATGCAAAGATGGCTATTAATTTAGGTGGTCTTACAGGCAGTTTGGATAAATTAATAGTAGATAAGGGACTATATTAAATTATTAGCCCCAACAAGAATAGACAATTTGAATCAATAGGATTTATGTAACTATAGCCTTAACAAAAATCAATTCATTGAATGGGTCTGCTCCAGTTGGGACTAACAACTAGATTTACCCCAATGGCAAGAAATAACTCCAGGGTCAAAAGCACCATAAACCTCCAAATCAGCACTTGGAAAAGTTCTTTTTTAGACTACAACTCCCAGAATGCTGGCTAGGGGATTCTGGGAGTTATAGCCAAAGGACTGTGGGAACTGTGGTCCAAAACATACCGGAAATTCTTCCAAGCTCCTGTGCTTGGTATGAAATAAGAAACTGTAGGAATCTCTTCTGCTCTTCCAAAAAGACTCCTTCAGTTTATTACTCCAAGTTCTGCCAGTCACTGAGGCACGAAAGCAGGAGAGATTTATTGCCTTCCTACCGGTACTACCTTTGTGGACTTCCCAGAAACAAATTGTTGGCCACTGGGAAACAACAGGCTAAGCTAGAGACACCCTTGGTCTGATCCATCAGGAACATTCTTATGTTTAATTGATATAGAGGAAGCCAGTCTTCTGATTTGGGGCTAGGAGTGCAATATAGTGGCTCATAAAATCTCTTTCAAGGGACAGTACTTTACACTTGCTTATTGTTGATATTGACTTGCTATGCAATGATTACAGTGCTGTCTAACAAAAATGGTGAGTAAATTTAATTATTCTTAATCATACTTTTAAAAGAAAAAATTGAAACATATATATTTGAAAAAAAAAATAATGGAGCACAATCAATGCTGTGCTATTCTTTCCAACATCTTGGTTTCAGTCAACACTCCTTGCTAGTCCAAAGTATTAATTTATCTGGGCTTTTGCAGCTACAGAAACCTAGCTGTGTAGCCAAGAACTCAAACAACACTACAACTACTGTGCTCTTTTCGGAGGAGAGAGTTTTTTTTTCCATCCTGCTCTTAAAAAAAGAAGGGAAAAAAGGAGATGGACCACCCTGCTCTCATGGCACAGAGCACTGTTTACATTGCAAGACTTGACTGTGTAATACATCTGGCATTTTTGGGCAGGATTCCTGAGCTAGAGGCCAGAAGCCCTTAAGCAATGATTTAAGGGGAGGGGGAAAAGCTCTACAAGTTGACTTAACAGTGCTTGTTCCTGATGTGTTGCACTTCATTTCTGATTATTGACTGAACAAGCACAAATATGCTGGTTTAGTAAACAGAACAGGGAGTGGGGAATAGGTTTCTTTTGGGCTTTTAAAAAACATTATCAGTGGCTAAAGAATGATTTACAAGTATTCGGGTGTATGCTACAGGAAAAGACATCCGCCCCTACTTGTGGATACTTGCATGTGCAGAATATGGAAGTCTCACAGACACCATGGAAAATGTTTATATCTTTACGGCTGAAGGTTGTCTTGGGATCACTAAAGCTGAGATTCTGTTGCCATCATGACCATTACCCTCCAGCTGCTCAGTACTGGTATTTCTATTACAAGATCTGTACTATTACTGACCATAGTATTTTTTTTTGGGGGGGGACATCAAACAAAAATATAATGTTTTGGAAAAGAATGAAGAGTCTTGTCAACTCAGTTGATTCCTGGATAATTTTCTAAACGAATGTATCCAAGCTTCCACTTGGGTGTCATATTTGCAATCAAAATGCATGAAGAGTGGCTGACACGGAGACAACTCTAAATCCCCAAGCACTGCATGATACAAGAAGGTGTTTTTTGTTTTTGTTTTTCTGGGAGAAATTTTGTTAAATACTATTTCAGTAAGAGATATTTAAGGCATTTTCTACATAATTAAAATACACCTATTCCAATCTCACAGAATGCAATAAGGCACATATGATTCGCAGGAGTTCAGGCTTTTTGCCTGAAAAAACCCACCTTAAACTCTGTGGAAAAAGGCTTTGCAGTTTTTTCCAGAATGTCCATGGAAATCTGCAGAAACATGCATTATTGCATCTGCTTCACATGACTTTGGATGGCAGAGCATTTCAACAGAGGTTGAATAGATGCAAACAGATTTAAATTTGCATAGGAAAGTGAAGACAATTATTCTGCGAAAATCCGCAGAAATTCACATAATACACTTACATGTAGACTAGTTGTAAGTCAGCTTCAGTCATGCACTGATGTCAATGAGATTTCATGACCTTCAACTTTATCTTGTCAGGCTCATAAATTAAACAGAGGGTGTTCTGCTCTTGGCATACAAAGTAATATGCTTAAAACAGATGAAACAGTTTCCTTAGGTAAACTTTGCCAATATGGGAACAATATGCACAAAGCAGAAATGGCACCATATTGCTCAATGTAGAATGTATATTGCTTAAAGTGAAAGAAAAATGTAACGCTGAAAAATGACTATTATCCAAAATTCTACTATACACATCTCATAAATATATAAATTCCATGAAATGTATTAATTCACTTTTAATGCCTACCAACATAACCCAGCAAACCTATTTATCTGATGATGATTGATGATGATGATGATGATGAGGATATGATGATGATATAATCATCATCATCATCATCATCCCCCTCATCAACATCCATCTCCAGATATTTTTTCCTCTCCAAAGGTTTTTAGGTAATTTTCATTGGAACGTCACTTTCTGTTATCTTACAGGAACATCTCAGTATTTTGGAGCACTATGGAATGCAAGGAAGGCCTATCTTCTATGAGAGAGAATCTCATCTGGATGGACACAGTCTGATCTTGATCAGCAGGAGTCTAGAAATGCTAAAATGGAGTAACATACCCAGAACCATGAATTCACAATCTGTCCACAGATGTGAAAAAGAAAGCTGTTGTGGACAAGTTAAAGTTGGCACCCGAGTGGACATGGTTTTAGCAGGTCACCAAAAGGTCAGCTTTGAAGGAGAAATCCATATGAAATATAAACATGGCATTGTGAAAAACCAGACAGATCTCCCATAGCTTTATCCAGCCAGCACTAATCTAGGCATCAGCTTTGGAGCATAATCTAAACAAAAGGATCAGTCAGTTCAAACATCTGGAAGTTGTCATATTTTGGAGTCTCCTAACGGTTGAGCACATACCCAAAGGATCCAGTTGCACTTTCAAACCTGCTGGTCAAAGACCATACTAGAAATAAACAGAGAAGAACCATAATCTCCAGTATTATTGAAAACAATGTTTAGAAACATAAGGTGTCAAAGGAAGAAATGCATGAGGATGAGATTGGTAGACCTAAGCATCTGACAAGGTGTTTTTCACACAGCCCACACATAAGAATCCATGAGAGAGGAATCTGATGCATGGTAAAAGAAGGGGCAACCAAACTGGAATTGTGCAGCTATTAAACATCAGAATGAGAAAATAACCAGCTGCTGTACACTCTAAAAAGTTTGATACTACAGTGGCTTGATCATGATCTTCAAATAAGGCTTGAAGACTTGGGAACATACTGCAGAGATTTATAGTCCTTTTTCCTTCACACATGGATTTCCACCTCCACTTTCCTGGCTTTTGCTAACCATTCAGTAACAAAAATATGGACAATACCTTGAAACCAAGTTTGTAAACTACATTTTGGAATCAAGGAATTCACTTAGTGGAAACCTATAATGCCAATTGAGAAGTACTTCACATGAGTGTGAAGGGAGTTATTCCTAGATAAATGACCACAGGATTGCAATCTTCCTAATTTGAGCATTGCAGAAAACTGTATTTAGAGAAAACAAGAAGGTGGAGCAGGAACTACACAATCTCACAACATAGGCAAGGTAGGAGGCAGCAGGAAAAGAGGAAGCCTGCATTACAGATGGATAGACTCAATCAAGGAAGCCATGGCCCTGCTGTTGATAAGAGAGAGACTTGGAGGTCTTTCATCCATAAGGTCACCATAAGTTGAGATCAGCTTGAAGGCAGTTCACACACACACACACACACATGCTTTGGACAATTGGGTTCACAACATTTAAACTGAGCCAGTGACTGCTTTGTAACCACACAGAATCCAATATCAGAAATTATAACTTGCAGTCCTTATTAGTTGTACAACTACTCTGTAGCAAATGCTGCAATGAAGAAGAACCCTCTCAGTCCTCTTTTGTTAACACCCAGTGGAACTCAAGAATCAAAACCAGGAGCACAGAAAGTAAAGGAGGAGGAATGCATTGGAGGCAATAATACTGTCCACTTTTTCATAAACAACTATGAATATTGTCCTGATAGCAGAAAGGAAAATCAATGTATGGATCTGTTACCAAGTCCCTTTCAGCTATTAAACAAAGAGCAGTAGACACAGAAAAGTCAAATTAAGTCAGAGCTTGGAAATAATAACTGAGATCCTACATCAAGCATGTAAACCGTAATGCTCTGCCTGAATAGTTCTGTGTCCACTCACTGTTCTTGGATGAGTGCAAAGATTCCTCTGTGCCCCATCCAAAATCTCCCTCCCCATAGCTGTGAAGCTCTGGAAGATGCTGATGCTGCTTACCTATGGGAATGGGGGACAGAGTGTGGGGACAATGCAGACACTGATGAACAGATTTGGCTTAGCTTAGAAGGATAAGGAGATCAGAGTGCCCTCTCAGATAGTCCACCCTCCTATCCCTTTCCCTCAAAGTTACATGGGTTGAACTGTCTCCTCACTCTCTCTCCTCCTCACTTCTAAGTTGAAGTGGTAACCCCTCCTGGGGCTTGACAGCTGAGAGGAAGGTGTTTTTGGAAACTGCCAAAAGGGCAGCAGGGACTGTTGTTGTTAGCTGCTCTTGACTCTATCCAGACTCATGGCGACCCTACAGATGAGAGATCTCCAAGCTCCCCTATCCTCCACTGCTCTGCTCAGGTCAGTTTCATGCCTATGATCTCCCTGATTGAGTCCAACCATATGGCATGCAGTCTTCCTCTCCTTCTTCTGCTCTCTCTACCTTTCTTAACATTATTGTCTTTTCTAGTGATCTGTGCATTCTCATTATATGACCAAAGCACAAGAGCCCTAATTAGGTCATTTTGGCTTCCAGGGAGATATCTGATCAAGAACCCACTTGTCTTTTGGCTGTCCATGATATCCTCAGCACTCTTCTCCAGCACCACATCAGAAATGAATTGATTTTCTTTCAGTCTGCTTTCTTTACTGCCCAGCTCTTGCATCCTTACATGGTGATGGATAATACAATGGCTTGGACAATTCTAACTCTTTGCTCTTGAGGATCTTGTCATTTTCCTTCATAGCTGCCCTTCCCATTCCCAGTCTTCTTATTTTTTTGACTGCAATCACCATTGTGATCAGCATTTGGTCCTAAGCAAAGGAAGCCAAAAAGGGATACATGCACACAAAGCACCCCAGAAACTGGCAACATACTTTTTCTATGTCATGAGTAGCATTTACTAGTTACTTCTTTGTATTACTGTTTGGGAGTACAAGTAATTAAAAAATAGTTTGGAAAACATTTTGGGGAGATGTCCCCCACTTTTTAAGCCATCTTTTTTATATGACATTTCCTGTAAAAGGAAACAAAAAGCAACAAACAATGCAATGTATTACTAAATAAAGAAATATAAAATATTAATGGTCAAGTCACCCCATTTTTGGACTGCAAAAATGAAGCATGGAACAAATTACTTTGAAATTTTTTTTTCAAACTCTGAATAAAGTTCACTTACAGTTTAAAAACCAGATTTTCACAGTTTAATCCTCATTGTTAAGTAATACCCTGTAACATATGGAAATAAACATTTCATTTAAAAAATCACCACCTGAAAACTAGTAGACAGACTAACATTTACCACTGGCTAGTACAGCAAATGAACAGCATTTAGAGTACAGTATTCAATTCCCTACATTGCGAGTCAGACCCTTGACACGTTTAGTCTAGCCCTATCTGCTTTGACTGGCATATATCCAAGGCCTTTCCTACCCCTGCTAACCAAGATCCTGATGCTATGGACTGAATCTGTCACTGCATACAAAGCACATTCTCACATCTGTAGGAAGACTTACTGTATAAAAGTAAGGATTTCCCCTTTAACAAGATTACCTTGTCACATCCAACTGTAGGGGTACTCATCTCCATTACTAAGCCGAGGGAGTCAGCATTGGCCAAGATGACTGAATGATGAGGTACATGGAATGCTGTTACCTTCCCACCAAAGTGTTACCTGTTTATCTACTTGTATTTTTATATGATTTTGTACTGCTATGTTGGCAGAAGCTAGGACAGATGATGGGAGCTCACTCCTTCATGAGGTGCTTGAGTCTCAAACTGCCAATCTGCCAACCTTGTGATCACCAGAGTCAGTGTCTTAACTGCTAAGCCCAACGCATCCCCAGCTTACTGCACAGAACTTCATATTATTGTATCTGTTATTCACAAAACAATGCAAATAATGAAAATTTCCAGGAGTCCATCAATTCTAACCCTGCATAACTGCCAGAAGTACTTATGCCAAATGGTGAGAATACGGAGAGGATTTTCCCATTTCTCCAAGAGACAAGTTTCATTTGATCTCAAGTTGTATATCCAAAACACACTGGGATGATCAGGGATGATCCCCTGCTCCTTTTTCCTTCTCCAGTCTGGTAAGAGGCATGGGAGATTGCATACAACAGAGAAAGCAAGCTCTCATTCTGCTTTGATTCTACACTTGTTTGGTGCTCTTAGTACTTAAGAAAGGCAAATCAAACTGACCAGGCAGATGAATCTACCTGATTTGCTTTCTAGAATATTTGTGTTTTTTCAAGCATAAATTAATTTCATTCTGTTTGCCATCACCCTACAACTGTTCCTATTATGTTCATATTAAAATTGTACGCATTTATGCACATGTGATCCATGCATTTGTATATGATTTCCCCAATGAACACTTCCTTTGTAAGCACCTTCTTTGCTAAAATATTCTTTTTAAATGCAGTTTTTCAAATTTTTAATCAGTAAAGTGCAGTGCAAGATTTGGAGAAGTATAAAAACAAAAAGTAATTCTGTCCCAGTTGAGAAAGTGCAAATTAAATAGCCTCATATTAACAGAAAGCAAAAGAATTTTACTGCCATATCTAAAGCTAACCCAGTTTTCACTTTCTAGCTCAAAGCTGGAAATGCAAGCCAAAGGTTCAGACAGAAGCTATCAAACACAGACCCAAAACAAAGCCCAGCCATCCTCCAAATCTTAGTGGTCATTCCTGCTCCCCAAAGCTTTATGGCTAGGGAGGTGCCTGCTATCCATTGTGCTTGCCAGAGTCTGAGAACTCAGTGTGGCAACTAAATCTGTAGAGACCTGGTCCTTGGAGAACCATGGCTTGGAGGTCCTGATGATATTATGCTTCATAATATATTAAGATATAAAGCAGGCATAAACCTGAGCTTTACTGGAGGAGAAGTCACTATGGAAACCCCAAGCATGTCTGAAAGAAAAAAAGCACTGTATATCTATTTATTTGATATATCTCTGTCCCAATGTACCAGTTATACAGGCAGCATCTACTTGCTTGGCACAGTTGGTGTTTGCAACTCTGAAACATAAAGGAGGAAATATGCAGTGGCTTAGTGGTTAAGATGCCAGTTCTGATGATTAGAAGATCAGAAGTTCAAGGCCTGGGTGCTGCAGGATGAGGTGAGCTCCTGTCGCTAGTCCCAGGTTCTCTGTGAACCTAGAAGTTCAAAAGCATGCAAATGCAAGTACACGGATAGGTACCACTTCTCAATGGGAAGGTCATGCTGGCCACCTGACCAACAGAACAGTCCTTGAACAATGCTGGCTCTTCGGCTTAGAAATGGAGATGAGCATGATTAGACATCCATGTCAAGGGACTACTTTTACCCTTTACCTACAGTAAAACTTGGTTAATAGTACAATGCTGTTTGGTACAGAGCAGGCATACAAGGGTCACAGTTATGATTTTGGATGGCAGGAGCAGTTGAAAGGTTGGTGGTCAATTTCTAAAGACCATCCATACCATCTGATCTCAACTGCTATCTTTTCTCATCATGCCCTAAATTCTCCCAGTAGAACCAGCTCTCCCTCTCTCTAATGCAGCAAAAACAACCGATGTGTTTTTGCTATCCACTGTTCAGTTTACTTTTCACTTTTGTATCCTTTTGTCCATACACCTGATACTAATTTCTGTCCATAGCTGCTTCAAACTGCTTTACCATCCCTGACACTGGTAGTGTATGCTACATGTTGTGTAACTCTGTAGCCACTATTTATTTGCACATTATAAATTACTTTGTGTCTCCTCCTGCAGCCAGCCATGCCCAACCTGAACACATAGGGATGATAACTCTAATAAATTAACAACAAACTGAATTTTCAAAGTTGAATTATTAGAAATGTTTCTATCATTGGATGATAAGAAATGCTTTCTGGCAGCTCCTATAATATATTGCATCTTTTTTCTTCCTGCAGTTTATGGCATTCTGTCAAATCTGATACTGTACCTTAGTGTGCAATCAAACCCACAAAATTAGTTGAAATATTTCTTTTAAAATTCCTGTTACAACTAGACGTTGGCAGCTCCTAGGGGGAAAAATACCAAAGTCTTCTCAACTCTCTTACAGCCAACTCCTACATCATTCATGTATTGCGTAAAATTTGCGTGAAGAAAAATGAACAGGTAAACCACAAAAAGCTATGCTTATTTAAAATAAATAAAGAGGAAGAAGCCATCAATGGCTCCTAGTCATATATTGCCAGGAGCATAGGATGGAAGGAGCTGTTGCAATCATGTCCAACTAGACAGGGCTTTGGTATGCTCCAATATGGCTCTTTGCATGTTTCAATATTATTAAAATATATGATATTTGCCACAGATGCACAAAAAGAAGTCAGTTCATTATCAGCCCTTGGGAGACTAGTGTCACCTATTTTATCCTGAAGCCTTTAGTGAAAAATGGTGCTTGGTTTGACTTCATTTGAGTGGCCAACATGGCACAGTGGTTTGATCGCTAGACTATGACTCTTGTGATCAGCATTAGAATCTCTACTTAGTCATGAAAACCTCAGTGATCCTGAGCAAGTCATACACTCTCAGAGGAAGGCAAAGCAACTCCATTCTGAACAAATCTTGCTAAGAAAACTATATAAATGGGTTGCCTTAAGTTGGAAATAACTTGAAGGCACACAAAATCAAATGTCCCTGGATCTTTTACTATTTGGATGTGGATCCCATAATTCATGTGGATTAATGATACAGGATTAGCATTAATGATACAGTATAGGATATAATGATTGGGACGTGGTGGCTCAGTGGTTAAGACACGAACTCTGACAATCGTCGGCAGTTCAAGGCCCAAGCACCGCATGACAGAGTAAGCTCCCATCACTAGTCCCAGCTTCTGCCAACCTAGCAGCTAAAAAGCATGGAAAAGTGCAAGTAGATAAATAGGTACCAACTTGGTGGGAAAGTAACAGCATTCTGTACAGTCATGCTGGCCACATGACCATGGAGTTGTCTTTGACAATGCTGGCTCCCTCAGCTTAATAACGGAGATGGGCACCATCCCCTACAGTCAGACACAATTTGACAATCATGTCAAAGGGAAAACCTAAACCTTTACCTTTTTAATGAGATAGGAGTCTAAAAGAACCATTGTGGTAATTGCAGAGGCAGCTCATTAACCAAGTGGAGGGTGCCTCCCCCATTATTTTGGAGGCAGATGCCACCTCTGCTCAGTCCACTGGCTGTCACTGGGTCTAGGCTTGCGATACTTATGGGTAGGAAGGACATTTTTCTCATACAGTGGTCCCCCGGGTTACGAAAGTAATCCGTTCCGGATTACCTTTCGTAACCCGGAAATTTTCGTTTCCCAGGGGACCGCATTCTTTGACAGACCGCGTGGCAAATTTAAAGGGGCCGCACGGTTTTTTCCTTTTGGATCCCGGGGTTTTGTTCGTAAGCTGGGGCCGTTTTTGCGGCCCCGGCTCTTTCGTACCCCGGGGTATTCGTAACCCAAGGGACCACTGTATTTACCTATTACAGCAAATTCCTTCAGGGATTTTCTGAATAACTTAGCACCTATGAAAGGAATCTTAGCTAACTGCCACAGAATCCCAGTTTGATATCCTATAATCTTGACACAATTTGAGCAAAGCTAGTTTTTTTTTTTAAGCAGGCTCTTGTGGTGTGGGGAAGTAGGAGATAAATACTGCAATATATGGCCCATTCCACCTTCTTATCATATGGATATGTTTATATAGCGGAAGACCATCATGGGGTGCAAATTGCTGTTAATTGCCTTTGAGTTGAATTCGACCCATGGTGGAGCTAAGTATGAGAGACCTCCAAGTCAACCTGCCCTCAACCGCCCTGCTCAGCTGCTGCAGACTCGTGGCCATGTCTTCTCTGACTCAATCTATCCATTTGGAGTGCGGTAGTTCTCTTTTTCTATTGCTCTCCACTTTAACAAGCATTAGTCTTTCCCAGTGAGTCCTTTCATCTCAAGAAATGGCCAAAATACAATAAACTTCGTTTAGTAATTTTTGTTTCCAGGGACAGTTTAGGCCTGATCTCCTCTAGGAACCATCCATGGGTGTTTTTAGTGGTCCATAGTATTCTCAGAACTTTTCTCCAGCATCACATCTCAAATAACTTGATTTGTTTCCTATCAGCATCCTTCAATGTCCAGCTTTCACAACCATACACAAAATGGGAAATACAATGGCATGGATAATCCTAACTTTGATATTAATTATGCATCTTTACACTTCACAGTCTTCTGTAGTTCTTTCATAGCTGCCCTTTCAAGTCCTACTCTTCTTCTCATTTCTGGACCGAAATCTCCATTCTGATTGATAATTAAGCCGAAGTATAGAAAATTTTGAACTATTTTGATCTCTTCACCGTCTACTTTAAAATTATGGGGATTGTCTGTGATCATAATTTTTGTTTTCTTGATGTTTAGCTGTAAACCTCCCTTGAGCTTCTTTAATAATCTTTCCATGTCTCTGAAATTTTCTGCTAGTATTATGGTGTCATCTGCATTTCTTAGATCATTGATGTTCCTACCTCCAATTTTCATGCCTCCCCCTTCTGAGTCCAATCCTGCCTTTCGCATGATGTTGACAGATAAATAGATAGGGTGGCAGAGTGCAGCTTTGCCTGACTCCCTTTCCATCTGGAAACTATTTCTACATATTCTGTCCTGACAGTAGACAGAGGTTACACATCAGGACTATCAAATGTTGTAGCACATCTATTTCTTTAAGAGTGATTCATAGTTTCTCATGATCTATATAACCAAATGCTTTGCCATAGTCAGTAAAGCACAGGCCAGACTTCTTTTGAAACTAATTAGTGCTTTTCATTATCCAATGTATGTTTGCTATATGATACCTACTGCCTCTATCTTTCCCGAATGCTGCTTGGACATCTGGCAATTCTTGCTCCATATATGGTAAGAGTCTTTAGGGTGCATCTGCATTGTAGAAATAAAGCAGTTTGACACCACTTTAACTGCAGTGGCCCCATCGTACAGAATCCTGAGATTTGTGGCTTTTTGGGGCACCAGAATTCTTTGGCAGAGAAGGATAAAGTTTTTGTAAAACTACAAATCCCAGGATTCTATAGGATGGTGCTATGGCACTTAAAGTGGTATCAAACTCCATTATTCATGCAGTGTAGATGCACCCCTTGAGACAAACTTTAAAGCTCTATAGAACTTAAGAACAGGAAAAATACTCTGGAACCTTCAAACGAGTTCAAAAGTGCAGCTCTTCCAGTGCAGCTGAAATGAAGTTTTCCCTGAAACTCATGCCAATCAGCAGCATATGTATTACATTCTGAACCAAACCAACTATTTCTAAAGGAACTTCAGTGTTGTGTTCTTACATACTGTGAGTTGTCTTAGAAGATTTAACCCTGAAAGGTGGTCTATGAATAATATAATAATTCAGTGATATACCTCCAGATACATTACTCAAGTACAGGCTACCTACACAGGGAGAAGATGAGTTTGGAAGCACTGTGGCATTCAAGGTTTATTTTTGTAAAAAAGCAACAACTCCAAATGCAGAAATATGTATAAATCTTTCCAAGATTAACTTTCTGAAACACCTTTGCATTTATTAATGGTTTCAGTGGAGATGGCAGGTAAAATGATCCTTTAATGTGGGGATCTGTAAAATGTTAGTTTATGAAGTACCAAGTGTGACAACACAACTGACAGAGCAATTCCATGCATATTTTATAAAATACAATATTCTGAGATTAAGAAATAGTTTCTTAGAATATTACACAAAGAAACTTAATATGTATTCCAAGACACTGCCAAGAAGTGATTCAGGGAAAAGCCACTCAGTACCAGTAGGTTTACAGAAGTCCAAGAGTGCTGGCATAAGTAGGAAACTATGGGAGAAAATGTTACAAGAATGATTTTGAGTACTATTTCTTTTTGTTCACTGACTTTTTCTCCCTTGTTCTGAGAACCTGCCCACCAGGTGGGTTTTTGCAGTCCTTATATAAATATTTCAACTCTAATAGCTTTAAACATACACTGCTAATCACTCATGTTGGAGTCTGGATCATCTTAAAACTCATTCAAACTGTATTCTCACAATGAAGTTTGAGCTGGGATTTTGGAAGTTTATAGTTCACTTGCAGCAGATTTTAAAGGTATGATATCTTCT
Organism: Urosaurus nigricauda; assembly: GCA_034509955.1. Taxonomy (NCBI): domain Eukaryota; kingdom Metazoa; phylum Chordata; class Lepidosauria; order Squamata; family Phrynosomatidae; genus Urosaurus; species Urosaurus nigricauda. The sequence goes on along the minus strand of JAOEGL010000002.1, from coordinate 78,810,526 downwards.
AACATTGAGTCCCTAGTATTCCAACAGACGTTACATGAAACAGGCTGGTCTCTAACATAAATAGTGACAATTTCTTGAGAGGCAATAATTTTTAAACAGCTTTAACAACAAAAATAAAGTGACTTTATTGCAACGACGATGGACATCTATTTTAAGTAATTTGAAGCATTCACCTTATTTGGCCAATATTGTTCACCATGTATTTAAACTACAACCAGGAAAAGGAGAGAGTTGGCTATACTCTATATCCTCTCCCAAATTAAACTGAAAGGTTAGCAATCGCTGACACCAGGGCCTAAACTATGTGTCCTGTGCTTCAAAATTGCTAATCATGAGATAAAAGAAAGCTGGAAGTGGGAAAAATATATAGGAATCAGCTTTGCTGAGCAACTCTGAGAGAACAGTAGGGTTGGAACTTTTCCCCAATGCATTGTACAGTATAGCCTTCTCATGCAAAGGGTATGTTCACACAACTTGAAGATCCAAAGATACACAGGCTTATTGTACACACTAGTGAGAAGTGCATGCTGTCTATTGCATAGAGGGCAGCTTTGTTCTGTGGTTTATCACAGGGATGGCCAATGGTCTTTTAGGCCTACAATTCCCATCAACACTGGCCAGCAAAACCAGTCCACTAACATCCAGAGGGTGAAAAGTTTTACCTCGTCTGTTTTTAGTCCGCCACGTAAATCTAGGCACAGCTGACAGCCTGGTTTGTTTCTCTCCCAACAAACCAGAGACAGAATCCAGTTAGTGCTATGTTTGTTTCTAGATTCTATCTCTGGTTTGTTGGAAGAGAAACAAACCCAGAGAGGCTGATGCACCCAGGTTTGCATGACATGATAAACAAACCATGGAGCAAAGCCCTACGGTTTGTGTAGCTGCTCACACTGCAAACAGAAGTGATTAATATTCATTAGTATGCTTTGAATCCATGGTAAAGCAAAGTTCCCATGGACTCCATAGGGTATGGTGTTATACATCTGTGTCCAATGTGTACAGTTGCTAGATTAAGTACAGGATGGAGTTCCTATAATGGTTGTTACAAGCGGAGATTTCAGTAGTGCAAGAAGCAACATTTGCTGAAATTCCTTCTTCAGAGCTATTAAAGATACATGGGCCCTGTCCTATATTTAAACTGATAACCCTGATATTGTCTCATTCTGAGTGATAATAGGAATAAGACAACCTCTAGTCCATTAGTTGTTCTGGGAGATGAAGTCCAAAAGTCTCACCCATGGTAGCCAACAGTCAGCATGATATAGTGGTTCGAGCACTGGACTATGATTCTAGAGGCCAAGGTTCGAATCTCTGCTTAGCCATGGAAACCCACTAGGTGACCATGGACAAATCACAATCTCTCAGCCTCAGATGGAATCAGACAAACCCTTTCTGAACAAATCTTACCAAGAAAGTCCTGTAGTTGGTTTGCTTTAAGGTTGCTGTAAGTGAGAAACAACTTAAAGGAACACAACATGAAAGTTCAAAACATTAGGAGGGCCTACGATTTCCCTAACAATTTTCATAAATTTGAAAGAACAGCAATCTATATTAGATACATCCCACTGCAGCCTATGAAGCAGCCACACTAACAGTATTATTAAACAATACCCAATGAAATCATATGCGCATTCTATTATGAGTAAACCCTACTGAAATGAATGGAAGTTCTTCAGAGTTAAGGTTAATACATCTGAATCCACAGGACTACATAGCTTTGATGAAGGCACATTTCCCCTCCTCCTATTCAAAAATGACCAGATCAATTAAGGTAAGCAACTCCCATACTCCCCAAGTCTATATTTATACAATCATCAGGGTTAGACTCTCCTGTACATCTAACAGCAAGAATAAAAAAGAGATGGATTTTCCCTCTTTTTAAGAATTCAACATAGATGCTAAGGTGTACTAAGCCTACCAAAATCCTGCTTTGCACATCATACAGAAGCAAAAGGGCTAAAAACCACACATAATTGTGCCTCCTCTTTCTAGACATCTGGTTCAATGTCTGTTTCTCCTCTGTGAAATGATTAGCTGTTCCCATATCTGGAGTCATACATCTTATCAGAGGGGAAAGGAGAACCCCCTCACCACATCTTGACATGGTGAACCAAATGTCTCTTGCCCACTAATGTGTGAAACTACCTAGCAATCTTCAGTGTGCGGCCTTAATGCTATGCCAATTTAGACTACAGGTAGTGTCTGCACCAGAAGAACAGCTCCATTAGGCCTCTGAATTATGAAACAACCTTCGCTTATTACAGGTATCTCTTTCCATATTTACCAAAATATGGGCACAAGTCCTGTTTAAAGGAATGAATGTGTTGCAAGAGATTCTACTCATCTTAATTGATTAAACCATTCATGTCCAAGCAAAGAAGCAACACCAGCAAAGATGGACTTTCTAGTGTTCAGCCTCTGCATAAAGTAAGAACCACATTTTTCAGATTAGTGTTACCCACTTAGTCCTTTGCTTTGTACTTTCTCCTGTTTACACTTTTGTCCATGGAAATATTAAACTGCTCTCACATATTCTCCCAGTTTATGAGCAGAATATTTACATAGTACTCTCTACTGAAGACAAACACATGGTATCACGAGGCATTTTGCTTTTGCTGATTGATGCAATGTAGTCCGAAGAGAAAAATAACACATTTAAAGAGTGTGTCCTTTTTTTCAAAATCAACCCTCATAAGAAACACATTAATTACTAAATACAGATATACAGCTTTATGTTGGCTGTCATATTAAGTTATACTATGCCATCTTAAACATTTAAAACCAGTACATAGGTCCCAATTCCCAATTACTAGTGAACAAGTTCTATTAAGTGTAATGGGAGCGGCTCCTAGGAAAGTGAGTTTAGGATTTAGGATTGCAGTCAGAGATTCTTAGAAAACAAATACTGAGGTCAACTGTATCTATTTTGATCACAGAAAGAACTGAGAAAGTAACACCAACGTGTTGGCAAACCAAGCAGTTATTTTGTCATATCTGCCTCTCCCAAGAGCAATGTTCATATTATACATTCAATCACAGTGGAATTTTCACTCTGGTAATCAGGACACTGCAGGCGTTAAGCTGTCAGGAAAAGTAGCTGATAAGAGATGGGCCCATCAATCTTGGACGATGGACTATCCAAGTCAGCCAAGACAAGACAACTAAATCTGCTTGCCTTCTTGTAAGCCAAGTTGCAGTTAACTAGATTTATGCACATGTAGGTGTTCAGGGTTACAGCTAAAATAGCTAGAAACCAAAATGTCGCATTTGTTCAGCCATGCAGATATCAATTTTCATAAAATAAAAACTGAATGAATTGGCTGTACAGACTCTACTGGAGGAGTCTAAATAAAAAGTAGAGAATATGAAAACATATAACAGCAGCAGCATGTTGATCAGTGTCTAAGCTCCCATGGCTTCCACATTCCTTAAGGCAATGGCAATAGCAACAGCAAGTACATTTCTACACCGCTTATCAGTGCACTTAAGCACTCCCTTACCGGTTTACAAAGTGCAAGCTACTTGCCCCCAACAATCTGGGTACTCATTTTAGCGACCTCAGAAGGATGCAAGCCTGAGTCGAGCTTCAGCCCCTTCGCTGGTATTGAACTCACAACCTTATGGTTTTGAGTGAGTGGCTGCAGTACAGGCATTTAACCACTGCGCCACCAGGGCTCTTCAAGGCAAGGACTACACTCATAATAAAAATATGAGGAGTCCTGTCAGCAATAACCAATGATCCCTCTTACCCTTGTCCAGTTTCCCATACAGTCAACTTGCTACTTCTGGGATAGCCCAAGAAAAACAAAAACACAACAACCCTTTCTTGTCATTGCGCCCAAGTTGCCAGTATTCAGAGGCGTATCAGTTCTGAACCTGGACACTGGCTATCCCCATCATGACTAGCAGCCTTGATTTCCACAAATTGGTATAATTCATGTTAAAAGCCATCTAAGAATTGTTGGCTCAAAGGACTGAAGCCCCCCCCCCCCCCGGGCAAGGCATCCTTCTTCGGTGTGAATCTACCATCTCACTGCCCTTGCCACCAGTTGTTGCTGTTGCTCCTCCTCCTCCTCCTCCTCACTGCTTTTTCTTCCATGCTTGTCAACAACACTGCTCCTCCTTCTCATCACCACCACTGTCTATAACAGAGGAAGAAACAGGCAAACAAGCCAGTTACAATGATGATAAGGAGGAGCAAATTCTGGAGGCTCATCCATTGACCCTACTGGCGTGTAGGCCCTCAACAAGTATCTGACATGCCTAATCCTGGTACCAACCTTACCGCTAAAATAGTAGCCCTCACTACTTCTGGCAACACAAACTCCACATTCATTATGCGCTTTGTAAAGAAGCACTTCCTTTTGGCTGTCTTGGATCTTCTACCAAACCGGAAAATTAACCTGAGTTCTGTGATCATGAGGACAGGTGAAAATCTCTCTCTTCCCATGTTCTCTATACCAGGTTAACTTTTGCGGCGTTCCACTATACCCTTCTTATCCATCTTTTCATAGAATCATAGAGTTGGAAGAGACCACAAGGGCCATCCAGTCCAACCCCCTGCCATGCAGGAACTCTCCATCAAAGCATCCCCATTGACAGATGGCCATCCAGCCTCTGCTTAAAGACCTCTAGGGAAGGATACTCCACCACTTTCCGAGGGAACGTGTTCCACTGTCGAACAGCCCTTACTGTCAGGAAGTTCCTCCTAATGTTGAGGTGGAATCTCTTTTCCTTTTGTTTTCCTACAGTGAAAAGCCACAACTACTGTATCTTAAAATGGAGTAGCTGAGAGTTCTCCAGCCTCCTGATCATTTTAGTAACCCTTCTGTGCTATGTTTCCCCAGCCCTCCAGTATCTTTTTTGAATCACAGCAACCAGAAATGTACACAATACTACAAAACGTCAGTCCATCCTAGATTGGTATGAGACCATTACAACGCTGTTAGTTTTGATCTCCTATATGAACTCTGCCTTTTTCCACAATCACCATGTAGACATTTTCAGTGAGTTATCCTTTTTTTTTTTCTGTCATAGGTTTCTTCTGAACATACATTTAGCCATCTTGCTATATGCAAGGATAATTCCAAAACCACCAAGTTATTATCACTTCAAAGTCAAATTCTTTGATCTGCCATTTCAGTATACATCCAGACTCGCTGTATGATGATCAATCATGTTAGCATAAACAGCAGCATGCCACAACATATCTAGTTGCTAACTTCGAACTATTTCATCCAGCCAAGAGAAAGCAAGACTGTGTATGAACACTGACATTAAATCCCATTAAATAAATATACTCAAGACAGCATAGAATCATAGAATCATATAGTTGGAAGAGACCACAAGGGCCATCCAGTCCAACCCCCTGCCATGCAGGACCTCCAAATCAAAGCATCCCTGACAGATGGCCATCCAGCCTCTGCTTAAAGACCTCCAAGGAAGGAGACTCCACTACGCTCCGAGGGAGTGTGTTCCACTGTCAAACAGCCATTACTGTCAGGAAGTTCCTCCTAATTTTGAACACCCCCTTTAAAACACACACACACACATCCCATTTGTGCCAAATATTGGTGCAAAACTCTGTTGTCTAATACTGGAGGAGAAAAAATAACAAACCAAATACTGCCATGGAAGGCTGTATAAATCTCCCTTGCTTATCCTCAATCCATTTAATGAAATGCCACCCATGAAAAAAGAGAAAACTTAAAATAAATGTAGCTGGATTAGATAGTCTTCAACTTGCTCAGTGTTTCTTGCCCATAACATTTAATCATGATTATTTTATTTTATTTTATTTACACATATCCTGCCTTTCTCCCAAAATACAGGGACTCGAGGTGGTGGCACAGCCAGTGTGACTTCGAAAGCTTGCAACATGAAGGTTAGGAAGAGAAAAAGGAGAAGGATTGTGAAAGTAAGTGTAAAAAGGTGAGAGCAAGTGTGTAGGATATGAGGGAGGAGGGAGATTGAAGTGAGGAAGGAGAAGGATGGAGTTGGAGGAAGGAGATAGCAGAGGAGGGGAGAGGAAAGAAGAAGTAGGGGTTTGATGGGAGATGGACAAGGAATGAGAGGAAATTTAGTCTATTAGCATGGGAATAAGAGGAACAGAAGAAGAAGAGGAGTAAGGAAGAGGAGGGTTAGGAGAAGAAAGAGGAGGAGGAGGAAATCTCCTGGTCCTAAGGAATTAAATGAAATGTACCAAATGAAATAGCCCCCTTTGGATATATATGAGAGTTTATTTTAGAGGTATACTATCATCTGTTTGTGCGACTGGTGTTTTATGATTTGTAAATGTACACGGATAGCCAAATAAAGCAAAATTATGGAAAGCTTGCGACATGTCATGGTGCATGTGGGTTGGCCCATAAAGTTATCATTGGCTGCATCCACACTGGAGAAATAACCGCTTTAACTTCCCTGGCTCAAGGCTGTGGAATTCTGGGAGTTGGAGTTTGTTGTGGGGTCCAGAGCGGAGCGGAGCTCTGCTCTGGACCCCACAACAAACTCCAACTCCCAGAATTCCACAGCCTTGAGCCAGGGAAGTTAAAGTAGTACCAAACCAGGTTATTCCTCCAGTGTGGATGCGGTCATTGTTTGGACGTTACAGGATTTGCTAGGTGGCTTTTAAAAAGTCAAAACGATCAATGAACTTTTTAAAAAGCAGTTCTTTGTCTCACTTTGGGGGGGGGGGAAGCCTTTAAAAATCAACCCCCCCTCCCTGAATCCACTGCATCTGCCCCCCATCTCTCTCCACTAAAGGAGATCCCAGGGAGCTGCTTTGCAAAACATTCCAACATGTGCTCCATCCATCCAGGCAGGCTGGGCTTCACTTTTCCTTTTCCAATTTTTCTCTCTGTACCTTGAGACAAATGTGTGTGTATGTGTGTTTTTCTCCTCCCTCAAAGGCTGAAAGCTGTCCAAAAAAACAGGACCACACACAAGCACAGCCCTGTTCCTGCTGCTGCTAATGCTAAGTAAGGAGGGACACACACACACACACAAACACACAGAGAGTACACACACACACAAAATGGCGGCTGGGTGGGCTGCTTTCCAGACAGGCTTTCCTTTCAGGCACTTTTGTGTGTGTGTGTGTGTGTGTTGTGTTAGAGAGAGGAAAGAAAGAGTCCACTAACTCCCTCACAGCCCTCCCTGGAGCCCCCCCAGCCCCTTCTCAAAGGGACCCACAGCAAGACAGAGAGACTGAGGGGGCAACCCAGCCAAGGTGTCCCCCCTTTTTTTGGCTCAAAAGTCCCTTTGGCTTTCAAGTCTCCCTCCAAAAACAAAAACAGTCCCTTCCAGAATGGCTTGGCAGTTCCCTCTCATTCTCTCACCCCTTTCACCAACCTGTTTTCCCCCTTTTTATAAAAAGAACAAGTTTCCAAGGAAAGAAGGGAGAGAAGGGGAAAAGGCGGCTGCTGCTGCAATGAGGGGGAAAAGAGGGCCAGGGCAGGGGGGGACCCCAATAGGAAGAGACTGCAGAGGCCTCCTTCCTTCCCCAAGTGGACCCCCCCTCTCCAAAAAAATAAAGGCCAGGCTTACCTTCGACCCAGAGCTCCTCCACATTGGTTTCCAGGTTGGCCGCCCTTAGTCCCACCGCGAACGCCCCAAAGATGAGGAGGCCGACCACCAGAAACTTCCCGCAGTTTCTCTGGATGTAGCAGCCCAGTTTAAACAAGAGTCTCTGGAACTGGGCTCTCAGCCACAGCGGGGCTCTCCTCCCGGTCGCCTGGCCCTGGACCGAGGGGGGGAGAGAAGGGAAAAAGAAGGGGAGAAAGAAAGAAAGCCGTCAGGAGAAAAGCCCAGAGAAGCAGGGAATCGGCAAAGGCGTGTGGTGTATCATCAGTGTGGGATGTAGGGGGCCCTTTCAAATACACACACACCCCAGGCATGCAAGAAAGTCTTTGCCTCAGGAAAAGGAACTTATATATATAGATATATATACATATATATCGCCTCAGGAGTGGCACAGGTAGAGTAGTGACAGGCCAAGGGAAAGGAGGCAGCCCAGCCGGGTGAGGATTGCTCCCGTGTGGACGCAACTTTCTGCCCTCCTGCCGGCTTCTCCTTCGATGGAGGGCCCGGGATGATGATGGCGGGACATTCAGCCCTCTGCTTCCCTCCCGCCTCCCCCGGCCATCAATAAGCCATCCATCAGTCAATCAATCAGTCAATAATCAATCAGTCGCCGCCGCCGCTGAGTGCAATGGAACACTCTGTTTTCTTCCTGGCCTCGAAATACATGGCCTTCTCCCTCCAACTTTCCCAGTCCCTAAACTGACTTGGTGGCTTTCCCCCTCCAGTATCCGGGGCCACCACAAGCTCCAGTCCCCGGATTTCCATGGCCTCGACCCCCTCCCCTCCCCAAGAGCAGTTACAGCGCTGTCAAACCGGATTTGTTCCTACAATAACGTGAACGCAGGTAGCACACGGCGTGGGACTTCCCCCGCTGGAAGCCCCGGGGGCTCCCTTCCCGATGCGGGGGTTGGGGAGGAGGGTGGCCGAGGCTGAGAGTCGGAAGAGGGACCCCACTGAGGGCCACACAGCCCACAGACCCCCCCAAAAAACCCTGCAGGAGTAACCTGCAAGAGGACGGCAGAGTTGGGAGGGACCCCATCCATCTAGAGACACCCCGCCGCAGGGCTCCAGTCCTAAAAGGCACCCCCCCCCCGGTCCTCTGGGTCTCCTTCCAGACCTCCAAAGAAGGCCAGGCCACCCCCAGAGCAGCCCCAGGGAAGAGGAGGAGGAGGAGGAGGAGGAGGAGGAGAAGGCCATCATGGGACTCTCTCTCTCTCTCTTTCCCTGGCCCCGAACTTCTTTCGAAAGCCCCGAAGCCGAGGGATGCCAAAGGCGGCGGGGAAGGAGAGCCAAAGGGGAGACCCGTGATCCCCAAAGAGGAACGGAGGGAGGGGAGGTGGGGAGGGAAGAAAGAAAGAAAGAAAGAAAGGACACTCATCCCCCCCCTCTCTCCTCTCTCCGAGTGCCGCACACCGAGAACAACACGGATGCCCGGCTTTTCGGTAACCACACAACCAAAGCGGGGCTTATCTCCCTCTCTGGCCCCGAGGACCCCTTCCCCGGACTTCTCCGCAGGGCTAGCCTTCTGGGGGAAGGAAGGGAGGGAGGAAGGAGGGAAGGAGGGAAGGAAGGAAGGAAGGAAGAGAAGAGCGTGGGCTTGAGCGGCACCTTGGCGATCTGCTCCAAGGCGAAGCGGGCATCGCAGTAGCTGGGCCTCTGGAGGTCCTGGGGGTCCGGCACGGGGGCTGCGGGGCTCCTTCCTCCTCCTCCCGGCCTCCTCTTCCTCCGCCTGCCTCTCCTCGGCCCCCTTCCCCTGCCTTGGCCAGGGCTGCTGCTGCTGGTGGTGGTGGTGCTGGTGGTGCTGGGCTGCTCCCCTCCGAGGCTGCTGTGCTCGGGCTCCTGGGAGGCATCAGCAGCAGCCGAAGCCATGTTGCCTCCTTCTCCTCTTCGGCCTCCTCCTCCTCGGCCTCCTCCTCCTCCGTCTCCTCCTCGGCCTCCAAGAGCTCCGCTGCCCGGCTCCATCGGGGATCCTGGGGCTGGAGGCGGCTTCATCATCCTCATCCTCATCACACCGCCTGGGCTCCTCCGGGGCTTGCTGCTTCTGGTGCTGCTGGTGTTGCTGCTGCGGGCGAGTCAGAGCCCTGGCCTCCCATTGCACCATTTCGCGGGGCTCCGGGGGTCCCCCTCTTCCTCCTCCACCGCCGCCGCCGCCGCCGGGCTCTCTGCCTCCGCTTCCCACATCCAGGGCGCTTTGGGGCCGTTCTCTCCCGGGAAGCCAAGGCTGCCTCCTCCTCCTCCTCTTTCTCCTCTTCCTCCTCCTTCCTTTCTCTCAGTGGGGCTGCTCTTTCTCCGGGCGGTGGGTCAGCAGCATCCTGCCTGGGTCGTCCAGAGCTTCAGGGCTGGCCCTTCCTCCTCCTCCTGTGTGGCTGCTGGCTCTTTCTTTCTTTCTTTCTTTCTTCCTTTCTTTCTTCCTCCTCCAGCAGCAGCAGGAGCCTCGCTTCAATGGATGGGAGGCAGAAAGTGGGGGGAGAAAGACTAGAGAGAGAGAGGAGGGAAGGAAGAAAGGTCTCTCTCTCTCTCAAAGAAGGAGCTGCTGGAGTAGAAGAGGCGGAGGGAGGGAAGGAAGGAAGGAGGAGGGCGGGTGAAAGAAGAACCAAGAAGAGAAGGACTTGGGGGGAAAAAAAGGGGGGGTTCTTCTTGGGTCCCGCCCCCGGGGCTGTCAGAGGGCCGGCCTTCCTGGGCTGCCATTGGCTCGGCCGGGGACGGAATTACTCAGCAAACACGACTATTATTAGCTGCTTAGCAACAGCTCACCAAAGTCGAGGGACCACCCAGGAGGACGGCGGGCGGGCGGGCGGCCCTTCTGCTTCTCCTTGTGTGTGTTGTGTGCTGTGTGTGTGTGTGACTGTGGGCAGCTTTTCAGGGAGCCTTCTTCTTCTTCCACACAGAGCCAACCTCCCCCTTTTTTATTCCTTTAAGGAATGCAGTGCTTCTCTCTCTTTCCCCCCTTCTTTCTTTCTTTTCTTTCTTCTCCCTTCCTTCCTTTCTCCCATCCAGAGGCCCTTTTGGCTCCCAGCTCCAAGGAAGGGCTGGGAGGTCCGGGGCTTGCATTCCCAGGCTTTGGCACAAACCATGCCAAGGGAGACTCTTCATGTATCCTTCTCCCTCCTTCTTCCCTTCCCTCCTTCCCTTCCTTCTCTTTCTTGAAAGAAAGAGCAGCCTCGGTCCCTTGGGAACCCGCGGAACACCAAAATGCGGGAGAAACCTGGGGGGGGGGGTTCTCCCTCAGCTTTAGCCCCAGCTTCTCCCGACTTTCGGGAATTTAAACCCTCTCTATATAAACTCCTATGTGTCTCTATGTCTATTTTTTCTATTTATACATTTTATATATATAGAAAAAGAGACGGGAAAGGTGGCCCTCCGCCTGCGCCGGCTTTGTCCGGGTCCGGGTGACTCTTGCGCCTTCCTTGCCACGCTCCTTAACGCGATTACAACCCGCGTGAAATGAAGCCGCACCCCGCCTTTGGAGGATTATTTGAGGCCTCCCTCTTTCAGGGCGTTTGTATTTATGTGCTTATATTTATATTCCCGCATTAGGGGAATGAAGCCGGTTTGGGGCGGCTTGAAGCGCCCTGGCTCCGGGCTATGGAATTCTGGGAAGTGTTGTTTGTTGTGGCCCCAGAGCTTCGCTCTGGGGCCACAACAAACGACACTTCCCAGAATTCCATAGCCCGGAGCCAGGGCGTTTCCAGCCGCCCCAAATCGGCTTCGTTCCCGCTTTCCTCCCGCCTTTGGCCGCGTCCTCCATCCCTGTCCTCCTTTCTTTCCCCCTCCTTCTCCAGAGTTGTGGGTCTCTTTGGGTGGAAGGCTCCAAAGCTGCCCCCAAGCCAGCCCCGGTTGTGGGGCTCCGTTGAAGGGAAAAGTGGGAGGGCGAGCGCGGGAAGGACTAGTGGGGCAGGGAAAGACTCTTATTAAGAGACTGAAAGAAGAAGAAGGCAGAGAGAGAGGTTGGGAAGGTTGTGGTTGTGGTTGTGGTTGTGTAGAGGCGGAGGAGGGGGCTGCCTAGTAGTAGTAGTAGGGACCCGCCAACAAGGCTGGGCTCAGGCCCCCCAAGTCCTTCAGCGAAGGGAGAAGGCACACGGGGCCTTGCCTGAAGGAAGGGAGAGCCTGGAGGAAGAGGAGTATTAGAGGAATAGGAAGGAAGGAAGCCCCCCCCCCCCAGGAGAGGAGAATGCCAGCCCAGGCATAGTACATTCCTCAAGGAGGGCTCTCCCCTTGACGCTAGCCAATGGCGAGCCGCCTCCAGTCCTGGTAGCCAATGGCAGCCCCGGAGAGGAGTGAGGGCCTTTCCATTCAGGTTTGCACTACGTTTGGGGGGGGGGGGGAGTATTATACTCAGAGGCAGGAGGAGGAGGACCCCCAGCAGCAGCACGTTTCTCTCTCTCTCTGTGTATATACTGTATGTGTGTGTGTGTGTGTATATATATATGCATATCTATCTATCTATATGCACGTACATATATGTATATGTATATGCACGTACATACACATATATATACACATATATACTGTATATATATATATATATATATATAGTATATATATGTGTGTGTATATATATTAATGTGTGTATATACATATATGTACGTGCATATAGATAGATGTATTTCTATATCTATATCTATATCTATCTATATATATATGTATGTGTAAATATGTGTGTGTGTGTGTGTGTGTGTGAATTCGTATATATTTATATATGTACGTGTGTGTATGTATATATACGGTATATATGTACCTACGTATACATACAGTATATATAGCCACGTAATATATATGTATACACACATATACACACACACACACATATACTGTATATATGTGTGTGTGTATACACACACAGTACTGTATATGTGCGTGTGTATATATACCATATACTGTGTGTGTGTGTGTGTATATATATATATATATACACACACACGAATGTAAATATGTATCTGTATACTGTATATATATTTATACACACACACAATATATATGTATATATATATATACACATATATGTATGTGTAGATTTGTGTATATTTGTGTGTGTGTGTATATATATATATATATGTATGTGTAGATTTGTGTATATTTGTGTGTGTGTGTGTGTATATATATATATATATATGTACTGTGTGTATACATATGTGTGTGTGTATGTGTGTGTTTGAGGGGGGGGCCGACGTCTTCCCCCCAAAGGAGGGAAGAGTGCCTCCCAGTCAGTCCCTGCTGAAAAGGGAGGCCATGGGGGGGGGGGCTTCCTCCCGGACAGGAGGCTGGAATCATGGAGGACGGGTCCGGGGAGAGGAGGCGCCGCAACAACGCCACTGCCCTTCTTCCCAGTCTTCCAGAGCATGGAGCCGGGGCAGCGAAAGCGGTCTCAACCGGGATTCTGCCTCCAGTGCGGATGCAACCCCACTCCTCCCGGTTTATATCCATCTGAAGTGGGAGGCTCGGGTTTCACAAGCGGGCTCCCCTTTCTATCCTGCCCCCCTTGGTCCCTCTCTCTCATTCTCTCTCTCTCCCTGTGGTCTGGTTCATTTCATCCACAGGCGATGAATTACCGGGGGATCTAATTGGCCTTGTTTCTGGGCCCCGCGTTTGTTTCTCCTCCTTCTCCCTTTTTTCTTTTCTTTTTTTTTTTGGAAATCATAAACAAAAAGAAAAGAAGAAAAGCGGGAGAGGAAGAAGAAATGTCAGCATAAGAGTCTCCTAGTCCCGACGTGGGTGGCCCGAGAGGGGCGAGGAGGAGGAGGATGGATGCCCCCAATTGGCCTCCTCTCCTCCTCTTCGTCTTCTCTCTCTCTCTCTCTCTCTCTCTCTCCATCTGCTCCCCCGCCTGCCTTGGGTAGGGTCGCCCTTCCAGAGGAGATCCCCCTCCGACAGGACTTGGAGGACAGCTTTCCCACCAGGACCCATCTCTGGCCCCCTTCTTTTAAAGGAGCCGACGTGGCCAGGCTTGGATTCCTTGCTCCACCCCAAAAAAAGCCCAGCTTGGGCAAGAAGTCACACTCTCTCAGCCCCAGGGGAAGAAGGCCAAGGCAAACATCCCCTGAACAAACCTGGCCAAGGAAAAAGCCACGACAGAGTCGCCTTAAGCCAGAATCCGACCCAAAGGCACACACAACACAACAACACATGCACACGTTGCCTTTGCAGATCGGGCCCGGTGTTCTTGCCCTTCCTGTTCTGCACTGCAGAAATGATCCGGTTTGGCACCGCTTTAACTGTCATGGTCCATGGCTACGGGATTCTGGGGAGTTGTAGTTTGTTGCTACCACGAGCTAAAAATCGCAGAAAAACCAAAGCCTTGAGCAGGGAAAGTGGTGGTGTCAAACTACTCTGGACTGCCACAACCGACTGCAAATCCCAGAATTCCACAGCCTTCAGCCGTGGCAGATATCAAACTGCTCTGATGCCACAACCAACTACAAATCCCAGCATTCAATAGCCCTGAGCCAAAGCAGTGAAAGTGGTGTCAAACTGCTCTGGCGCCACAACCAACTTCAAATCCCAGAATTCCACAGCCTTCAGCCATGACAGTAAAAGTGGTGTCAAACCAGATCACTTCTGCAGTTCAGAGGCAGCTCAGGTGACCTGTGAGAGTAAAGGGACAAAAGACCCAAGTCCACATGCCTGGACAGGGAGAAGTTACTTTTTGGGGCCACGTTGGCAGAAGGAGTCTGGGAAACCTGTGCCTTCAAGTCACCTGTATTCAAATTCAAGTCAACCCCATGAATTCCATAGGGTTTTCTTAGGCAAGGAGCCCTCAGGGGTGATTTTGCCAGTTCCTTCCCTTGAAATATAGCCCACAGCACTTGGGATTCATTGGTCTCCCATCCAAGTACAAACCAGGACTGACCTTGCCTAGCTTCCAAGACAAGACAGGATTTGGTGCCTAAATGCTCTATTTGGAAATTGGACTATCCCCCACCATTAAGTAACATTTCCAAAGCTCCAGAGTCATATTCTTCTCCCATGTTTGTGGCTCCTGTTCCTAAAGAGCCCCAGAAATTACTCTAGATGACTGAGACCCTCATGGGCTTCCCAGGAGGCACTGTGCTGAGCACTCCCAGGAGTTTATCATACGACGGAATTTGGGGGTATAATGCAATGTCAATCCAAACGCAACCATGGGGTTTCACGTTATTGTGTATGAGTGTATCTCACGCAACTTCGGGCAATGGGAAGTCATTCTGAACGCAATCATGGGGTTTCACGTAATTGCGTATTAAAGCATCTCCCACAATTTCAGGCAATGGGGGGGGGGGTGATTTTTGGGAAATGGGAAGTCATTCTGAACGCATTCCGAACACAATCAGATTTCACGTAAATTTGCTAAACTAGCAAATTCACATAATTGCAAATTGGCTCCATTCGCAATTGAGAGAAATTCCTCCCATGTGATAAACGCCCCAATATCCCTTCCAGCAGCACCCAAACACATTGGGAACTGAACCGTGCCTGCCCAAGAAGAGAGCAGTCCTCTTTCCAGCTTCTCCACCAATTGTTGACATTGCCACTGCCATAGAATAAGCCATGATCAATGTTACACCCTTCCAGCATCCGGTTTCATTCACAATGGAGCCGACATTGAAATCAACCACCTGTGGGGTGGCAGGGGAGGAGCAGGAGGCCATACTTAACAATCTTACTGGGAGAACTCAAAGATATAGCCGTAGAGATCTTGTAGCACCTTTGAGACTAACTGAAAGAAAGAAGTTGGCAGCATGAGCTTTCATAGACTTCAGTCTACTTCCTCAGATCCATCTAGTGGAGTGGAAACCAAGGAGATGTATATGTATGTATGTGTATGTATGTGTATATATACACATACATACATACATACCATTGGTATGTGAGAATATCAGTTCAAATTCAAAATACTTTGTTTATGGAAAAGAAGTACACTGTAGTGGGTACAGTGTAGTAATCTTACTGGGGCCTGATTCCCACTACCTTTTAAAATGGATCGTAAATCGCTTTGAACCAATTCAAACAACCCTGGTTCCCACTTAAACCGAATCGCTGAAGTGATTCTGAGACCGGGACCATGCGCTAGACCCATTTAACCCACATCTTTTTGACGCTGATGTTTTCCGTGTCTTTTTGGATAAACCGATTCTGCATAAGTGTGAACCAGATGTGGATCCGAATCAATTTAAATTGGCCTTTCGGGCAGCTGCAGCGGGTCCATCTTGAATTGATTCATGCATGAATGAGAACCACAAGTGGATTATTTTAGAGGGAAAAATGTGATTGGGGCAAATGTAGAGGGAATCATGCTCTGCTGTTGAATCAACCCATCAATTCGTATCGCACACCGATTTATCTGTAAGTGGGAATGAGGCCCCCAAAGCTCTTTTGACTGGACTCCCATGTGATGTGTTCCTGATGGGTGTGCAGCCCCATTCCAAAAATTTCAAGTCTTGGTGTTGTGTGTATTCGTGTGTGTGTGTGTGTGTGTGTGCATGTTGTGTGCCTTCATGGTGACCCTAAAGTGAACCTATCATGGGGCTGTGCTGGTCTATGACCATAATAAAGATTATATTTTATTCCTATCAAGGGGTTTTCTTGGCAGGATTTGTTCAAAGAAGGTTTGCCATTGCCCAGGGTCACCCAGTGGGTTTCATGGGTGAGCTGGGAATTTAACCCTGGTTTCCAGAGTCATAGTCCAGAACTCAAACCACTATGCCATGCTGGCCCTACTGGGAGATAATTCCACTTCATTCAGTGGTCCTGATAAGTGTACATGAGTCTGTTTAGGCCTAAAGCTAAGCATTGGGGTGTAGCTATAGAAGGGTCATTGCTTTGGCCAATAAAATTCTGCCACTCTCCATTGCATTTCCCTTCAGTCCCCAGTTTTCCTACATTGCGGTAATTCAGTTAGCATTTGGAAACACAGTTTAGATATCCAACAAATAGTAACAGACAATGTTACCTAGGGAATGTGGACACAAAAATTACAAGTGTTCTAAGTATGAATGATTTTCAGTGTCTAACTCTCTGCAATGCTAGACATTTGGAGACTGAACGAAAACTTCAGTGGAGGGCAGAATTCTTATTCGAAAGGGAAATGCATTCATTCTGCACTTCCCCTGTAGCTACACCACTGGTGTTAATCCTAGCTAAAGTAGATTCATTGAATCAGTGGAACATATTTAGGTGTTGACTCATTAAATTTATATTAATTCAATGGTTATACTTTAGTTTGGTCCTAACTAAAGTACAATTCTGGAATCAACTGTTAGGGCTAGAATTTAGGCCTTACCACAGGCCTAATGACAGTAGTGTCATTTGCAAAATGTTCTCTCTTTGTTGTTGTGTGCCTTCAAGTCTTTTCCAACATGTGGTTTCCTTGGCAAAATTTGTTCAGAGGAGGTTTGCCATTACCTTCCTCTGAGGCTGAGAGCATGTGACTTGCCCAAGGTGACCCAGTTTCATGTCTAAGCTGGAAATCAAACCCTGGTCTCCAGACCTGTAGTCCAACACTCAATGTTCTGTCTAGAGACAACTTTATAAAAATGTCCCTCTGAACACATGCGTTGTATTTCTATTTATTACACACATCTGTTAGCTCCTGTCTTCCTTTTAGCTTAAAATGCCAGGTAAAGTACATAAGAGTGGACTTCCCAAGTGGTCTCTTGGTGCTCTCACCTGCCAGACCTGGTTTGTTTACATTGTGCATCTATTATTATTATTATTATTATTATTATTATTATTATTTGTATAGCACTTTAAATTTACACAGCGCTGAACATACAATCTGTAATTAGATGGTTCTAATTACACCTTATATTATACCTTCAGACCCTAACCTTGGACCTGAGCAAATAGGTTAATGGGCGAGTTCCACTAGTCATGTTTGAACTGGTCTTGAGGTGGCCAGACACAACTACTCTTTCATTTGGCTACTGGAATAGGATGAAATGGGGTCCATTATCCACACCTGAAACCTCTTGCCTCAGTATACCGTATGGCTCATGAAGCAGCACAGTGCTTCTTCCAACAGAGTAACATACACTTGTCCCTCCATATTCACTAGGGTTAGGGGCACAAGACCCCCATGAATATGGGGGAAAACACAAATAACAAAAGCACCGTGTTTTTACCTGAGAGGACACTTCTCTAGGAATCTCTAGGTCCTTCAGTGCAACTCTGTGGTCAATGTCTGACAGACACTGACCATAGAACTGCGCTGGAGGAGCTACAAAGGCCTAGTAGAGTGTTCTCTGTAGGAATCTCTAGGTCTTTCAGTGCAACCTTTAGTTAAGATTGACCACAGAGTTGCACTGGAGGACCTAGATATTTCTAGACAGAATTATTCCGTGAATGATCAAATCAGCAAATATCAAACCCGCAAATTTGGAGGGATGAGCATAGTTCATTTTTAAATGTCAGTGCCAAATGGGTACAATATACAAACATCCCAGTTACATGTAACTCTTTATTGAAGATCATACGTAAAAGTGTAGCAGTTGAAACTGCAATTCAATTTTATGCATATTAACTGCAGAAATTGACAAAGCATAGCTCTCCAGATGTTCTTGGACTGCCACTACCATGAACACTAGCCATCATAGACAATGGTGAGGAATACTTGGAGTTGTAATCCAACATTTGCACTTTGCCCATCCCTGGTTTACTGAGAAGTTCCACTTGGTTCAATGGAGTAAAGTGTACATAAGCTTAAATTTTTGATCCTATGATACTAGTGGGTGAAAGTTTAAATCAACTCTGTAGGACTTGCTCCCAAGTAGATATATATTTATAGCTCACGAATAAGTCCAACATTGGTTTGAATGAGAAGCTTTATTTTAATCTATAGAGTTTACCTCCAAGGAAGTTTCTCTGAAGGCTTGTGAGCTATTGGTGTGGATTAAATCACTTTCTAGTGTGAGGCCCAAGATAACATCTAGAGATAGCAGTTTCTGTACAACCGGCAACCCCATTCAAATAATGTGTTGTTATTGTTTTTGTTAGATTTCTTCACTGCCTGACTCTCATTCCCTGCCTTTGTCTGACTGGCTTCCACTCCAGCATCCTTAGTGACAGAAGCAGCAGATGCAGTTTCAAGAGCAGCGTTTTGCAAAGTGCAAGCCAGGGCTTGGGAAAGGCCCCTGAACTTCATGAATCAAGCCACACTCGGCTCAGGCCCCCCTCCTGCCTTCCTTCTCTGTCCCCTCCTTGAGAGCATAAGAAAGGGAACTGCTCGAGCCAACTTGTCAAAATAATGCGGCTAATTACCCCTGATCTCCTTTAATGAAAAGCTGCTTCGCACGCCACAAAGGAGCAAATGAGAGATCTACAGCACATAGCATGTAGGAGAGCAGGCATGTCGCCCTGCAGAGATCTGTGGGCAAATGTGCCACCAAAGTCTTGGAGAGCCCCAAGTTCACCAAAAGGTAGGCGGCAGTTCATAAGGATGGGAGGCCTCTATGCTAAGGAGCATGGGAACAGCATCAAAAGAAGAAAGTGGGGATGTTCTTTCCAAAAATCCTGGTGAGTCAGGATCCATAGGATGGGCATAGACGCATCCAAGGTAGATTTCCAGAAAAATTTGACACGGGCTCTTCTCGATTAACACCCCCGCCCCACCAAGAAACAGAAAACTACACAATATTTTAATATAATCAAGAAAGTGCCTTTTTAAAAAGCTGAACTTCTAGTCCTCAAGATGTTTTGCAGTTGAAAGAGAGAGATAAGAAGGCATAAGAAGAGTGTAAGGACAGCAGGACTTCTATAAATTGAATTACATGGAAGTTGGACTTTTTGCCTTCTATTAGGCATTCTGACACATGCAATAATACACTGTATCAAATTAAATGAACTCCAGTGTGTAGCATTTAATGCAGAGGGATGGTTATAAAGGAAAGGACCAAAACAGCAGGTACCCTCTTGTTGGTTGAGATTAATGGCAGGTGGGATGTGGAAAATTGGGAGATCACTGCTGTGACAGCAGCCATAGATGGAGTAACCGACCTTACCATTTTACCATGCTGCAAAGACCCACACAAAATAGTTTTGCCATTAAGAGGTGTAGATGCTTGTTCTTTAAAAACAACAACAAAAAAAAAAAAATCAGTATTTTTTTTTTAAAACTTGAATATCTTTGGTTAGTATTAAGAAGGGGTATCTTTGTGTCCCAACCCTTCATGAAAGTTAACTTGGGCACTAGGTTCTCTAGTTCGCATGACGGGGTGGTAATTGTGACTCTTGTAGTTATTACACAATAATTTAAATTTTCTCAGTGGCACTAGATCATTAAAAAAAATCAAATCACTGTGTGTCCCACATAATTGCTGAGATATTTCCTATACAAAAAGATGCGTTTTTGTAAAATGTGTGAACTTTTGATTAACCCAAGTCCAATGTCACTGTTTCTAACTATCCCTGCATATTTCGAGTGCAAGTCTTTGCTCATTCTCTTTCTCATTCTGTTATACACACCTTGTACTATCTCAAATTATACATTTTAAGAGGAGATGGAGAACCACTCTTCTGTTTAGTCTAAACTTTATAACCATGGATCTCCATAAATGAATAGAGAGAAAATGCTTGAACTTGTAAATCTAAGTTAAACAATGAAGGCTTAGCTGGTGTCAGGCAGTCACTTATCTCTTGGTACTGCCAGGATGAAAGCAGAAGGGAAGAAAGGAAAGCCTACCATAAAGGGACAGAAAATATAATGCAAATTACACACCATTGTGTGTTACCACCAGGGCCATTAGAATTTAGTAGCAATGTTTTTTTCCTGACCTCTTGGTGTTAGAAGCAGAAACAACACATTTTGGCACTTGCCCATGGGAAAAGCTCACTGCATGTGGAAAATTAAGACATCAGGATGACAGTATCAGCCCATCTCTCCCACCCAACATCCAATTTTTCTGTTTGCAGAGAAAGTTGGAGGATTTTCCCCCTCTGTTTGTATTGATTTCTTTTGGGAGTGGGAGAGCATTCAGACAGTGAATACATCCCATTTACCCAGGAAAAGATTTACTGCTAGAACGTGCTGATTATATAAATTAAACTGGCTCTCATCAGCTGACATGGTTGAGGGTTGACATTATATTATCATGACCAATCATAGAATCATAGAATAAGGTGGTAAACTACACCTGTAGCCGTTTCACACTTCAGGTGAAGCAAGTCATTTTTGCAATGCTTCCACAAGCTGATCTGTTTTCTTTTTCTTTTTCCCCGTTGCAGGAACTGCAAAGCTTAGAAACATTATTTTTTGGACGAAACTCTCCGAATTGTCCAAGTAGCATGACCAACTGGTTGGGGGATTCACAGTGTAAAAATGATGCTTCTAAGCTTTGCAATTAAGAAAGAAGAGGGAGGGAGGAGAATGGATATTACTCCATAATCCTTCACTCTCCACGATTGTTATAAAGTAAAGAAGTACATCACATAGAAAAAAGAAAGAAAGAAGTTGGCAGCATGAGCTTTTGTAGACTAAAGTCTACTTCCTCAGATGCATTTGGAGGATCTGAGCATTGTATCTGAGGAAGTAGACTTTAATCTAGGAAAGCTCATGCTGCCACCTTCTTTCAGTTAGTCTCAGAGGTGCTACAAGGTCTCTCTACATACTGATTCTACAGAATAACATGCCTATTATCTTTGATTTCTATCACATAGAAAGATTTAGCGCAGTCCTTTCAATAATATGACCCACACGTCCACCATTGCATCCCTGGACCCTGAAACAGTCCTGTCCAGATTTTTAGCATTATGTTTGGTCCATCATATAGAACGGCTTTCATGTACCAAAAGTATGAGAGGTTAGTTTGTAGTTCTCATTCTAGCAGTGGTTAAGTACTCTACAACAGATCTGATCCTGTACTTAGCTGAAAGAGAAGCTGGTAGTTAACCCAACCAATGAGCAAAAGCTAGATTATTAATATTCATGGAGTGTGGTTGAGTGTGGGGTGAGATGGTGGGTCAGGAAGAAGCTTGGCAGCACAATCCCTCTGACCCACTGCTGAATCCAGAAATCCATGGGAGATACAGACATGAGAAATGAAAAGCGAATCAAACAATTCTGTCTCAGTGTCTCCCTCTCCTTCATACTGCTGTTAATCCAGTTTACACATCACACCTCCATCTTTCAATAGGGCTTTGTACACTGTGGTACAACCAGAGGGAATGAAAAGTAGGTGTATGTGTTTGTGCCTGTATGCACACATTCATGTCTAAGGATCACAACTGAAAAGGCTGAGGTAGTTTATTTCATGGGGATCTCCCTTGTCACTTTTCTGCTTGTTATGTCTGAAAGTGATTAGGAAAGAAGGAAATGAAGGTTATCTCTCTCTCGCTCGCTCTCTGACCCTTGTAGAATGAACCTTGTAAAGTTATTACAATTCCATGGAATTCATCAATAAATGAATTTGGAAATTAAATGAGTCAATTAGAAACCTTTTCTTAAAATAGCCCTTTCCTATGGAATGTGCATGCTGTTCATTGAGCCAAAGCTATGGGGATGCTCTGCTGACCTGGTTTTATTTTTAACTATTTTGAATATGTAATGCCAGATTTATTATTATTATTTTTTACAAAATCCATTTTCCAGGAAGAAAGCCCAGACTGTCCTATGGAAGCTTCCGCAGACAAAACTTCCATTGATTTCAGGAGGATTTGGAACACAGGTACACACGCCGAACACACCAAGCTCTGTAAACTGTGGACACACAGTTTGCTTGAGGAAAACAGAAATAAAAATGGGAATACAAGTCAGTGTTCAAAAGTTCCCTGTTCTAACTGTGGTGCCAACAGCCAAGAAGGAAGACAGGTTGCACTGAAGCCAAGCCTGGGCTGCAAAACTCCAGTCTTCCCAAAGCAATGTCACTGGCAGTGTGGTCCAGAGTGCTGGATGAGGACCCAGGAGATGACATTGGCATTCCAAGCCCCAAGGGCACCCAGAAGACTCATTGGGTGGCCCAGAAGTCACCGTCCATAACTCTCCACCCTAAACCTATTTACTTAGAAGCAAGTAAGTACAACCCATTTAAAAAGAATGGAGTATCTACCAAGTGCGCTTAGGGAAGTGGCTCACTCCTCAGCAAACCTGTCTGTAAAATGGGAACAAGTGACTTGCTACTTGGGATGATGGTAAGAATCTAGTGATTTGTTTATAAAAAGGGATTAAAACCCAGGTTCCATGCACTTTTACCTGAGGGACAGATCCCTTGATATTTCCAATCAGACAATGCATAGGATCAGGTTGCAGAAAAACCAAGCGATGTCCAGCACTGAGATTTTTTTTTTAATCTCAAAGGCAAAGTTGACAGTGCTACAGGTAACTTTATGACAGCTAGCATCTGGTAGTGGTTTGAGAGTTGGAGTAGGACTTCAGAAGACCAAAATCTGAATCCCGATCAGCCCTGGAGACCCACTGGGTAACTGGAAAGTCACACACTCTCACCCTTTGAAGAAGACTATGGCAAACCTCCTTTGAACAACTCTTGCCAAGAATACCCTATGTATGATAGGGTCTCCATAAATCAGAGACAGCTTGAAGGCACATATATCAACACAAAGATACTTAACCTAAATAATATTCATTAATAGTGTTATTGCTATGATTTCTGCTGCGACCATCATTGGAGGAGATCCCAGTTTCCTCTCACGCCTGTGTCTCTCTCCACAACACATTGAGGGATCTTCATACGTTACCATGACCAAGGCACAGAAGATCTTAATCTCATGTATGCAATGCGATAGTTGAAGGCTTGAGAGGAAGAAGGCCAGCCAATTATGGAAGGAGAGGAATGGAGGATTGCCTTTTAATAGCCGGTTTTCTGTTACCTCACAAAATTTGGGGCTTCACGTTTCACGGCCCATTTTTGTTGAGGAGGCCGCTAGGCCCAAAAGCTGTAAAACTCTGGAGGCGCCTAGGTGATGTTCAAGAGGTCACTGACTCTGGGGAGAAGCCAGAAGCCCCCATCCCAGCCATCACAAAGTGTCTGGAAGGAGACAACACCCAGCATCCACACTCCATAAATAACCCAGTTTGGCACCACTTTAACTGCCATGGCTCAATGGTATGGAATTCTGGGAATGGTAGTTCGTTATGGCCCCAGAGCGGAGCTCTGCTCCGCTCTGGGGCCATAACAAACTACCATTCCCAGAATTCCATACCATTGAGCCATGGCAGTTAAAGTGGTGCCAAACTGGGTTATTTCGCCAGTGCAGATGTAGCCTACAGTCCTTGTTAGGTGAAGCATATGCTTTTGTAGGCTTGGTCTACTGTCTCAGAGGTGGTATATGTCTATGAAAGTTTATTCTCCACCATCTGTCACCCAGTTTGAGTCTCAAAGGTGCCACAAGATCCCTTGGCAAAATGCTGTTAGGTGACAGGCAAGGTTTCCAAAAGTCAAGCAACACACCTTGGCTGGCATCCTTTTGCCCAGCCCCATTCATTCAACCAATTGTTAAAGACTGACACCCCCCCCCCATTGGAAACCCCATGCCCCTCACCTCCCAGGGTCATGCGGCCTAGTGGTTAGAGCACTGGGCGACGACTTTGGAGACCAGGGTTGGCTGGAGCACTTTTTTAAAAAAGACCTTGGGCTAGTCACACTGTCTCAGCCTCAGAGGCAACCCCCTCTGAAGAAACTCAACAAGTAAGCCCTAGGAGACACACAACCAACACAAAGTGTAACACAACCAGAAAGACATTGGGGGGGGGAGCTCACTCACATTCATGTATTTATACTATGGTGTTTATACCCTGCTCTTCAGCCCTACAGAGAGATGGACATACATTTCTTTGCTGAGATCAGGAAGAGGAAGGCAAGGTGGCCACTCTGGGGATCCAAGAACCCCACATCCTTGTTCCAAGGCAGTTAAAGCGGTATCTAGCCGGGTTACTCCTGCAGTGCGGATGCACCCTGTGACAGGAGAGGCTTGCTCCTCTTCCTCCATCCCTCCTGCAAGCAACACACAACACACACAAACACACCCCACCCATCTGCTCCCTTCTCCCCCCCATCCCCCCCATAGGGCTTGCTTACCATCTCCCCCCGGAGCCCCCTCGGTGGGGCAGGCAGGGGGAAGCGCTGGAGGGGCTGGCCGCCTTGAGTGCCCTCTGCCTTGGAGGGGAGGACATCCACTGGCCTTTCCTGGCCCTTTGGGGGGAGACTGGCTTCCCGGATCGCCCCCTGGAGACCCTCTCCCTGGAGGAAGGCAAGAAGGGGAGCAAGGGCGATCTCTTCTGCAGGGCTCCCTCTCTCTCTCTCTGCTGCTGCTGCTGTCTCTTAATCCTCCTCCTCCTCTGCGATGATGATGATGATGATGATGGCAGCAGGAGCAGGAGCAGCAGCAGGCATTCTGCAGAATAGTAGTGCTAGTGGTGCTGGTGCTGCTGCTGGTGCTGCTGCTGCTGCTGCTCACAATTGCGTGCCTGTTTCTATTAAGAGCTCCATCGTCCTCTCTCCATGTGGGTGGTCTGGCTTTCTCAATAGGCAGGACCTGTCAGGGTCACGTGATGATGGGTCCCAAAAACTCCCCCCCCCTTCCCTTCCCTTCCCTTCCCTTCCTTTTTTTTTTTTTTTACAATAAACTCAAGGAAAGGCAAAAGACTAGAGCTTGCTATCATCAGAGAGCACTGCAGCCCTCCTGGGTAAACAGGGAGGCAGCAAGCCCCAAGAAGCATGAAATTGACAAAGTGGCTACAACAGTTTTACACACACACACACACACATTCACACACACACACTCCTCCCCCCACCCCCCCTTCTCTTTCTTTCTTTCTTTCTTTCTTTCTCTCTTTCCTCCCTTGGCTTGAAACCATCCCTCATCTTCAAGCTCTGCTTTCATCTCCCTGCTTGGAGCTCCTTTCAGTTCTACTTTGGGAAGGGAAAAAAGAATATGTGTGTGATTATTGTGTGTCTGGTGGTTGTGTGTTTGCCCTCAAGATGTGAATGAATGGAGTGGGGGGGGGGCAGGTGCTGGAATGCAGTTGTCCTTGTTAAAATAAATACAAGGGGGGAGGACCAGAGTTTTTCCTCCTGGTGAAATGTTTGCTCATTCCAGCCTGCAGCTTGGTTTCCAAATGTTTGCCCTCTTGCAGGATGGATGTTCATCCTGGGGACACTTCGTCTTTTGGTTTAAATTCCTGGCAAAGGTTCACTAGGAAGGTGTTTTAGGCTCAAAGGTGGGAAACAGACAAGACAAAGGAGTAGGGAAAAACAAACCCAACTAGCAAGTAGGTAATACAAAATATCCAGGCATTTCTTTGGTCTGCTCTGTTTTGTTGCAGAAATTGATTTTTGAGAAGGGAAGAAAGAAGAATATATATATATATATATATATATATATCCCATGGTTACAAATGACTTGGAGGCACACAACACCAACACCAACACAGTGTCCAATAACCTCTTGCCAGCATATGAAAGGCCAGTCATTTTACAAAAGACTTTCTTCTATCTGCATCTCATTTCATTACAGACTTGGGAATCAAAACTAGTGCCTACTAGTAACAGTGAGTCTTTCTGAAATTTGGAAAGGATTATTCAGAGGTCCCATTTCTCCCTCTCCTCCTCCATCTCTTTCTCTTCCTTGCTTTGATTTATGTCCCGCTCTTCCCCATAAGAGCTCAGGGGGCAGGGTCAGCTCAGCTCTGTATCAACAGTACGTTTTCCATTAGTCTGATCACAGCCACCAAAGGAACATGATTTGTTCACAGGAACAACATCCTTGTTATAAAAGGCACGTTGCGGCTCTGTGTGTGCTGCTCCTGTTGCAGAAACCTAACATGAATAATAGAAGCGTAGAGCTGGACCACAAGGGCCATCCAATGCAACCCCCCTTCTGTCATGCAGGAAGACACAGGACTCTTTCACACTGGAAGAATTTCTCCCAACTTCGAATGCAGCCAATGTGAATTCACGTGAATTCGCTTGTTTAGCAAATTTATGTGAATCCCCACTGCATTCGGAAGGCTTTCGGAATGACTTCCCATTACCCGAAAATGACCCTTCCTTGCCCGAAATTGCGTGAGAAGCTTTAATTCGCAATAATGCGAAACCTATGATTGCATTCGGAGTGACTTCCCTTTTGCCCGAAATTGTGTGAGAAGCTCTAATTCGCAATAACGTGAAACTCCATGATTGCGTTTGGATTGCCCTTGGATTATACTTCCAATTTCCCACGTCTGAAAGAGTCCACAGTCAAAGCACTCCCAACAGATGGCCATCCAGCCTCTGTTTCAAAACCTCCAAAGAAGGACACTCCAAGGGAGAGTGTTCCACGGTTAAACAGCTCTTACCATCAGGAAGTTCTTCCTAATGTTTAGATGGAATCTCTTTTCCTGTAGCTTGAATCCATTGCTCTGTGTCCTAGTCTCTGGAGAAGCAGAAGACAAGTTTGATCCATCCTCAGTATGACATCCCTTCAAATATTTAAACAGGGCTATCATGTCACCTTATAACCTTCTCTTCTCCAGGCTAAACATACCCAGCTCCTCATAGGGCATGGTTTCCAGGTCTTTCACCATTTTGGTTGCCCTCCGCTGGACACACTTCAGCTTGTCAATGGATGTTATCAGACAACAGAAATTGTAAGTATAATCCAATGGCAATCCAAACGCAATCATGGGGTTTCACGTAATTGTGTATGAGTGTATCTCATGCAATTTGGGGCAACGGGAAGTAATTCCAAACGCAATCATGGGATTACATGAGAGTATCTCACACAATTTTGGGCAATGGGAAGTCTTTCTCGGGCAATGGGAAGTCATTCTCAATGCATTCCAAACGCAATTAGAATTCACGTAAATTCACTAAACTAGCAAATTCACGTAATTGTGAATTGGCTCCATTCGAAATTGGGAGAAATTCCTCCCATCTGATAACATCCATAGTCCATCTTGAATTGTGGTGCCCACAACTGGACACAGTATTCCATGTGAGGTCTGACCAAAACAAAACAGAGTGGTAATATCACTTCTCTTGATCTAATCTAGACACTATACTCCCATTGAGGCAGCCTAGAATCACATTGGATTTTTAAAGCTGCCGAATCACACTGCTGGCTTATGTTCAGCTTGTGGTCTACTTAGACTCCTAGATGTCTTTCACATATATTGTTGTCAAGCCAGGTATCACCTACCCTATATCTGTGCATTTCTTTTTTTCCCCCTGTCTGAATATGATACCTTACATTTCTCCTTGTTTGAAATGAATTTTGTTAGTTTTGGCCCAGCTCTCTAATCTGTTAAAGTCATTTTGAATTCTGTTCCTGTTTTCTAGAGTAT
The DNA here is from genome assembly GCA_034509955.1 of Urosaurus nigricauda. Taxonomy (NCBI): domain Eukaryota; kingdom Metazoa; phylum Chordata; class Lepidosauria; order Squamata; family Phrynosomatidae; genus Urosaurus; species Urosaurus nigricauda. The sequence continues at coordinate 78,782,700 of JAOEGL010000002.1, read as the reverse complement.
TAGTTACCCCTCCCCCCCATTTGGTCTCATCTGAAAATTTGATAAGTGTATTCTCTATTCCATCATCCAAGTCACTGATAAAGATATTGAAGGCCCAGTAGCCTTGTCTAACCCACATTTTACCAGCTTGTTTGGAAGAATGTCATGAAGACTTTGTCAGAGGCCTTACTGAAATCAAGGTATGCTACATCCACAGCATACCCTTCATCTACCAAGCTTGTGAGTCTGTCAAAGAAAGAAAGAATATCAGTCTGGCATGACTGGTTTTTGAGAAACCCAGGCTTTTAGTGATCACAACATTCATTTCTAAGTGCTTACAGACTAATGATCTGTTGGATAGTAATTGTTGGGGTCCTCTTTTTTCCTCTTTTTGAAAATGGGTACAATATTTGCTGTCCTCCAGACTGCTGGGAGTCTCCTAAAACTCTCAAAGATTATTCTCAAAAATCCCATTAGTTCTGAGATCACATCTGCCAGCTCTTTTAATACCCTTGGATGAAGTTCATCTGGCGCTGGAGACATTAATTCCTTTAGAGTAGTCAGGTACAGTACTACATCTTTAACTAAATCAATAAAGGTCTATTTAGAAAAAAGATTTCTGAAGCCATCACGTTTCATCATCATCATCATTATCATAACCATAAACACCAATAAACTAGTTAGTCTAGAGAGATGTACACAAGGATATCATGCTGCAGAGTTGGCACTGAAGGTAGGAATGGCTACCTTCAGTGCCCATCACTTAGCATGGTCCATTGTTAGGAGGTCCCTGGACTTGCCCCTCCTCTTTCACCTTTGAAATGTCTTATGCATTTCCCTCTCACTCTGGCCCCAACCATAGCTGCTACCAGTGGAGTCACCAGGGGGGTGCGGTGGTGCAGACCACACCAGGTGATGCCACAGAGGGTAGTGTCATCCGGTGGGGCAGTATATCCTGGAGAGGGAACAGCATGACCATGGCCTCATGGGACTCAGAAGACCGGGAGGGAGGGCAGGCTGAACATGACTTCCACCTTGCTGCCATGGCACCATTCTAGGTTCCATGGCAGCAATGTGGGGCGGAGTGCCCTTTTGGTCCCACCCCTAGAAGCCCACCTCCCACACTGTGTGGCACCCCTGGTGGGGATGCCGCTGGGTGGTGCCAAGATGAAAAAGCAGTAGATAGCACTATCTAGTAAGCTGGTGATAGTAGCAGTGAGCAAGAGGTCCATTGAAACCATCTTGTTCAAAGACCCGTGAAAACATGGAGATCCTTTCCTCCATCTGAAAGTCTTTTCATTGGACAGCCTTTGTGAAATCATTTTATTTAAAGTATTCCTGTTCCAGGTCTTCTTCTTTCTAACGCATGTACACAAATTGACTGGAGTTGCAGATGTGCCTATCATGCCTTGCAAAGTAAAAACAACAACAGCTGTGTAACCAAGTTTGCACAAGTGACAATATGCCACTAGGGGGCAATAGAGGCAGAGACAGGTGGTTAGTCTGTTCCCTCCTCCCAGGTTTTGCTCTGCTGGTTCCTCACCTCTGGATAATACACTCAGGGCTTGATGTCACTTCTTGCCTCCAAACCAATCCCTCTCTCAGTCAAGCATGGAGTGGTAGTGGACTCCATCTTTCTCTCTGCTCCAAACATATAGTTCACTGCAGTAAAGACTTGCTCTTCACTGAAGACAGTCTTTTGCTGGTGACTCCAAACACTGGCTCCCATATGGTTAATACCCTCCATCAGTGATAATGGGACAGCAACCGCAATGACACTGAAGGCATAAAGGAGGACTCATACCACACCCCTGTTTTGCCCAACAACCTGCTGCTGCCCACTAGTAGCTGCTGCCTGAGGCAGCCACTTCATGCTGCCCAATCATAGATCTAATATAGTGTCTTTAATGGTGTGGCAGACTTATCTTTATTTACTAAAACTGTGCAAACAAATATGCATCTGCAGTCCACAGACATAGTACGTATACCCAGAACCTAAAAAATTTAAGATAGGAGCAAGTACTGAAAGGTACACTTGTCATGCCAGTTTTAGCGGGTTTTAGACCTACATATCTGTACACTGGACTGGAGTCTTTTAAACCAAGTCCAAATGGACCTTATGGCTATGGATTTATGTGGTTTTAGGACAAGATTTATAGTATGCTCCATTGTATGAATGATTTAGCAAATGAAACATAATCTAGAAGCCATTCAATTAGGCTGGGGCAGTCTTACTATAAGACTATCTGAGAAAGTGGTTCCAGACCTTCTATCAATTTTGGTTTTTAAAAAGTGATAGAAGATTCAATCGAATGGTTTTGCAACTATTTCTTAGATTGCATGTAGTTCCAAAATCAATGAATCGAATCTTCTATCAATTTTATTTATTTTATTTTTTTAAAATCATGCACCCATAGGTCACACCATAAGCACAAAGGCAGTGCTGAGGGGGAGGGGAAATGATGGATCCACCAAAAACTGAGGAGGGATGGTAAACACCCCTCTGCCATTAGTCCATCCCTTCTAGAATGATGTGATTCAGACCTGTCGTTCACACTTGTTGAACATGCTTTGGAATCGATTCTTTTCAGAAGAACCGCCAAAGAAAAAAACGTTTGTGGTTTTTGTTTTGTTTTTTGTGTTTGCCTTGCTTTATCACAACAGAAATTGATCAAAGTAGGATTGGAAACGGTTTCAAATGGGAATGATAGTCATATAAACCTATCAGCGATTTGCTTTAAACCACAGTGGGAACATGCCCAATATGATGTCTCAATGGACTAGAGACTGTAAATAAAGATGATGGTGCTTGCATGTTGACTTAGCATGCAACAATTGATTCAATAGATGGGACTAACCAAGATTATTCCAGCCAACATGACACTGCATGTGTGTAGCAGCTGTCGTTGTACTGCTGTTGTTGTGTGCCTTCAAGTTGTTTCCAGCTTATAGTGACCCTAGGGTGAACCTATCATTGAGTTTTCTTGCCAACATTTGTTCAGAAGGGGTTTGATTTTGCCTTCCTCTGAGACGGAGAGAATGTGATTCACCCAAAGTCACCCAGATGCTGAGCAGGGATTCAAACCCTGATCTCCAGTACATGGTCCAATGCCCAGATCACTATCCCATGTTGGATCTCAGCAGTTGGTGTACTTTTCTTTATTCATTTATTATGGATTGGACCTAAAGGGGATTTTCCTTCCCCAGTAATTTTAGGAGAAATCAGAAGACTAGAGCTCGTCAATCAAGCAATCAACTTTTTATCTTTTAAGCCACCTTGGCTCCTTTTCTGGGAGAAAGGTGCCATAAAAATGAAACAAACAAAGAAACTTTGTTGAAAGAAACACATTTCTGTCCCACACTCTAGCAGACCAGAATCTGAACAGAACACGGACCCAGGTTTAGCATTCTTACATTCTAATATAGTTTGCTAAGGTTGCCAAGTCAATACTGCAAAGTGTGCGTGCTAAGAAAATTCCATCAAGCTAAAAAGTCTGACAGAAATTTTGACTATAGACTAGGTATCAGTTGGTCATGTACAGCCTCTTTTAAAGTAAAGAGACATTTGCCAGTCCTTTGGTGTCATAATGAACCAGAAATACCATTCAGCCTTCACAGTTTTTCAGAAGAAAATTTCCTAAGACCAAGATACACCATTAAGAAACGATGCAAGCGTTTTTCTGGGTTAACTCATGCACAGCCATGTTAAGTTTCCCTTTCAGACCAATAAAGATATAATCTTCAAATAAAATAATTATTCTCTGATGATCATGATCTAAGCAGGGAGCCACCTTACTCTTTAACAGATACCCAGTTTGGACTATGAGCAAACAAGTAGTTAGAAAGCTACAGTTTATAATCATGTCTGAATAGAGTTGGTTCTGCTGTTAGGCAGAGTGAAGCAGCTAGCAGCAATTCTGGACATTATGGAAGAACAAATTGTTTGATTTAATTTGTTTCCCATAACAAACCTTTTGATATTTAAAGATAGTTTCATATCATTTTTCAGTCTTCTAGGATAAACACAACATGCTTCTTCAACAATTCCTCATGTAGCTTGGTTTCTAGACTCTTTACCATCTTGGTTGCTTTCCTCTGGACAGATTACAGTATGGTTATATCCTTCTTAAACTAGGATGCTCAAGAACTGTACATAGTACTCCAGATGAGGGCTGACCAAAACAAAATAGAGTGCTTCCTTTGATATAAAATCTCAGTGAAAATGCAGGAGAGGCAGAATAGAAATAAAAATTATTGTTGTTGTTGTTGTTGTTGTTGTTGAGGATCCTAAAGGGCAAGGACAATTTTTCATTGAATCTTGGAACCTGATATTTAATGTTTACTTACTTGTTGAAACATACAGTCCAGACTCATATTGGTAGTTTCAGCTAGAGCAGATCCATTAAACTGAATGTTGAATGGTGAGTCAGTATTTAACACATATCCCATGGATTTAGTGAATCTAGTTTAGTTAAGACCATCAATAGTATTTATACATCATATTTTAGCTGCAAAGCTGTCAAGGGAGACTACAAAATAGTATGCAAAGGCAAATACTATACCTTACTACTGGAACAAAAAGCCATATTTATTTTTTCTTTATCTGATTTGGAATGCATATTTTCGAATAATATAAAGCAAAATGATCTCTCTCTCCCATTAAACAAGTTCAGGAACCATTAGTAATTTACACCTCCTGCTTAGTAGGTAGTGATTAGGAAACAAACACTAACACATATACACAAAAATAGATATAGTCTTCTCCTAGCTCATTGTGAAGGTCCTGTCAGCATGATAGTTATGATATAAGGCCTTCATGGTGGTGGCTCTACACTTAATGTTCTGGAACCTCCACAGGGAGACTTTCAGCTAATGGTTATCCTAATTCTAATTATTTTTAGACAATATTTTAAATCTTGCCTCTTAAAACAGGGGTTGTTTTGAGGTCTAATTTAATGATACATTTTCTTCTGCATCCTATTGTTAATTTTTTGGTGGTAATAGTTTGCTGCATGAAGTAGAGAAGCAAGCTACTTGACTGAATATACCCATTTTCCTGATGGATAGCCGTATGTTAAAATAATAATAATAATAATAATAATAATAATAGTATATCCCACCTCTGTGCACTCAGGCAACCAGGGAGGCTTAGTCTGTTAACAACAGATGGACATGTGAACAAATATATTAAACAAATATTGGACTATAATTCATGTCATTAGATGCCAAGTAGAAATGGATGTTTCTGTTTAACCCCATCAACTGTTTTGTGAATAGCACCATTTCTAACGGGATTTTCACCCATGGTAGCTGGTGGCTCCCATTTCAGTTTAGGTGATGGTAATCAATACTTTGGGAAGCTGCTTTAAAATTTGGACTATAAAACGACACATAATTTTTTTGTCTCACTGACATGGAAACCACTACCACCACTCTTTCTGTACTTGGAACATTTCATTTCCTTCTGACCTCAGTGTTTGCCTAATCCTGTGTGTGTGGATGTGTGTACATGCACATGTAGCTCAGGAAACACTACATGCATTGGATGAACTGTACTTAGTCCAAGAAAGCATATGCCATAATGCATTTATTAGGGTTAGCTCTAGTAGTATTATTCCATAGATGGAACTGCCCTAAAGACCTGTTCCAGAGTGGTGGAAACCCCTCCAAAGAACGTCTTTGGATGACTTAGAGTGCTGTGAGAAGAATAGAGAGGGGGCAAAGTCTTTCCACATTATTGTTGTTATTATATTATTTATATTCTGCCTTCCTCCTGATATAGGGACTCAAGGGAGCAAACAAAAAATTTAAAACAGTACAAGTTAAAAACAATACAAAAGCATTAAAATGTAGATACAAAGCTTAAAAACAAACATTTTTAAAAATTAAAAACATTATACATTCAAACTTAAAATGTATTAAAAACTCTATACAAACCTTAAAATCTGAACCACATTTAAAGTTCAACCCTTGTGCCCTGATGGCACAAGAATGATTTTATCTGCCCCCGAAAGGAGAGCAAGGATGGGGCCATCCTGGCCTCTCTAGGGAGGGATTTCCAGAGCCTACAACTACAGTTGTAAAGATGATATATAGGAAAGGTTACTAGATGACCAGTTTGTTTTGTCTGCTTGGATGTACCCCTGCTTCCAATAATTTGAGTTCATAAGAACTAGAGAATCTTGTGCCTTCCAGATGTTTTGGGCTATAACCCCTGTAAAAATGACTTTCGTTCATGCTAGTTGAGGCTAATGGGAGCTGTACTCTAAAATATCTGGGGGGAACTGTATTACTTAGCTCTGGGACCAGAAGCAGATGAATAATAATAATAATAATAATAATAATAATAATAATAATAATATCCCACCCCTCTGGGTAAGCAATCGGGGTGGGGTACATTTAAAAGCAATTACAATTAAAATATAACAATTCAATTTCCCCTCCCACCCCTTAAAAATAAATTAAACTACAATAAGATTTTAAAATACTAAAACATTTAAAAAGATGTCTATGGATGGAACCTGTATGTTTAGTTCAATAACATTTTATCAAGCAACTTTGCTCTCTTGGCAGAAACCTGGATGTTGAGAATTACCAGTAATCGGTAATTGAAACATAAAGCCATCAAACCAGTTAAAACCTTCTACATATGTTGGGTTTGATCTACGTTCCTGTAATGCTTTACCAGTTGTTCTGTCTGGACTGATAACACTATTTTGGAGTGTGATATAATTAAACAAGATAGTTTTCTCCAGTGAAAAAGCAGAGGACATCAAGGGTTTAACAATACTGGTGGTGGGGGGGGGGGGACTAAAAGGAACAAAAATACATCAAGATCTTCTTAGGACATCTAGTTCCTAATTTTGAGAGGCAAATAGCTCTGACTAACAGGGATATTTAGCTAGCACTGGTTCAACGTTTTTTAATACTTGCTGCAGCTTAGATGCTTCATGAAAAATAAACTGCAGCTTTGCAATGTAAAGGCAGCTTTTTAGCAGTTGGTAGACATAGAGCACCACTGAAAGGAGGGGTGCTGGAATAAATGTGGGGTTAACAGAATGTTATTGGAATTATTTTAAATTGTTGTTTTAATTGGAATTGTTTTAAATTATGTGTGTGTATAATTTTATGAGAAAGAAAGAATTTAATTGTTCTGCTTTCCACAAGGTCACAGTGGAAAATTTGGCTTTCCCACAAGCAGCTCATGGAGGAAAGATTCCGAAGTATCCCCGCGCTTGGTCAAAATGAACCTCTCAAAGGGCATCCAAGTATTTCACCTAAGATGAGTATGGTCTACTGTTTTGTTCTTCTACTATACTATTCTGTATATTAACAGTCTCCACTGTAGAGCTTGGTGTGTATTGTATTGGTGTCTGTGTCCTCATGTATTTCAGGAGAGGGAGCATACCCATCTATCCACAAGCATTTGTTTGAGAATATAGTTCCTCTACTGTAATGAGTATGGATGTCCTTGCAGGCCTGTAAATGTAGTGTATGTATTGGGGTGTAATTCTTCACTAATTCAGTTCTGGAAGGAAGCAATGAATAAATTTAGTGACGTTCTACTGGCTAAAAAAAGTGTTCAAGCACTGTACAATTTTCAAAGACTATTTGCAGTTCAGGACTTATTCTGCACAAAATTTGCACATGATATCTTACCTGCAAGATACACCATTTTCTGTACAGAAAACCACATTCTTGTGCATAAATATTATTTTCTGTGAAGAAAATACTATTTCCTGTGCATAAAATGATATGTTCTGCCCAAAAAACTCCAAGTGCGAATTTTGTGCAGAATCTTCCTGGACTATGAAGATTCTCATAATCCAAAATTATTGTCATCGCATTTTTCTGATCCTTCAGAAACATGTTTTTCAACCATTTTCCAAATATTATTGAATATTCTTCTCATTCTAGAATGTGTTAGAGGTATGACACACATTATTAATCTGGGTAATCAGAGAATGTTCAGAGGGAAGTATTAACAGAACTTGATGTAAAAAGAAATTAAAAAACAAACTTTGGCTGCAGCATGGCTTTAGCTCCCTCATCTTTGCTCTTTGAAAAGGAACAGAAAATAAATTTTAATTGAGATTTTGAAAATATGGTCTGTGAGATTATTAACAAAAGTGCTCATGTGTCTTCCCATTAATGGGAGGAAAGCATCTGAATTTTTCCCCCCGTTTTTTTCAGAGTGTCTGTATGTAAATGCACACAATTAACTCAGAAAATAAACACAAACTGGAGTTAATCAACAAGAAAAAGGTGCAAAAATCCACATATTAAGAAAACATCATTAAAATGTACATGTACAGAGACGTGGTTACCAAAATACCCACTTAGCTGCTGCACTTTTTTTGGCGAATGATGGATGGCTGCTTACCTATGTGGTCCCTGCAAGTGTCTCTTCTGAGTTGCTCTGTGGGCACAAGTTTCTCTGAGGTCAGAATGAGCAAGTTGTGTCCTCAGCAGCAATGCTGCCTGGCTCACAAGAACCATGTAAGAAAGCAGCTGCATATCATTCACTGAAAACTTGCAACAGGTAAGCAAGAGTTTGAGGGGATTTCAGGGCCCGAATACTCCAGAGGCAGCATGGAGTTTTCTGGCAAATGGAGATGAGCCCTAATCATCTGTAGCCTATTTTATCCCAACAAATGCAATATGTGTTATTTTGCTGAGCAAAGCCCCAATCACCACTGAAACTATACATGGTTAATTATTTACTTTGTGATTATTGTATTTTTGATGCTTGGAATGGGAAGAAGCATATGTGGAGTTTTCTGCACTATATCAAAACAGCATGGCTGACTGGCTACTGTGGAACTTGGCCATAATGTGTGAGAGCCATAATTTGCTGATCTACATCAGGCACCAACATATCTTGCATCAGCCTTGGTCATTTGTACATTGCTAGAATCCATTTAGGAGACCCTCAGTAAATAACAGCTTGTTTTAAATGTTTAACAATATAGCCAAAATGGAATAATTTCAAATTTTATATGCTAAATACATATTGGTTGACTTTTGTTTCAGAGACAAACATAGTCCTTGTCAATCTCCTGTTTATTTGAATAAACTACACAGACCCACTCAACTGAATGGATACCTGTGCCCAATTGTCATTGTGTTTGAACTTTCAGTTTGCTCACCAACTCCAAGTACTTTTGTACTTGGCCAACACAGTATGCAGAAAAGTTTCAGAAGTTAACAAGTCCAGAGGAAATAGGTAGGTTCAAGGAATTCAGTGGCAAAGGGTAACACTGCTTGAATCATTCCATTTCAGCACTCTTTTATAGCACTCATTTTCATGCCCAAGGGCCTGGACAAATGCAGTCAATCCATACAGCTGCTCTTATGCTAGAGAGCTGACCTCACATTCAGCAAGCAAGAAATTGTGAGCACAACTTGGAAAAATTACTTTTTTGAGCCACATGTCCCTCTGTCAGCATGACTAGTGGCTATCCCAGTTGGGAGATTCTGTGAGCTATGGTCCAAATAAATATTTTTTCCAAATTCTGGCTGTGAACAGTTGCAGGGACTTTGTTTAAAAGAAGAAGAGTTAGCAAAGACACTCATGTGCAAAACTGTATTCTGAAAAATGCAAAGCCTTTGGATAATTTGAAACATGTTTTTAAATAGAGATTTCTGCGTAGATTTCTGGTAGTGGGAAAACAGAATGTATAGTCTATTATCACACGGAGTGGCAGCCTATTATCAGACTGACCTACTGACCTAGAAAATGAAGACTGGTAGTATAAACATGTTCTAGGTCTCCTGACAGAATAATCCTATCCACATCTATTCAGAAATAAGTCTCACTGGGTTCTACCAGTCTTACTCCCAGGTTAGTACAGCCAATTTGAATGCTATCTTCTTTTTTGTGACAGAAAGACAGGATAGGAATATAATAAGTAAACAAGCCAAACAAGATGTTAGTTCTGTTAGTAGCTGATTTGTCTAACTGTGGTTTTCAATCCAGCCTAAAGGGGTTTATTTCTTGCAAAGGAGCAAGTTCCTCCTCCAAAGTAAGCCCGGGTACAACAGTTCTTAAACACTGGAAGTTCAGATCACTTTTAAAGATTTTCTCAAAAGTAAAATTGGTGCAGCGGTTTTCAGGCAGGCAAAGCACAGCTCAAAGTATATAAAGAGCAGGGTATGTAAAATTTAAGCACCACATTTAAAAAAGCGGTATATTTAAAACTTAAATGTCTTTCAATGGCCCTGAACAAAGATAAGTATGGGCTTTGCTGCTTAAGAAACCATCTCTTTGACCCAATATGGATCCCAAAGGTTTATTTCCTCTGTAATCCGGTGGATCAGCTGGCTACAGGGGAAAGTGGATGGAAATTCCACAATCCACAGCCAAAGGCCAAGTATGATCCATGGGTTTTGTACCCTTGTAATAAAGAAGAGATACTAAAATTACTCTAGTTTATTTTTTAAATGAAAGGCTTCAAAAGTAGTGACTGAAGGTGGTAGCATCTTTGTGTACATTTATGGGTCATGCTGTAAGCATCAATATTATTATGCTTCCTTCTATTCATTTAGAGTTATTTATCACTCATGTTATCGTTTCTGGATGTCCACAGCAGAGCATGATGCCACCCCATACAATGATTTCCTTAGGAGATGAGCTCACTCTGTCACATGCAAGGCCATTGACAAAATGGTTGTGTTCTCCTTTAGTGCCAGTTACAGTTTTGCAAGCTTGTGTAACTTATTAATGTACTTCTTTTGTACTAGTTCTCTATAACTCCTTGTCAACTAATGAGTCTCTTTCAAACTTCATTCGTAAGTAATGTATGCAGTATTGTTTCATTAACAGTCTCCAGTTAATAAATGCTATAAAGATGCGGAATGGAAACTCATTAAGCCCAGTTCTTGACTTCTTTTGTCCTAATCAAATTAATGGGTGATGTTGCTGTTGTTGTAGATAATGCAAGACATACAGTGAATGAAAAACATATTTGCTCTCAAAACCAAATTCTGTGATGCATAAAGTTGTACCAGTTTGTAAAATTAAACAAAAATATGTGTGTGTGTGTGTGTGTGTGTGTGTGTGTAAAGGTGGATGACCACTGGCTGTGTGGTGAGAAGTTTCAGATGGCTTTGTAAAAAGAAGAGAGTAGCAAAATAAATAGTACAGGGGAAAACGTGGGGAGACAGAAGCTAGGTGGTCAGAATGGTGGTCAAGCATATAACAGAAAAATCTCACTTGCCCAGTATCTTTGGGTGAAAGAACAAAAACATTCTGCTAGATCCAGAGACTAAGGTCTAATATGCACTGAAGAAATAATACACTTGACACCGCTTTAACTGCCATGGCTCAATGCTATGGAATCCTGGGATTTGTAATTTTTTGTAGCACGAGAGCTCTCTGACAGAGAAGGCTAAATACCTTGCAAAACTACAAATTCCATAATTCCATTCTGCAGTGCCATAGAAATATCACATTGGATAAAGAGGAATTGTCCCTGGAGGAAGAGGAGATAATTTTCCTCTCAGTTCTTTCTTCCCTCTATAGGTCTTACCAGTCTTTTGCCCCACTGTTTTGGAGGACCCTCTCCCCAAACCTTTGGAACAGATTCTGGGAAGCAAAGGGGAGGGGACTACAGGGTTTGTCTACATGATTAAAATACTTTTCATTTGACTTGACTGCGATCTGGCCACATTGGACTTGGAGGGAATTCGGGCTTTTTTAGGCCCCTTTCAAAACTACACAGAAAATTGACTTTCAGTTTTTATTGACATATCCGTGAGGTTGTGCATTATCTAATGTGTGGCCATCTGCTTTGTGTGCCTTTGCATGGCTGTGCATCTTTAGCAGAGGGAGAGTGGATGGGGTGGCAGACCATCACATGATTGCTTTCCACCAGGAAGCACAACTTCCAAAGTGTCTGTTTCTGAACTTGTGGCAGTGCCATTTTGAAGCATGTGTGCATTTCAGTGCCTGTGTACTGAGGTGCCCATATATATTTGTTCTGGTTTTTTTTTTTTTATGAACCAACAGCTTTTTTAAAAAGCTATGCAGATCCAAACGCTTTTAAAACAGTGGTTTTTTTTAAAAAAAGCTTGCTGCATATAGGGCTTGGCTATTCTCCTGAGGTTTTTTTTTTTAAAAAGCAGATTTTTTTCCTGATTTTTTTTCTTTGCCATAAGCTCACAGCTCATGACAAATGAAGGGTGGCAGGAGCATTTCCTAGAGACATCAGGAGATGCCAGTTCTTGTTTGGTGAGAAAAAGGTGCAACAGTAGCTCTGGAAGTGCCATCACAATATTGTCACAATATTGATATTTTTTAAAAAAATTGCCTCTGATATGGTGACTTTTCCTGGCTCCATGTCCATGAAGCCAATGCACATGTCTTCTGTGCTGGGTAATATCAAGCATATCACAAATCATGATCATTGTTTGCATCAAGGCCAATAGAACCGTGCAGTACTCCAGTGCACCTTCCATGTCATCTTGTTTGCTAGCCAAAGACTACATGCAACAATGACACCAACAGAAATATGTGAGAATGGAAGCAGAAGTGTATGTGTCTGGAGCCTTGATGAACAGCTTAAAAATCATAACGTGCAGCAGCCACTTATGTGTGGCTGCAAATAATGCGGAGAAACCTCTTTCCTGGGCACCATTTTAATTAGGAGCAATGTCACAATGATGTGTGTGTTCGCTTAATTTGAATACTGTAGATGCAAATATGCACAGGAGAAATGAAGACAAGCATTGATGTGATTTTTGATGTACAAAAATTCACAGCAATTCACATTAGGCACTTACTGTAGACTAGCCCTAGGAGAGGAGAGAATATAAGATTGGGGCCCTTCTAAGCTTGGCCACTGGAAAAACCACATTGAGAGGCACATATATTTTATCTATCTTGAAACCATCTATAGAAACATTTGCCTTTCCTTTGTCCATTTTCTTTGGACTATATCTGCCTTTGTCAGAAGCTCATAAAAACTCCATTATTTTGTGCATAAGTAGGGATGGAAATAATATTTGAAAATATATTTTGAAAAAAGATTGACAAAATACATTTCTTGAGAACTGAGAACCCTGAAAAGAAATGTCCTGGTCTGACAATAATCTTTGCAATTTGGGACTTAATGATGTGGAAAAATTGCACATATTTGTTTTGTGCAGAAAATGCTATTTTCAGTGCATCAAACTGTCTTTTCTGCACAGAAATTACAATGAGAAATAGTATTTTCTGCACAGAAAAGGCCATTTCCTACAGAGAAAATGTTACAACCAAGTGTAAATTTTGTGTTGAGTGAATCCTGAATTGTGAATAGCCTTCAAAAATTCAGCTGTTTTCAAAATTTTTCTCATAGTAGGAAGAAAATTTATGGCTGGGGTCCTTTAACATTACATAATTATAGGACTGTAATTCCAAATAATAACAATAACAATAATAATAATTTCTTACTTGCCTCTCCCCATGATGTGGGGAGCAACAAAAATTAACAGACATGTCACATCAGTTAAAATACATCAGTTAAAATACACATCAATTTAAAATAACATGTATACAATTTAAAAGGACAAGTAGTAGTAGTAGTAGTAATTATTATTATTATCCCGCCTCTCCCTATGGATCGAGGTGGGTTACAGTAAAGGGGAATAAAATACAAAACATAACATAACCAAAATTATATAATCCCCAACCCTCCACCAACATCAAATTGAAACAATCAATTACAAATCCAAGATTAAAATTAGTTATAAAATGGTTAAATGAAGGGTGAATGTAGTAGAACAGCAAGGGGCAGACAGGGTTATCTTTTAATGGGAAGTCAGACTGGGAAGGCCTGCCAGAAGAGATCCGTCTTGAAAGCCTTTTTAAAGGTGTCAGGGGTGGTTATAGACATACTGTATTAACTGCCATGACTGTATCCTATGGAATCCTGGGGCTTGTCATTTAGGGAGGCACTATAGCTCCCTGGATGAGAATTCTAAATGTGCCTCCCTGAACTACAAATCCCAGGATACCATAGGATATTGCTATGTCAATGAAAGTGAGTTATAGTGCTACAACGGTGTAGCATGAAAGGGCCCTGGTGAGGTACTTAGAATTCTCTGCCCTCCCTTGAGCACTAGAACTAGCAGCACTATGACTCTCTAGCTGTTATAATTTTAGAGGATAGATAAACTGAGAGGAAAAAATGGATGGTGTGGAATGGCTAGGTGCCTTTTCCCCAGGGAAGTTTCAGGACAGTCAGAAATTGGCTTTCAAGTGGCTAGAGTTAGTCTGACAGAAGGGTACGTGTGTCTTGCTGACAATAGTACAGCTAATTGAGCCTGATGAAACAGTGAAAAGAACTGGTGGGGAACAAATATAGGCAGGCAACCTATTTTAATACCAGAAACAATTCCATCAGGTGGAAATGGAATGCATACATGGAAAAGAGAGAACATTCACATTGATTTCACATTACAAGGGCACAAGCATGATGTTGTTCTTCAAAACAAACCCTTTCATATAACAATTGAAAACGAAACTTGCCTTCGTAACTGAGGCAAATGCCAAATTCTAACCATGGCTGTCTTCATGAGGTGATATCGACAAATGACTGGCTGTCCTCTGCCTTTTACTAGATTGAGAAGATCCAGCTAGAGAAACATGTGTTGCAGTTTGAATACTTTTTCATTGACAATATACTGACTCAGCATTTATAGTACATTCCAAGCAAGAGCTAACCCTCCTGTAGTTAGCAATTATTACATTGGTTTGTTCTGTGCATTTAAGTTGTTTCCAACTTATGGTGACTTTAAGACAAGCCCATCATGGGGTTTTCTTGGAAAAATTTGCCCAGAGTGAGTTTGCCATTGCCTTCCTTTGGGGCTGAGAGAGTGTGATCTGCCCAAGGTCAGCCAGTGAGTTTCCATTGTCAAGCGGAGACTTGAACCCTGGTCTCCAAAGTTGTAATCCAACATCCAAATCACTATACCTCACTGCTTCTAAATTATTATATATTAACTCAAAAAAAAAAAAAAAGACCTCTGTGTTTACAAGTAAAAGAGTTTCATGTGCAACTATTGCTGGTATACAAGTCTAAAATCACAACAGACACACCAAACCCACAAAACTATTTCTTATTACTACAACAACAAAAGTTTGAAGATTTTTTTAAAAAATATTAATGCCCCTTGA
Source organism: Urosaurus nigricauda (assembly GCA_034509955.1). Taxonomy (NCBI): domain Eukaryota; kingdom Metazoa; phylum Chordata; class Lepidosauria; order Squamata; family Phrynosomatidae; genus Urosaurus; species Urosaurus nigricauda. The sequence continues at coordinate 78,767,561 of JAOEGL010000002.1, read as the reverse complement.
TTGTATAACTACTGTAATAGTTCAGAAGCCGTAATACCAGCCTAATACTTAAAAATGTTGCCCCCATTTGAACAGTATTATACTATGCTGTAGTGCTTACAAGTACAACAGGATTCCAGGGTTAAACAGCCAAACTTTGTTTTTTAGACCCTATGTTTAATTAAACCAGCCTGTGAGCATAGCAGAAAAAATGCCTTTCATGTTTTGAAGATGGTCCAGTGTGTATTCCACATGGGACCCAGTGTGTGGTCCTTTCATGGTCAGAAAACAAAGTCCTTCTCATGTATCCCTCTTTTTCCGAGGATAAGCAACAAGTTGGCTGGATATCCTGTCCAAATGTGGGTATATTATAATTTTTTGGTGGATTCATATTGAAAGGGATTAGTGTCCTGTGCTGAATGCTGCATAGTAGTAATAGATAGTCCATCACTAGCTCTTTCAATGATAAAGTGGAGCTGGGGCTCACAGAGTCAAAGCACTGATACTTTTTAGTTAGCATGAATTGCAATGTCATCAGCACTTCTCCCCTGGATTAACTCTGTTGTGATGCAAAGCATTTTCAGGTGGTTCAGTCCAGAATAGGTAATCCATTTTATTTTCAGATTTCTCAGTCCTGAATAAGCTATTAGCTTTCTAAAAGACATGTTCATGGTGAAAATGACTGCTGCTTGTTCTGGTTTGTTAAGATGGCTCATCCTTTAGACTCTGTTTGGAGGGATGGTTATAATGATAAACCTATGTACTTTACCACTACACTACTTTGTCCATTTCATTCCTTGACATTAGTGGAAAGTCAAGTCTCAAACAGAGATCTCCCATTTTTCAACTACTAAAGCAGCTATCATCCTCAAGATCATACCTTGGCAAGAGAAGGTTGGTTACCAGGTGATTAAATAGCCACAGCAGTTATGAATACAATGATACAGGGTAAAAGAATTGTGATCTGTCTTGGTGGAAGACAGGATTACTGGTTGGATACAAGCTATGGCTCCTGCAACTTTTATCCTGACAGATTGTGGAGCAAGACAAGATATTGCAAAACTCTGGACTTTATCACACGGGGGAAAATCGGGGATTCAAAAACGTGATCACGGCTAAGATTATCACACACATCATGATTAGAGAGGGCTTATCCTGTGAATAATTAGGGAATAAGCAGCAACAAATCTTTCATGGGATTTCCCTGTGAATGATTTGTTGCTGGTTATTCCTTTCTTATTCCTGGGATAAGTCCTCTCTAATCATGACATCATGTGATAATCTTAGCTGCGATTGCATAGCTTTCCCTAGCTAATGCCTTTTGAATCCCCCAACAGCCCCCACGTGATAAACTCCTCAAGCAGGACAAAGGTCTCATCCTCTCTTTCAACTGCAGATGTCCACTCCCAAAACTGAAATTTTCCTTTAGTCCCCATATTTGTAGTTTTGCAGAAAGTGAGATACTGAAAATCATTCATAGTTAGAACTCTTGTATTTTTTATGTTCACATTCCCTTTGTAACATTGCCCGACCCTTTTCTTTTGGATTCCTCAATTTGATTGACATTTTAAGTTACTACAATGTCAAACTGGAGTCTGAAGGAAATTTTCATTAAGGGACAGAATTCTTATATGTGAGATCAGTGTTGTCATCCTCAATCCATAGCTATCCCCCTGCGTAGTGATGACATCTTTGAAGACTGAGTTTATACACCCAGCGTCCTCTAAGCAAACCCACCTATCCCCAGGCAGAGTGGTTAGATGAGCATCACTGTTGTATGATACCATTGCCCATCCAGTCAGTTTCTATACATGGTAAAGGGAGGTGCACCATTGTTTACTCCTCCTCAGGCAGCAAAATGGCTTAGACCTGGGCACTGTCTAACATAACACGGGGATTGTCAAGCAGGTGGCAAGCATGAGCAAATGGTCAGGGGCTGTTAGGCTTAGTGTTATATAGAAAGCAGCTCAGATGTGGAACTACTGTTTGAGTGACTTCACAAGCATTGCTTCTTTGTGGATTTTCTGGGAATGTGAAAACAACAATAACAAAAAACATACGTTTTCAGTGGTGGCTGGTGGCTCCAATGCTAGTGGAGAAGTGAATCTGTGACGGACTTTAGTTGAACTTTAAAGGTGCTATCCACGGTACTGGCACCATAACTAATCCTTTTAAAGTTTAGACTAAAATCTGGAGTGTATTCACTGTCCCACTGGCATTCTATGCTTTGTATTTTGTTAGTGTGCACCGTTTGCAAGGCAATGATCCAAGCAGAGTTTAGAAAATGTTATCTTTTGGAAGAAATTGCTGAGAAATCTTGGGCCATGCCAGCTGGAGAATTCTGGAAGCTATCGTCCAAAAAGTTAATTTCACTAAACCGTATTATCTATGGCTCTCTATGCATTTCAGTGTGCAAAAAGTGGATTATTCAGAAGTATATCCTTGTCCTATTTATGACCACAGCCCATGGAGGAGCCATTGCCCAGTCATAGTAGGCTACAGAGAATGTGCAGTCCCAGATACAGATGGACTGGAGAGCTTGGAAGGCGGACAACAGATCAGACTATGCAATGCCAAGTCAAGAGGTAAGTTAAGTGTATTCAGATATACTTTCCTTTCTACTGCTGGGCAGACTTTCAAAATTGAGTGTTCCACTCTGATTTGTGTGATCAAAGCTGGATATATCTGAGGTAGGCATCAGGATGATGGGTGTTTAATAGCATCCCTGCTAACCACCCACTTTTCAATGGACTGAAATTATGTTTGAGGCCACCCTGGTTTTATTGACCTTGAAACTACTCCAGGGCTAGAAAGTGACTGTGAGGCCAGCTGCAAGCATCCCCCTCCTCTGTGTGCATGTTTGTATGTGTATGCATACTTTTAAATTCTCATCTTTTTGAATTATCCTTCCAAGGTGGTGCCTCAAGAGATGTGAGCATAGTCAGTGTTTGCACTCTGGGGTGGTCAGCCCACAATTGAATGTTTTGCCAGCTTCAGAGCTCATGGCCACAAATGGAACAGCTCCCATAATTACAAGGGGCTGTTCCTCTAATCTAAGGTTAATAAATGTTAGATAAAAGATAAATATGTTTCCCACAAGCATTTCCCGGAGCCAATAGATGCTGTATGCTTTCATCTTCTTCAACTACTCTCATTTAGACAGTAAAGCAAACTTATGATGAAAAACGGAGGGGGGGGGGGAGAAAAAAGAAAATTTCATCATGGTGTAACAAAAAATTAATGCTTTTCAACACACCTTTTGCATTGAGATGAAGGCATTTTATTTACACCTTATTTCAAATAAACAAGTAATTCCTGCTCCCAGCCAGAATGTTGTTAAGTTCTCTTCATCTCTTCTCTTGGGTTTGACTCTGAATGAGTCTACATGGGGCGTAGCTATGTGGGTGAGCGGGTGGCAAAATTAAACACAAATTTCATGTATTGCAAAGAGTTAGACATTGGAAATGGTTCATGCCTAGAATTCTAGATTTGCTGTATTCATGTTACCATGCTCACTGTGGCTCCCCATTTTTGTTGGATATCCAAACCGTATTCCTAAATTCTCAAGTGAATCTTTAAGTTACTACAATGCTAGAAATTTGGGAACTGAAGGAAAATTTAATCGAACGTTGAAAATGCTTATAGTGGCGCAATGGTTACATATTGCTGTCCTTCCCATAGCTATGTCCCTGGGTTCATTGTGGATCTGAAACTCCTGATGTGTGAGCTAACAAAGCAAACTTAAAAGAATTATTCTGTGTCTGAACATTGGAGAGAAAAATAAATATGGAACCTTGCAGAGACACAGCTGCTTCCCCCCCTCCCGCCCTTTCCCTTTCCATTTAACACGTATGAATTTGCTCATTTTTGTGCTGAGCATGAGAATATATTGTTTTAAACTTTAGCGTAGTTTATATGAGACACACTATAGTCTCTGAGATTAATGAGCACATGGAAAAGGCCTTGCCATAGACCACTTACTACTAGGGTTTTTTTTTTTGGGGGGGGGGGAGCCTTCCTTTATTTTCTATAACTAAAAAAAAGGCATGCTTTTTCTTGCTCTTTTTGTTTGTGTGCACTTTTCATCCATTTTCATAACTACACTGGGATGATTCAGTCTTGGTTGATCTGGTTTTTTCCTCTCTTTACAGAATGGGTCTTGAAATTTGGTCTTGTTTAGGCATCCCCTGCAAGGCAGTTCAATGTTGACAAATTATGCTGATGACGCTAGACATATAATTCCAGAATCATCTGCGGTCTAAAGACAGTCCTGAACTTTGTAGATTGTTTTAAATATGATCATGGAAAATAAACCACAGTTATAAAAAATGACAGTGTTATTTGTTATTCCTATTGCTTACTAGAGAAAACCTGGGCTGTCTTCTGCTAGGTTTTCTCATCAGTGTGGACACAGACCTGTTTATAGAGCAATTAAAAAGGTAAATTGACATAGCTTGAATAATCAGCCCCTACAGTGGTAAACCTTATTCAACCTGTATAGGAGGGGTAGGCATAATGCAGCCCAGGGGTCACTTTTGTGGATACTGAAGCCCACCAACAGTAGCCTAAAGACCCTAATCCCTAGACTTGTTTATTTTTAAGCCACTGAATGATGAAAACTACACCAAAATACATGAAAACACTCCCATCCCACCCATCCTGCTCCCTTTCGTCACATCCCCATCACATCCCTGGGGGCAGTGCAGTAAGGTCCCTTGAGTTCTCCTCAGATATTACTGGTATACACAGGGCCTAACAGTCCTAAAAGTTAATTTCCCGAAAATTTAAAGTAACTCTGGTAGTTGGTGGGGACCCCCACCTGTCCCCCCACCTTTCTTTGGATAACAACTGAACCATAATTTTTTTGGAATACAACTCCCCAAATTTCCAGAATCTCCCAGAATTGTAATGCTGCCCAGGGGATTCTACGAGTTATAGAAGGAAAAAGTAACAGTTACAATGTGAAGTCAAAGGCTTTCATAGCCATAATCCATATTTTTTGTGTGTGGTTTTTGGGCTATGTGGCCATGTTTTGGAAAAGTTTATTCCTGATGTTTCATCAGCATCTGTGGCTAGCATCTTTGCTGGACTGCTTTTGGGACATTGAAAGCACATCTTCTTTCTATTGCCCATCCCTCTCCGTTCTTGATGTTTTGGTTGACATCTGACTATTCTCCACAAGACCCCATATTTCTTGTAACTTCACTACTACAATGCAACAGAAATTATTGGGCTTAAAAAAAAGGAGATGACAATTTGGCATGGGCTGATAGTAATTATCTAATTAAGAACAGTCTGGAAAAAAATATTACTTTTTAAAGACTACAAGCCCAAGTCTTGTGGATTCTGATAATGTAATCCCCCCAAGGTAAAATGTCCAAGCTGTATTTAAAATGTAACCACAACAAATGCTCTTTAAAAGGAGATCTTCAACTATCAGTCTTTACTAGGCTGGCCTTTAAACCTAGTTGGGAACCTTGCCATTCCTAGTAAAACCTCTTTAGTCCAAACTGAAAGGGAGCCTCTGGTTTAAACTACCAGAGGATACCCAAAATATTTTAGTGCTGCAACCTTGTTCAATATATCAACTCACTCATAAACTATTTTGTACCCTCAGTCACTGTTGATGAGCTTTAGCCTTCCTCCATGCTTGAGGTCTTATCTCTAGAGCCTCTGTATTTCAAATCTGACATTCTAAGATATATTTATATTAAATAGAGTGAGAACTCAGTGATTTATTAAGCATTGTCTTTTGTTTTAAAGCAGTATTTTCTTGTGGAAAGTGGGCATAATAAGATCTTAAAGGAGCCATTTACATTTATTATTTTTCCTCCTCAAATGCATTCAGCCTGCAGAACAGCCATGTCTGTTAGAGAGCTCTGGTGTCTCACAAAACTACAAATTCCAGAATTCTGTTGGAGAGAGTCATGGCAGTTAAAGTGGTGTCAAATTGCTTTAAATCCATAGTGTGACTACACCTCTTGTCATTTGTATGGTGGCTAATTTAATTTTACATGCATACTTGGCTACTTGGTAGCCAAATATATTAATGAAAAAAGAGGTCAAATCATGTAACGTCCTCAGACATAATTTATATTTAAATTGTCTGCTCCTGCTTCCAGGAGAACAATATAACATAAACAATCTAATTACTGTTGGTAGTGATGTATGTGCAACTTACGGAAACAATATATAAGTTCATATAATGTGAGGTGTAGGAAAGTTCCGTAATCTCAGAACAAGAGTACATTTAAAGGTCATACAATCAAAATGTTAATTACTATACCAAAGTCAGAAGGGTTCCAAGATCGGTAATACACAATGCTTACGTATATATATAAATGAATTTTGTAAAAGGTGTCGAAACAAAATTTTCAAGTAAATCAGACAAAACATTCTTAATGTGGAAAATAAAGGATTACAAAATGGGTTGTAAATCTGAAAGGTAAAAATGGAACAACAGGAAGTTTTTTTAACTCACATGGAAAAGATAAACTGTGAAGATAAGGGGGAAAGAGAATTTTATATTGTATGTCAATCAATACGGTTTTTCTTTTTCTTATTCTTTTATTTAACTTTTCTTTTCTTTTCTTTTTTCTTTTTTCACTTGTGTTATGCAAATTCGCACTAAACACTATGTAAGTTTTGTTTCGTCGGTGAACATTTACTATTGAATATGTGTTATGCCTTTTTAAAAATCCAATAAAATTTAATAATTGTTTCACTGACTGCAAGTAATTGCAAAATTAATGAATTGGATCTTCTATCATTTTTTAAAAAATCATGCACCCATAGGTCACACCACAAGCACAAAAGCAGCACTGGGAGAGGGGATGATGGATCTACTAAAAACTGAGGAGGGATGGTAAACACCCCTCTGCCATTCAGACATGTCATTCCTACATGTTGAACACACTTTGGAATCAATTTTTTTTTCAAAAGAACCGCTAGGAAACTAGTGTCTGCAAAAACTATTTTTTGGTGTGTATGTGTGTTTGCCTCACTTTATCGTGACAGAAATCGATCAAAGTAGGATTGGAATTGGTTTCAAATAAGAATGACAGTCATACAACCAACCCAAGCAGTGATTCTCTTTAAATCATAGTGAGAACACACACCTAATGTCCTTGCTTGCATTGCACTCAGTCCTTCACCAGTGCCCTACCTACCCAATTTGGGAGTGGTGGAAAATATGAACATGCTACCTGAAACAAAGAATTTAGGGATTGACCAAATAAGTTAAACAATGCCTTTTTCACAAGAAAATTAAAAGGGAGTTTAATATGAATGAAATATTGTGTCTAGTTTTGCTGTTTACACTGCATAAATCCTGGAAGGAACTATAAATATATAACACAGGATACTATTTATTTTTAACCAAAGAAAATGCATGGAAGCAAATAAATTCTAATTTAATCTGGCATAAGCTAAAAAGTTATTTGATTTCAGCTAGCTGTGGGTATAAACACTGTAGTAGTAAGCAGAAGTCAAATAGTACAAAATAAAGACAGTCCTTGCACATTCATTAACACTACTGACATTGCTGGTATGGAGAGTCAAAACATTTCAAAACAAAAACATAGTTTACAATTTTGTCATTAGAAATCTCTTCTCTCTAGTCTTACTTATAAAAGTACAATCAAATGTGTGGTATAAACTGAAAGCAATCAGTGACAGAGAAAGCAATATGTTTTTAAAAAAAAACAACAGGAAAAATGGATAAATAAGTATGTCTGTAAATCTGGAGGAAGAAACAAGGGTACAAACTCACTAGATCCTAGTTTCCACATGTGAAAAAGACATTTCCACACAATTGAAATGCTGTTTCTGATTAGTCTTTAAATTAACAGGTTCTAAATAGAAAATACTCATACTATGGTAAAATAAAAAGATCTTATAGGAGGCAACGAGATTCACTTCAAGGATCTAGAAACCTGAAAGATTAAATATTTTACAGCTGGATTCGGAGGTGTCAAGCATTTTGTGGATAAGGAGAAACACCTTACGTCACTGTGGTTCCACAAAACTCACCTGTCTACCATACCGTCTTAATTCATATTCTAAATCTGCTGTGTGTTGTAAGAACCTATTAGTCCAGGGGAGAGATTGCATAAGGACAATGTCTTGGAAGGGATACACAACTGCGGCTATTCTTGATGGAGGTTTCGTAGCACTACAAGGCACTCTGAAGCTATTCCAAATCCCTCCTTCCAACAAATTTTCCTGAATGGTGGGAAAATATGGAAGGATTACAAATGGAAGAATCATCATCTTCTACCATCATCCCCAGTAAAATTCTGTGACTGGGGTAGGGTGAAACCACAGAATCCTCATCTGCAGATGAATCATTGCTATTTTCCCAATTGTCACTGGAGTGAAACAGGGCCGGCTATTTCACTATGCATGTGAATGGTGAAATATTTCCTGTTGTTAAATAGACCTAGCCCTCTGATTTAGCCCAAACCTGTTGCCTTGGAATAAACCCACAGGCCTCTGTGCATATCAAAGATCTTGGGTGCATCTACACTGTAGAAATAAAGCAGTTTGACACAACTTTAAATGCCATGGCTCCATGCCACAGAATACTGGGATTTGTAGTTTTGTGAGGCACCAGACTCTTTGGTAGTGAAGACTAAAGACATTGTAAAACTACAAATCCCAGGATTCCTTAGGTTGGAGCTACAGCACTTAAAAGTGGTGTCAAAATGAAATATTTGTACAGTGTAGATGCACTCCTTCAGATTCCACAAAACTGTCAGATATACACTGCATACAGAAACATAAATGCAATTGTTAGTCCCAATTAAAGCAGAATGAATAATTGAATTTATAAAACGTGTTCATTTACCAAATTCCCAATGCTTCAATGGGTTAATGGTAGTTGGGACTAACAATTGGATTTAGGCCAATAAATTTACTCTATGCATCTATTTTTAAAGGCTCTTTAATCTGCTAAACAGTTTCTTCCCAGCAGAAATTGGCTTTATTGTGATAGGTTTATATTTTCAAAAATTCTACCTAGCGACTGAAGGCACTTGTTAAACCATTTATTTATTTATTTTAAAAAATGGGCAAAGCAAAGCAGGAGTGGAAGTAACAGATCAAGTGTGTCCATTTCCCAGAGATCACTATAGTTACAATGCATGGATTGAATGAGCATTTATCTGCCTGGGATTAATTGTAACATCCTGCATTAAATAGTAATATTAGTCAAAATCCCTTAAACCTGCATTATCACCCATAACATTTTTTTGTTTAAACCTTGACACCCTCCATTTAATATTATACTTTTAAATTCTTCCTTCTTTTTAGATCAGAGACTTAGTATTTAACTAGGTAATGGGATTTATGAATTTGTTTATATCAGTTGTCTTGGCAACTCACCCCAAAAGCTCAGTTGCCTGGCAACTTGGCATTGTGGAGCTGCAATGGAGGGTGGACTTTTTGTCTCCCTGAAGGGAGGGCTTAAGGAATAATGAAAACTTTTGCTCATACTTCTCATCATGAATACCCTTATTTTCAAGGTCACTCCTCTCCCCCCCTTCAGTAAGGAGGAAAGCATTTTTCTTCATAAGGTGCACCATAAAATGTACCTCCCGCCCGCAAAGATTATCTTGTGTCAGAGGAGAAGGAACAACCAGCTTAAGCATGTCTTTTTCTCTGTACACAGTTGCATAATAAAGTGTAGCGTTAACTATAGTGCAGCTTTCATAAAGTGAGCCTTTTATTTACCACTGCGCTCTCCATTCATTAAGAAATCCGCTACTGTACACCCGCAAACTTTCAACAGTCCCAGGAAAGCAGGATGGCTTTCTCCAAAAAAAGAGTGCATTTGTTCTGCTTTTCTTTTAAACTTTAAAGCTTTTCTCCTTCTTTGGGTACAGAGGTGGCATTGGGCGGTGGTGGGGAGGAGGATATTTAGGTAGCCAAAAGAATGAGGAAAGTAAAATTTTAACTAAGCAAGCTCTATTTTGCATTTGCATACTTTACATAAATGCTTGACCTTGAATATATTTACGAAAAAAAGGTCAGCGCCCACCTGAATACTTAAATGTATACCAGTAGTAAATATATTTACTGAAATAGAGCTACCCAGACACTCAGTAAATCATATTTTATATCCAAAATTTAGACCTACAACTTAAATTAAAACTCTAATTTGAAATGTTGTCCTTTTAAAAATAATTGACATACAGCGATGCTGAACAAGCAAGTTCCCTCTCCAAGTGGGGGCTGAAGATCGTTCAGGGCACTTCTTTAGGCGCACAGCGTCACATCAAAAATGAGAATTCTATGTGTGATTGATTTTCAATGCCTCATTCTCTGTAATGCTGAAAATTTGGAGCTAGAAGGAAAATGTCAGGGGAGGAGAGCAATTCCCTCCTGCCATAGCAAGAACCTGTACCTCTCATGCTCCTTGACACTGGCTCTGGGTGGTACTTGCCCTCCAAAGCAGATCAGAATCAATTTCATTAAGGCACCCATTCCACAAAAGATGCTATTCTGTTGCAGTTCTGGGTGCTTCACAAGACCTTTGCTGGACCCCAGAAAACTGAACCCATCCATGCACATCCCATTCAGCAGGTACAGTACGTGCTTAACCTTCTAAATGGGTTGGGGCCTAAAAGATCGGATGGCTGCCGTGGTAACCTCATGCCATGGCCCCACTCCAGCTTTTTTCCTGTGCAAAAAGAGGCAGCAAAATGCCACTCCTTTTCTGGTGCAAAAAAGCTGGCTTTTCCACCACAGTGGCATCTTTTTGGGGCTCCTGTGGCATGTGGTGTATGAATGCCTCACTGCCGGAGTGCTGCAAAACAACCTGCCATTTGATCAGGCAGGTGGCATGACACCAACTTCAGGGCAGTGTCAGGGCGTACATCATCTGTATGCCATGCCCCATGCTGCTGGGAAGTCAGCGTATTGTGCCAGTCTGTACCGGCCCTAAATTCAATAACTAAATATCAGTGCTGTCCTAACAACCCAAGTGGAGATCTAGAAACTAGTGATGCAAGTAACAGAAATGTTGCAAGTTAAATCTCTTATTTAATCACCTTGCATTCTTTGGGACCGACAAGGGCAGATGTTTCAGGATGACAGAAAGAAAAGAAATACACTGCCATCTGCATTAAAGGGCTAAAGAGAACCTGAGCTTCATATTGCAATGGTCTTGGCTATAGGGCCAGGATAACCTGAGTTGGACCTGGAATATTCTGGCCTTGGAACTGCCCTGTCTTTTCTCCATTACCTATCAATGCTGCAATGGGTGGCTGTTTGCATGCCCCCTGCATTGCCTGCTGCCACCATCGCTGCCTTGAGTCACATCCTTTGAGGGCAGAAGGAGGTGTTGGCCAGTGACTGTGGTGTGGGCAATCAGCCAGGTACATTTTCACTGCTGTGCAACGCTCTACGTTTTCCTGTAAAACTCAGAGCAAAAGGTGAGTTTATTTCAATCATTTTAAGGGATGGAAGGGCCAGGATCTGTATGAGGGTGCCTTCAAGGTGTGTAACCAGCCAACAGCTGAAATGGGATTTTTGCCATGTGTTATCTGAAGAGAATCCTGCCAGGGTAGGGGGAAATGGGCATTTTGATCCTGTGTAGACAAGGTCTATGTAGCAGAGACATGAAGCTTTCTGGAGTAAAAATCACATTGTTCACATTCTGTTCACCCAGATTCTCCTTTACCTCCCTTGCACGTCTATGTTTCCCTTTTTCCTTTCCTCTATGCCACCCCCAACAAGTATGGAATTACATACACATTCTGTGGTTCCTTAATGCCATAGAGCATAGAGCAGTCCTTCACAGGCCATTTTGGGGTCTTTACCTCCCCTTTCCTAAATGAATATAGTTATAATTTCTACTTCCCTCGAATGTCCACCCTGCCCTGCCATCAAGTGCACAGAAGCCACTACTTTGTTTGTGGGTGGCCCTGTTTCACTGCCAGACTGGGAGTCGTGGGATCACCAAGTCTGGTGTTGGAAGGAAGAAGCGGAGATTTGCAACAACATGTTCTCTGTTCAGGGCTCCTGTCAGTCTAGAACAGGAGCCTTGTAGTTGTAGCTGTTATTCAGGCAGTGCAGTGGGGAAAGGATTTCAGAAGAGAAGGAGGGACGCTTCTCTTTTACTTTCCTTCACTATTCTGAAGCTTTCTCCCATTGTACTCTTTAGAAAAAAGGTGCAGGCTCGGGGCCAGTTGCCAGTATTTATTGCTTTAGAGTGGGGTAAGGGATATTTCTGGCAAATGGAAAGGAAGAAGGGATCCTGTTTTCTTTCTCTCCACCTTCTGAAATCTCCCCTTATGGCAGAGGGATTTTTAAAAACTCCATATCACAAGCCATTAGGAGCTTGAGCAGGCTGTTTCTCTCTGTCTCTGCCTCCTCTTCTCCACCTTTCTCAATGGATGCTAAGGCGCTCTCTATACTCTGTGGCTCATAGAGCATGTTCAGTCCTTGTCAGAGGAGTTTATCATACGACAGAATTTGGGGCATACTGCAATGGAAATCCGAACGCAATCATGGGGGAGTTGCCAAAAAACTCATGTAACCCAGGATAATTGGTACTGGGTGTTTTTCTGAGTTTTTTTTTTTTTTTAAAAAAAGATTTGCATTGCCTAGCAGTTGTGATAGCTTCAAATGAGACTTATGTGGCTGTCTTTTAATTTTCCATTCAGAGATGATTTAGGGTCCTTTCACACTAAACAGTAATATCACCATGATTCCACTTTTAACTGCTATGGTTCCATCCCATTGAATCCTAGGATTTACAGTTTAGGGAAAGGGATTTAGAATTATTCTTAATCTTGTTATCTTATTATGCTTATTATCTTATTATGCTGCTGCTCCTCCTCCTCCTCCTCCTCCTCCTTCTGCTTATTATCTTATTATGCTTATTATCTTATGCTTACATGACACCATCCATGTATGTGGCACATACAAATATTTCAAATAATATTTCAAAACTATATAAATATATAAATTCCATATATGCCCCCCCTCTCTCTCCATATATATATATATATATATATTCCAAAAAGCAAATCTTGATTTTGCTATTTTATATAAGGGATGCAATTTTACTATGCCATTATACATAACGGGACTTGAACATCCATGGATTTTGGTATCCATGGGAGGTCCTGGAACCAAACCTCAGAAGATACCAATCAAAATGTATAACATTATAAAATTAAATTAAACTAAAATCCCCAAAGTCTTGGGGGGGGGGGGAGAATGGAGGTTTTCTTTTTTGAATTGGTAGCCAGGGTGCCCTTCTGGCTTTTTTTCGCTAATGAAGATTCAGGATCGGATGTATCCTTTGAGCCTGTGCAATGGATTTTTTTGGTGAAGCACAGCATGCACAGAACTGGCCTCACCCTTTAAACCAGAGGTTCGTCTGCCAGGGCCAAGGAAGCAAGGATGGTGGCTGCGAGTTCCTCAGGTCGTAGGTTTGATTAGAGTTTCCTTCTCTTAGATGGTTTACCTTACAGTGTTAGACGAACACCATCTGCCCGGGTTTGGGATTGGAGTTTTCCTTCTCCTAGGATGGTTGCCATAAGGCTAAAGAGCCCATTTGACGCTCTTGGTCAGACCCTTCGGTTGTGACCTGTCTGGCATGGGAGGCCCTACCAGTGGCTGTTTATGCCACCGCCAGCATAACTCACAGCTTCATTAGGGTACGCAAGCCTCTCCCCCACGACAAGGGGGCATCAATGGAGAGGGGCCAGAGTGCCCTAATGCCTCACTAAACTAGAATCTTCAGAATCTCACAGGATGGAGCCGTGGCAGTTAAAGTGGGATCATTGTGTTCCACTTGTGTAGCGTGAAAAGCCTCCAACAGCTCTTGTGGAGCCTCCACTACATGTCTGACAGTTGGAACAACCTGCCCATTCATAGGGACCTCTCCAGTCCAGACCTCTCTGGACAGAATCACAGGACAATAGTGTCGCAGGGTGTTTTGGAACAAATTCCTTCAAGTTGGCATCCTAGTCATCATTTGAGGTCAAGCTTGTGAGAAAAGGAGATAAATTACATTGGCTGAGTGTTCACGTTGAAGATTGGAACTCATACTGTTTTGAATTATAAACCCCAGAATACTCTAACTAGCATAGTCAGTGGAAATGCTTTAGTCCCCCAAAATAATATTTCAAATACTTATATTTGTAGGCTTATTCATGTATCTGTATTGTTTTGTACTTAGGGGTATCCCCCTTGGCTTTCAGGGAATATGAGCTGCTTTTATGTTATCTTTAGCTAGCCCAGTCCATGAAATTACCATGGAATAATCTGCAGCATTCTTTCCCAACATATAGTAAAGAACATTGACAGTATACTGACTATAAATATTGCCCATATAACCTACATTTATTATTTACATATCCTAAGTCAGATAGGGTGGGGTTTTTTTGGTCCTTGTTTATAATTACTTTACTCAGTCATTTGTTTTAAAGCTGTTTCCTACAAAATAGAAATGAAGCAGATGTTAAATGATTCCAGCCTCCTTTTATAAAGCAAGGATGAGGGGTGGCAAGGAAGCCTGCCTGCACTTCACTAGCTCTATATTGTGATATTTTATAGACACTTACAAAGGGCCAAAGTCATAAAATTGGGCATTTCATTCTCTGTAATCTTAAATAAGGTTTACAACCATTTTATTAAGGTAGTAGCATGTTGCACTATTGAGCTATTCAGAAAAGCCATTCCATGCTTTTTATAAACTTGGAAATAAAAATGCAGTGCATTCTACAGCGGCTGGCAATGGGAAATTAATACCAAATAATCCAATAAATTGCATATACTAAAAATAATCACAGCAACCTGACTCTCTTCTGATCCTTGCCCCATGCTGGAACAGACATTTCCTCTGCATTTTAAGCTTTTCAGGGATTTGTTTTAAGAATTAGTTCCTTAGAATATGGTTAGTTTTTACTCAACATAAAAGTACCAGAAAAACTTGTCTGGAAAGGATGGCAGAGTGCTGAATGACCCTTGAAACTGTTTCTTTTGCAAGGCTTTGAAAAGAAAAGTTCAGTGCTATGACTTTGCACCTTTTTTCAGGAGTCTAAAAAATCTCAGAGATTTTAAGTAACATTCAGTTTCCTGGCTTGTGTTTATTTTATTTTATTTTATTGCACAATGATTTGGATCTTTTTAGTAGAAAATCCATCAAGGAGAGGTTCTAGGCACCACAATTCAAGAAGTATGTTGTGAAGCTAAAGCATGTGCAAAGCAGGGTGATCAAAATTGTGAAAGGTCTGGAAACCATGACCTATGAGGAAGGCTTAGGGACCTGAGTATGTTTACCCTGGGGAAGAGAAGGTTAAGAAGTGACGTGATAACCGTGTTTAAATATTTGAAGGGATGTCATATAAAAGAAGGTGCAAGCTTGTTTTTTGCTGCTCCAGAAACTAGGACACAGATCAATGGATTTGACAGAAAAAGAGATTCTACCTAAACATTAGAAAGAACTTCTTGATGGTAAGAGGTGTTCAACAGTGGAATGCACTGCACTTCAGTGTGGTTTAGGAGTTTATCACACGAAGGGAATTGGAAGTATAATCCAATGGCAATCTGAATGCAATCATGAGGTTTCGTGTGATTGCGTGACAGCTGATCACACACATTTTCGGGCAAAGAGAAGTCCTTCCGATTGTGGGGTTTCACATTATTGCATGAGAAACTATCACATGCAATTTTGGGCACCGGGAGGCAATTTCGGGTAATTCCCAACACAATGCAGCATCAATACGCAATCACGTAAATTCGCTGAACTAGAGAATTTACTCAATTCCGAACTGGCCTCATTTCCATTTCTTTTGAAATTGAGAGAAATTCCTCCCATGTGATAAACTCCTTAGTCTCCTTTTTTGGAGGTTTTTAAACAGAGGCTGGTTGGCCATCTGTCCAGAGTGCTTTGATTGTGTATTCCTGCATGTCAGGGGGTTGGATTGGGTGGCCCTTGTGATCAAACTTAGTTTTAACTAAAATCTGCCAACAAATACAGAAAACAAAGCAGTAGCCCACAGAATGGAAGCAATGAATATACACCCCCATTCACAAAAAAGGAGACACAAAAGACTGCAGTAATTACAGAACATTTACTATGCAAACAAAGTCGTGCTTAAAATTCTGCAGCAAAGACTCCTACCATATATAGAATGAGAAATCCCTAAGGTGCAAGCTGGATTTAGGAAATGAAAAGGCAGTAGGGATCACATTGCAAACATATATTGCATAATGGAGCATACCAGGGAATTCCAGAAGAAAATCTACATGTGCTTTATTGGAGTTTATCACATGGGAGGAATTTCTCCCAATTTCGAATTGAGCCAATTCAAATTCACGTAAATTACGTTAAATCTAATTGCATTCAGAATGTGTTCAGAATGACTTCCCATTTCCTGAAAATGATCCCCCATTGCCCGAAATTGCGTGAGATACTTTAATACGAATTACGTGAAACCCATGATTGCGTTCGAAATGACTTCTCATTGCCCGAAATTGTGTGAGATCCACTCATACGCAATAACGGGCAACCCCATGATTGCATTCGGATTGCCAATTCATTATACCCCAAATTCTGTCATATCATAAACTTGATTGATTACAGTGAAGCCTTTGACTACCTGGATCATGACAGGCTATGGCTTATGCTTAGAGGAATGGATTGTTCTGATGTGTAACTGAATAAGGAGAAGCAGCAATGGGATGAAGCAAGGCTGCATACTATCACTCTATTTATTCAATTTATATGCAGAAAATATTGTATCAGAGTAGGTTTGGACTCAGAGGCAGGAGGAGTGAAGATACGAGGAAAGAACATTAACATCTAAGATAAGTAGATGACAACAATACTACTAGAAGAAACTACTAGCAGAAACAAAGACTTGAGAAATTACTGAAGAAGGTCAAGGAGGAAAGTGCCAAGTTTGGATTAATACTGCACATCAAAAAACAAAAATAATGACAATGGAAAATTTACAAGAATTCATCCTAGACAACAAGAAAATTACAATAGTCAAAGAGTTTCCATACCTTGGTTCAAATATTGATCAGAACAGAGACTACAGTCAAGAAATAAGATTAGGATTAGAAAGGGCTGCTATGAAAGAACTGGACAATAAGTGTGTTGGCTGAATTTTCTGGAATTCAGTTCTGCCTTGAAGTATAGTGTGCTTATTTGAATGCATATCTGTTGGATTCCAACAAGTCCTCCAGACGGACAAAAGTTGGTCTATTCTATTTCTATGTTGCACAATTTATAGCAATTGTTCCAGCCATCAGATCCATTTATGCTCTGAACATATCAAATTCTGCAGTTCTGGGAAAAGTGTGGTTAACTGAGGTGTGGATAGGTGCAGGGCTTTTAGAAATGTCATCCAAAGTGGTCCAGTGCCTCACCAACTTGTCCTCCCCATGCAACAGGTCATAAGGAAAAACCTTGTGTTGCAGGAACTGAGAAAATGGATCCTCATAAGAAACAACCCTTGTGTGCATAGGAATCTCCAGGATTTAAAAAAGATGCATTTCCTGTCCTAGTTTTCAAAAGTCATGGCTGGTCTCAGGCCTTAACAAGAAATAGACAGGGGAGATATCTTTTGGATCTTTTAAAAGTCCTCTATAGAAATAGCTCTTGACAACTCCTGATGCTTTTATCAGTCTGGATGAACTCTTTCTATGTATATCTACATAGATACTGTTTCACACTCTTTCTATGTATATCTACAGTTTTAGTTCATGATTTGCTTTTGGTATTATTTTAAAATGTTGTGGCTCATTCTGAGCCTTTAGGAAAGGGTGGGCTAAACAAAAACTAAATGAATGTGACTTTGGAACAAGGGGTGTGATCCAAGCCTCAGGTGTGATGTTTGCTGACTTTCTGATTTAGCAGACCACCATACAATATCTTTAATTGTTCCGGGATTGAAGTGGCTTGTGATTCAACAGGGATGCTGGCTAAACCAGAAAGCAACTCCCCAGGAACATGTGTGCCTTAGGAGCTTTGTTGGAGTTTGCTGGAACGCACTCATTGTAAATACACATTTAGTCTTAAACTGCATGGCTCCATCATAAACTTGCTGGCTCATAAAATCTTTGTGAAGCATGGATGCTGCTTATCCTGAAAAACCTTCTTTCCTTGGAGACCTGGTAGAAAAAATTTACCCTGTTAGTTCTCTGCACTGAAACAGATTCATTCACTTTGGAATGAACATAATCTCTTAGAAACCTCCCTCTCTTTTCTGGGGCCCGTTCACACTACACAGTTGTAGTGTTATTATTCTACTTTAAATGCCATGTGAGGCATCTGCCCTGAATAAATAATCCAGTTTGACACCATGTTAACTGCCATGGCTCAATACTATGGAATTCTGGGAATGGTAGCTTGTTGTAGGGCCAGAGCAGAGTGGAAACTACCTTCGCCAGAATTCCATTGAGCCATGGCAGTTAATGGTGTCAAACCATATCATTTCTGCAGTCTGGATGCAGCCATGGTTTCATCCTATTGAATCCTGGGGCTGGATTCAACCAGAGATATCCAATGCCTCACCAACCTAGAAACCTCAGGATTCCATAGGATGGAGCCATGGCAGTATAATTCTATAATATGAATGGGCCCCTGTTCTTAGCCTTTTATGGTGTAAGCTTCTCAGTAGTTTTATCAAGCATGTTGATACAGAAAAGTCTTTAGTATATTGCAAGTCAGATTTTTATAACAAGGACAAAACACTCTTTTACGGCTTCAGCTATTCCACTGCTTTTATGATCTACAAACTATTTTTATTCTTATTTTTAATACACTCTTCCTTAAAGAATGCTGGGATGTAACCAATTACCTCCTTTGAGAAACTAGAATGGGATTTCTAAATCCAATTTTGGATCATGGCGGGAGGGGGATTCTCAGTAAAGCGAAGTGCAGAAGTGTACAATTGTCATTTTTTTTTTTTTTTACATTTTACAAACTGTTTTTAAAGTCTCTTGAGTATATACCTCGAAACTGACCTAACAAATGACCCTCGGAAATTATTTGCTGCTGGTAACTCCTAACTCAGGTATTTTCATTTCCCTGTGAAACCTGAACTATTCAACAACATAACATACCAGTGCAGTTAGAGACTTCATGCTAGGAAAAGTGTGCTGGGGAGTGGGGGGGGGGGGAACTTTACTTTGATTTCTGTTTTGATTTCTTTTAAAAAACATAACTCCATTCAAAATTCTTCATTTAAGGACAAACAATGACCATAATATATTTGAGATTATAAGTGCGGGCCTTTTAAGTCACAATGCAACAGTGGATGAACATCTTCTAGAATCATTATTAATTACTGTGAGACATACTCTCCTAATGACCTAATTTGGCTAGAAAGTGGTTTAGCACTTAGACCTTTTTTTAATGCTCCAACCTTCAGAGTTTTTATATGCCCCGTTGATATTTCCTATCCTGATACATTTTCTTTATTTGGAGAATTTGCAGAAGATATTTATTCTGTTGGTTCTTCACAATGAAAGTGATTTGTTTACTTTGGGATGAATTTCTCCTATTAGATCTCTGTATTTTCTTGTCTCAGATACTTTTCAACAGGCTTTTATTAAGCATGTGAAAAGAATTTAGTACATTGCAACTTGCATAAGGAGGCTTGTATAAGGAGAGCAAATGTTCTCTTAAACTGGTGTCTAAATGATGTTTCATTTAGAGTTTCAAATCTGTGACAATCTTTAAGATGTTTAAATATTGAACTGGTAACTGGGATTGGGCAATAAGAGTACATTACACCATCTTGACTAACTTATTTAATTCATTTATGAGTCACTCTATAACTGAAGCTGAAGCTCTCAGGTGATGTTGATAATACAGCAGGACAATAAAACCAAATGCAATAAATATCCACAAAATAACCACAAGGATCTGGAGTCCTCTCCCAAAGAAAAGTTACATATACTTTCCAAATGCAGTCCGAACAAGGAACTTTTCAAAGCTCTGGAATAGATAGCAATGAGCTTGATGGGTCCAGCGATTTTTGTTTGTGTAGCTGAAACCCAACTGTTCCTTGACTTGTATGACTTGAATGCACTTGGTGTCATATGTTACTATGGCCCAATACAGAAGGGCATGAAGAGGTGCGGTTAGGGTTCTTTCTGGCGTGATTAGGTTTAGGGAGGGTGCAGCATTTACACCCTCCCTAACCCTAAAGTGTATGGACGCCGCAATTTTAAAATGGCGGTTTCCATACTAAGCACGTCATGGCGCGCTTAGCATTTAAACAATACTGTGCATGCCTGACAACATCGTGCCATGGAAGGGCACCAATGGCGCCCTTTCTGCGGCACAAAAAAGAGCTCCAAAATAGAGCTCTTTTTTTGTGCCTGGTCCTTGACATGGCCTTTAGATGGCTGCGGCAAGGACCCAGGGGGAAAAGGGGCCCCAGAGGCGGCCCCTTTCTCCCCTCGGCACTGCTGGGGAGAGCGGGGTGCACCGGGCACCCAGGGCGCCTTCTGCACCCTGCTTTCAGGCCGCAGGGAAGCAACAGTTCGACACTTCCCTGCGGCCTTCAGAAGTGCCGGGTTGGGGCCTCTGGGGCTGCTCTGAGTGTAAAACAGTATCTCCACAGCTCCATCTCCCCAGCCACTGCTTCAGGGATGAACACCTTCTGACTGGCCTCCTACACTGGAACCAAAGACTGTTTCTTCTCTCTCCAGTGCATAAAGACAGCTGGACTATGTCTGGGTGCACTTCTGCAGCCAATTAGCAGTTGGGGAATGAAGTTGTGCTGCAAACCTCCCAGCTGCTAGAGTTGCTGACTTAAAACTAGAGAGTTGGGTAAAAGAGGAGATTTTAGCAACTATTGCTTGTTACCTGGTTGTGTGATGAGCAAAACGTGCTAAAATTCCCCATTCTATACAGTCATTAAAGGAACAAGTGTCTTCTTCAGTTTTCATTCTGGCAACCCTACTAGCTGCTCTTGTGTACCTGGAGAAGAAGTGGGAGATTACCTTCCACCCACCTGGACAAAGGTGTAAGTACACTATTGGAGACCTGACCTCCACCAGGAGGCTTATAGAATTTTGGCCTGTATCTGTAGAATCTCATCCTCATAGCACAGCAAAGTAAAATGTTGTTCCCCAATGGAATGTCTGCATCAAATCTGTGAAAGGCACCCATGAACAAATGATGTCCAGATGATACTGTAGATAGCCCAAGTCATCCATTCTTGGCTGCTAAACATTTGCATGCTCCCTGCTGGATCACCTGTAATCTAAAACAAATGAAGCCTATTAAAAATAGTTGTAAAAATAATGACAAAGTTTAGAGTATCTCTCTCTCTTTCTCTCTCTTTTTCCCTCCTCCCTCTTGGCATACACTTTCTATAATGCCTAACTCTAATCTGTCCTTCTTGTTTACATTGCTTTCTATCCAGTTCCTCATCCGTGATCTGATTGCAACATGTAGTACCTTCTCATCTGGTTCCCAGCAGCTGGAATTCCAAGTGTTGTCTCCTGGCCAGCATACATAAACAGTTCAGCCTCTGCCCACCCACAGTCACCGTGAAGACAAGTTTCAACAATTTGCTAGGACTTGACTGGCCTTTCTTTTTTTTCTTTTTCTTTCTTTCTTTCCTTGCTAACATTTGTTTAAACACCAAGCGTGATCTTACTCATAATCAAATACTTCCATGCCCATTCATTATTATATGTAAGTCATACTAAAACAGTTGTATATACAAAATGCAAATGTATATGTGTGTTGTGCTCTAGGGAGGCATATCTTCAACAAAACTTACAGATTTACTGGGAAGGAAATCTCTTTAGTTCATTTCAGATTGCTGCCTTAGCTGATCAGTCTAACAATTAAAAATGATTTTAAAATAGCATTTAGGATGGAATTAGCTTTTACCAATACCTCTCCTCTGACTGCTTCTTCAAAATCCTTAAAAATGATTGCATTTATTTGCATAACTCTGTTCAAATAAGCCACTAATACCTACTTTTGCTCAGAAATTCTTTTTAAAAGATCCCTTTGTTACTCTGCTTTCTATGGTTTTACAATTCAAATAAAGACTAGCATAAACTATATTTATTTAGCATTAGAATCATAGAGTTGGAAGAGACCACAAGGGCCATCCAGTCCAACCCCCTGCCATGCAGGAACTCCCAGTCAAAGCATCCCCGACAGATGGCCATCCAGCCTCTGCTTAAAGACCTGCAAGGAAGGAGACTCCACTACACTCTGAGGGAGTGTGTTCCACTGTCGAACAGCCCTGTCTAGGTGGATTCTCTTTTCCTGCAGTTTGCATCCATTGTTCTGTGTTCTAGTCTCTGGAGCAGCAAAAAAAAAACAAGCTTGCTCCCTCCTCAATATGACATCCCTTCAAATATTTAAACAGGGCTATCATATCACCTCTTAACCTTCTCTTCTCCAGGCTAAACATCCCCAGTTCCCTAAGACGTTCCTCATAGGGCACATTTTCCAGACCCTTCACCATCTTAGTCGTCCTCCTTTGGACACGCTCCAGTTTCTCCACATCTTTTTTGAATTGTGGTGCCCAGAACTGGACACAGTATTCCAGGTAGGGCCTGACCAAAGCAGAATAGAGTGGCACTATTACTTCCCTTGATCTAGACACTATACTTCTATTGATGCAGCCTAAAATAGCATTGGCTTTTTAAGCTACTGCATCGCACTGTTGACTCATGTTCAACTTATGGTCTACTTGGACTCCTAGATCCATTTCACATGTACTTTCATTCTTAACATGCTTTTCAGGCACATGTGGAAAACACTCCTAATTATTTTAATGAGGAGAAGAAATGTGTCTATGATTTATTTTTGTCCAATATTTGTTAGTCCAAAAAGCATCAGTCTGATATTATTGTATTCTCATTATGCACAATGCTAAGTTTGTGCCTAAAACAGTCCCCTCTTTAAAATCATGGTTCTTTTTATTCATGCCCATCCTTAATGGAATTTAATTTAATTAGCCTTAAGTGGATACCAACAGTTCTAATGAGGTTCTAATGTAATGCTTTCAGGACAAAGTTTCAAAGGTAGAATCTATGACATAATGTTATGTGTGGAAGGTTCCTATTGAGGAGTCCTGCTTCTCAGCCATGCCCACTTCTGGGATACACTGCGATATTTTTGTAAACCTTCATAGGTAGACTATATACATGTAGGTGTTCCTCCCAAAGCATGGATGGAGAAGTAATGGGGCAGATGTGGGAGTAATGGTAGGGGTAAGGCTAATGGGCACAGCAACGTTCTCCTTCTTTACATGATTATTAATGGTGTGATAACTGTAAATAGTGTTTCAGTTTAAAAACAGTCAGTTTAAAATGGTTAAAACAAACTTGAATGATACAGTCTGCCCTTGGTATCAGCTGGGCTTTAGTTTCAGGAAATCAGGTTGAGGTCAAGTGGATTTTGCAACAAAAACAATTATTTCTATTAGAAAAGATAGAAAAAGGAGTAAAAACCAACCGAACAGTCTATATTCATTTCAAGCTGTTTTTTCAAAATAAAAGAGGAGAAAAATGGCATGGGTGCTAAAAACTTACTCCTGACCAATCTAAGGAGGCTAGAGGGGTTAGTTCATACTTTTGCCCAAGTTTCATCGAAAATATCCAAATTTAGACCTGTTTGCCAGGGTATCTTAGCTGGGTTCAATGTGTTTTTTTTAAACCTTCTTTAATTAATAAATTATAGATTTTGGAAATCAGGTTCCTTGTTGCTAGTTGGGGAATAGTACAAATCAACCCAAATTAGGATAGTTGTACTCATAGCCCCTGCAATTTGACCCAGTCAAGCATATAATGATATATGCTTCATTTTTATCAAATCCAGCAAAGTAATATTAGTATTGGACAATTTCCTTTTCAATAGCACTCTTGTTTTAATTTCTGATCAGTTAAATAAATCTTGAATGGATAAATAATCTGTCATGCATGTGTTCTCTACTGCCGCACTAGGCTTTGAGTGACTGGATTCATCCCCTGGAAAAATACATTTTACAGACAGAACAAAGGAAAAAATAACCCAGCCCCTTTTCTCTATAGCATGAATTTTTTTCTTTCATGTATGGGTCTGTTACTAAGAATGAGATTTCTTTTCTGAATACTCTTTCATCAACATCAATTTGTGATTCAAAAATTGTGTTCCTTCTTTCATATTATGCCAGTGAACAGAACCATCATTTTTAATTATTTTTATGGTTTGCTTAATCTGACAAATAGTTGCCCATTAACTCCATTACTTTTTATTTTAAAATAGATCTCTTAGCTAATGATATAAGAAATGAAAAGGAAATTTTGGGGTATTGAGAAGGAGGAAATGAAGACAAATTTATTTGTGGATGAAGCTTTATTAACTACACAAGTACATTACCAATCCATAAAAAAACTAAGTGAAGTAGTCCAATTTTTTTTTAAAAAAAAACCAACAACAACTGGATTTAAAATTAATATTTTAAAATGTTAACATATTAATATTAATCTAAAATTAATATCTGGAAATTGGAGATAATTTTTAATAACAAATGGCAGAAACAAAAGACAATACAGAGCATAACAATACTGAAATTAGGAGTTTAGAAAATGAAGTATTTGGCACTGTCTATAATGACCAAGGTGAATAATATGATGCAAGGTAATTACAATCAGGTATGGAAAAATATCAGGGATCAAAGTGGTCACATAAAAAAATAGAACACTCTTACCAAACTAAGAGCTTTTAAAATGATGTTGCTTCCAAAATTATTATATCTCTTTCAAACAATTCTGGAAACAGTTCCATTAAGAGTGATCACAAAATGGGATAAAAGTATTAAAAATTGGATCATGGGAAAGGAAAAAAATGAAGATTATTTTACACCCAACAGAAAAAAGGAGATTGTGGAGTCCCATCTTTAAAACTATACTTTGAGAAATTTCAGCTAATTAAAATATCAGATGGAAAAAAGATGGGTTATGATTGGAAAAAACTGTGAATATTGTATATTGATATTTCAAATGAAAGTGACAAATAACAAGTTTATGGGAGTAAAGATGGGATCTTTGCAATCAATCCTACATGTATAGAATGAAAGTATAAAAATAGAAAATTTAAAATGGTGCATAACAGAATGTTTAAATAAAAGTGGAAATCAAGAATTCGGAAGAATAATTAAGGAAATAAAAGATAACGTGTATAGAATTTTAGCTGACTTATTTGAAGAAATGGGGAAACCTATTAGGACTGAAAAATAAATCCAATTGATTGGTAAAAAATACTAGCTTCATTTAATGGCAATAGGAAGAACTTTATATGGAATAAAAAGAATGGGTTTTAATTTGTCACCATTTGATGAAATATTGAAAAGAACGATTAGTGGAGAAAAAGAGTTACTAGGCAAAGTATATAAGTAACTTTTGAAGAAACAATTTAATATAATGTAGGTTTGATTGGAATATGGAAGAAATAAGAAAAATATAGAAGAAATAAAGCTCTGCATATCTCAGATAATTAGGATCAAAGATATAAAGTTTAGAAAGCAACAATTAAAATTAATTGGCAAAAGGTATTTAAAAACTCCACCAGATCTCAAGGATAAATAAACATATTCCCTCAAATTATTGTCATGGATGTGGGCAAAAGAGGACATATATTCACATGTGGTGGGAGTGTCGCCTTGTACAAAATTTTGGGTTAGAAATTATTCCAGAGATAAATAAAATAATGAGAAACATCCAATTTAACAAAGCGATTTCCCTAACTCTGAATTTAAGAGCATTGAGACTAAGGGCCGAAACAAATGGCTAGGAAAGAGTGGCTTCAAGCCACCCCCACTGGAGACATATTGTGAATTGTATTTACTTTGGAACACAGGTCCATCCTGAACCTGGCCCAAACATGAGTGGAAAAGATCCACTCCTATTTGGGCTGGGAAAGAGCCACCTTAGGTGGCTCTGCCACAGCTCCAGGATGACTTCTAGGCACTCTGATGGCATGCAGCATGTAAACATTCTGCTGCTGAAGCATCTTGAAGCCTCCCATATCTGGGTGGCTGGGTGGCTTCTGGGTAGCTTCCAGGCATCTTGGGAGCATGTGGCATGTAAACGCAACACTCCCAAGATGCCCAATGATCTGCCTGGAAGGCTGTTGGTGCGGGGGGGGGGGGATCCTGCCTGAAATCTTGGAGAGCTGTTGCCAATCAGATTTCATAGTACAGGGCAAAATTGACCAAAAATGTGACACAATATAAAGCAGATTCCTTCGTTCCTGGAAGTAACTGGCATCCTCAGCAGCTGCCAACCCCACAGAGTTTGGGAGGGGTCCCCCTCATCTGACACCTGCTCTGGAACTGGGTTAGTCCTATCCTCTTGCTTTGGCTTACATAAGTATTCATGTACATTCATGTGTGAGGCCCTTAAAACACATGGCCTTTAAAGCAATGTGATAACCCCATGTTTGATTCCCCTCTCCCACATGACGTCATTGCCATTGTGTCATTGAATCGTGGGAGACCATACCGAAAGTGAGTCTTTTTGCTCACAGGAAAAATCCATTAATGACCTTCTTTAATGCTGCTGGCATGTATGATTTGCAGTGCAACAGTACAATCGTATTTCCCTTCCAGTTTTGCCTGGTCACCATGGAACTAGTTCATAGTGTCACATGTGACTGTGTGTGTTTTTATGGAGAAAAACTAGTGTGGACCATGATGTGAGGAAGTGTGAGGAAATGGAGGTCCAGCTCCCTTCCTGAGCCCTGTTCTGTCACTACAATGCTTCTCTCTCTCTCATTCTCTCTAATACAGACACACTCTCTCACTCACACATCTATTTCCAAAAGCTTCCCAAATCTTTCTCCCTCACTCTGTGACATTCCTGGGAATGGTGCAGAGCCAGAGGAGAGGGAGGGAGACTAGAAGCAACAAAGGCAGTTCAATGAGATTTGGGTGCTAATAGACACTTTAATTCCAGATTGGGACTGAAGCTGTGAGAGGTAAGAATGACATCTCAATATTTGCAGGCCACAGAATTGCACTGAGAGCCCCATGCGATAAGGCCCTAAATTAATCTGACTTGTGATGCTATCAGCCTCTGTACAGATTCCACACATAACCAAAAGTCAAGCACTATGCAGCTTCTGTTATTGCCAGAAGATCAGAATTCCAATGTCAAATTGATTCCATTCAAATTTCTTTGGCATCCCTATTTATTGAAAGCTTCACACTGGATTTAGGCTGAAGTCACTGAGGAACTGGTTCACAGTGTCGCATCATGTGACTATGTGTGCTTTCATGGACAAAAACGAGTGTGGACCATGATGTCCATATGGAGAGGCAGAAGCCACTTGTGTGATTTTAACAGCTGGAGTAAGTGCAAACAAAGTCCCAGATCTTTCTCTATACAATCATGTAACCCATACACTGTCTGGAGGCATTTCAATGTAAACTATTCCTCAGATTCAAGTAGCTCCAATAAAAACTACAAAATCAACCTACTTATTCTTTATTAAATAGTATGAAGTGGGGGAAAAGGTTGTTATTATTCATTATACAGGTTTCCTTATAAGGCCTGACAGGAAATCTTGTTTTGACTAGGTTGGAAATAACCTGGGAATAACCTGTCTCTGGTGAAAACTGTGTGGAGAGGTAGAATGTGATCAAAATTCAAGTTCAAGTCATGTTCCTGCTTCATCAAGAATAGTTCATCTACCTATTATTTACAGCAAAGTCATTATATAATACTGTAGATAATGAAACTTGCACTTTTAAACTGCTTTCAACCACAGAAGATCCCTTGCAACTATATTTCACAGTCGTCCACTTCTCACATCAGCAGCAGACTGGAATTGTTGTCTGACCACTTCTGCCTCACAAAAAGTATGTGTCAGCCTAGGGTTTCCAATCCACATATTCCACTTCTTAAACTCCAGGCACCTACCTTGCATATTATGAAAATATTCTAATTATGCAAACCACTCTAATTTACATTTTAATTATGCAAATTCAGCATATTCATGGTTGTATTTTTTCTTCTTCCACGATTTTTAACCTTCGTAGCATTTAAAAAGTTTGAACTGATCTGACAGAAACGGTACAGACCAATGTTTAAAGTGCTGGACTTGGAACAGAGCAATCCAAATCTCTAAGGCAAACCCATCATAGTTTTTTTGACAAGTACCATCAGAGGGGGTAGCAACTGCTGTCCTCTGGGGCTGTTCCTAGCAAACCCAATGCTTCTGAGTAGATCTATTTAGAAATGTGGTGTATTTTTATTCGTTTGTTCATTCTTGAGGAAGAGAGGCAGACAGTATAAAAAACCAGATGACAGACCAGATCCTGAAACATTTCTTGCCCCCATGCCATTCTTGTCTCTACTCCCCTCTTCTTAAGGCTTAAGTGTTTTCAGGATTCCCCCTACACAGACCATCTATAGTCCCTGTTTGCCTCCCACCAACCACACTCCCCATCTCTGGCTGCTGTTCCTCATCCAAAAATCCAAACCACCAACCCATACATTAAGCCATCTGAATTGGAGACAACATAATATATTTATTTATACTGTGCAGAGAAGTGGATATTTCATACTTACACTTTTTTCTTTTCTTTTCCTTCTTGTCCCCTCCCCCCCCCCCCCTTTCCTCACTGTCTCAGCTAAGCACTACAAAACCAAACCTGCCTTTATTTATTTTTAACCCCTTCTCTCTCTCTCTCTCTCAGAGGCAGAGAGTCCAACAGGGGGGGGGGGGGGAGAAGGCGACCTCCGCTTGCCCATCCAAGCAGAGATTTGGAATTACATTCTAATTATGCAAATTCAGCACATTAATGGTTGCATCCCCCCCCCCCACTATGTTTAATCTTCATACCATTTTAAAAGTTAGAAGTGAGCAGATAGAAACAGTATAGACCAATGTTTACAGTAGTGGACTTGGAACATAGATAGAAGGAGGCATTTTTTATGTACAGTTGGCCCACCCCACACGCAGGCTTCCCATATGGGGACTTGAGGTCAGGCGGACAGGAAGCCCCATTTAGATGAATGGCATGTGCGCCCATGGCAGGATTGCTGCATCACACACAGTAGTGCACCCCTATCATCTAAATGGGGCTTGAGCATGCACAGAATTCACTTCACATGAAGGAGGTCAGGAACAGATCCCCTGGGTAAAGCAAGGGTCCACTGTATAAGAAAAGAGATTGTGTTACAATTGTGGTTAATGCCTGCCTTTCTTTTCCTCTCCCAGCCAGTCCCAATACTATTCCTGCCAAGAGTAGCCCAAGTGTTAAACTAGGGTTATTATCACATGGCTTTTCATTATTACTCTCTGTTCCTGTAGAGGAGAATAAAAGGAGGCGAGGGGGGTTTCAGTGCAAAGACTGGAGACTAAGGTCTCTAAAATGCAGCCTGGAACGAAGATGGAATCAGAGATCTGTTGCTTCAAACATGCCTGGCCAGCTGAGACATATTTAGACCCTCCAATCTGGGAAATTCTTGGTTTTTTGGGACACGTCAAACCTATGTCAGCCACATGTTGGTCCTCTGTTAGAAATCCTGATTCAGGAAGACTTACATAGAACTAGAGCTTGAAGAAAATTACTTTATTGGGCCACAACTCCCATAATCCCCAACTGGCCTTGGGAATCTGGGACTTGTGGTTCAAAACCAGTAATTTTTCCAAGTGCTGCATATAATATTTAGTCATGATGTATAGAGAAGATAGGTATGTCCCAACAACAAGCTGGAGTGGCTATTAGACCCCCTTTTAAAGTTGGGGGAAGGTATTTGGAGGTGTGCTTGAGAAGTGAAATTCACATCATGAAGGAATACATAAACAAACACCCTAATGTTTCATAAAATTACAGTGGTGATGTAAGGTGGCAGAAATATTGGAATACAGGCAGCTGCCTTAAACTAAGTCAGTCCATCTAGGCCACTGTTGTTACCACTAACTGGTGGTGTGATAATGGAAGATAGTAGGAAGGAACACAGGAGCAAGGCAATTGTCTTATACTGAGTCAGTCCTTTAGTCTATTCAGCCATTTCTGTTATCAGCACTGACTGGCAATGGTTTTCCAGGGTTTTGGATCAGATTTCCCCCCCTAACCCTACCCAGAGATGTTTCAGACAGAACCTTTTGCATACTAAACAGGTTCTCGACCACTGACAAAGCTAAGTTCTTTGCTATTTTTAAAAAACAACACATTCATAAAACATTACTACCATAGAATCATAGAGTTGGAAGAGACTACAAGGGCCATCCAGTCAACCCCTTGCCATGCAGGAATATACAATCAAAGCATTCCCAACAGATAGCCACCCAGCCTCTGTTGAAAAACCTTCAAAGAAAGACTCCACCATACTCTGAGGCAATGTATTCTACTGTTGAATAGCTCTTACTTGATGAGTGCACAAATACAGTCATCATAGAGAGTGGGTACAAACAGGGACCATAGAATTTATAAAATGGTGGGGGAAAGAGTTGCACCAGAGAGAGAGGCTAGACACCAGAGATCATGTTTAGCTTGTGTTGAGCTACAATTTAATTAACATGTGCAACCCTAAGAATATACAGCAGGCCCTTGATATCACCTATGGTTTGGTTCCAGGACACCCCTCCCCATGGATACCAAAATCTATGGATGCTCAAATCTCATTAAAAACAATGGCATAATAAAATGGTGCTCCTTATAGTAGATGGCAAAATTGTGGTTTAAAAAATATATACTTTTTAAAAAATTTCAAGCTGTGGATGGTCAAATTGTTGGACAAAGAATCTGTAAATATGAAGGGTCAACTGTAACCACATGAGAATAAGAGGGAGAAATGAGTGCAGATTGATTTAACCATATGCCTTTGTCAAGTAGGCAAAGGATGCAGAAATAAGAAAGAATTATAAGGGGCTGTTAGCTGGGCAGAAATTCACCAATCCCTCCCAGCATGGACAGGCAGCTTAAGGTGTGCCCAGTCCTACAGTTGTCCAGATCTTCAGTCCTGCAGTTGTCCAAACCTGAGAAAGAAAACAACTGCTTTGTAAGGTTCTTAAGCAGGGGTTGTATGGCCACCTACCAGTGATGTTGTAGCAGAGGGTTTCTTGCATTAGTAAAGTGCTGGTCAAGATAACTTTTTAGATCCCCTCCTACTCTATGATTTTATGATGTAACTCTCGATAGTTCTACGCAGGTCTTCATGCTCCTTTAGGAAGCTCAAGGAAACCCTGAACTTTGGGAAAAGGAACTATAGCAAAACACTCAGACTTTGGTGGGATGGATAGTTCCTCCTACATGCGAAGAGGATTTCTCTGGAACACAGATATTAATTCTAATAGCAGTTTTTATTGTTTTGTTATGTTTTGTTATGTTTTGGCCTGGGCAACATTATGTTCTTTCTTACAGAACAATGACAACCCAACCCACCCTCATCTGAATAAAATACTGTTTTGTTTTGTTCTTTTTTACAAAAAAAAAAAAAAAGGGGGGGGGAGAGGGGAGCAAGAAATGCTTCCATTCCAGAGGCAAAAAAAGTAGTTTCTGTCTGTTAAATCTTTTGGGGAAGAAATTAACAAGTGGAAATGATTAAGAGAGCAGTGATTTGATTTTCTAATTAAAGAAGTCATACAGCATGATGTCATTCAGGGTTATTAGCACTTAATTGCATTCAGAGGACACATGGGGCACCTCTCTTTCCCCCCTTCCATCCTCCATTGAATTCCCAAAGCATTAAATTATCAAGGAATGTAGCTGTTTTGCACACGTTTGGTCTTTTTAGAGTTCTTTTAATTGTGTTAGCTTAGTACAACAAAGCACAGAACTATTTGGAGGCTGAGATTAAGTTATTTTTTGTTTTTATTTTATCCTTCTCTCTCTCTCTCTCTCTGTGCTGGGTGGATTGATTAGCTAGGAGCACTATATTCATAACAAGAAACTTTTTTGACTTTATATGACCACAACTTACATTTAGACTTTGATTTAGCCACTCTGGATGCAAATGCTCAACTACATTATGACATGAATTCAGAGACATAGCCATGTTAGTCTAGAATACTTTTATCCAAGGAAGTAGATCAAGTCTACAAAAGCTTATGCTACAACTTCTTCTACATAGTCTCAAAGGTGCTACAAGGTCCTCTTGCATACTTTAGGACTTGTACATAGAGGAATAAAACAAACAAATACACGTGTCAACATATACCTAGCTTTACATGTGTTGTGATGACACAACTTGCCAACTGGACTGGCTTTGCTATTAGGCAAATCTTCACATGCTGATTGATGCTTACATTGATTCTTTTAAAGGTTTTTTGAGTGTCTTGTTTTGTGAAAAGCCTGATGCATTTTGGCCTTTATATTAATGAGTGGCCATCTTCAGGGGCTACACATTCAACCTACCAACATCAGAAATTTCTGGAGCTGGCTAAAAATTTCTGTCCCTATAAATGGACTGTTAAACAATAAAAATGGCATACCAGCTAGGTCATTCTGAAGGATGGCACTTCAGAAAGTAACTTTACCAAGCTTTTTGCTCTACTGCTGCGCTATGGGTTCACTACAGAAAAAAACATGTGCTGCTTGCTTTTGAACACCTTCTTTTTCATGAAAATGGAAAATGTTCACTTGTGGGCATCATATATTGTTATTATAGAGAGTTTTAAATCATATACTGTACATAATGAGAGGTTACAGGAGCTGGCTAAGGTTGGGAAATGGGGGGAGGGGGAGCACACCAGGAAACATTGGACTTTTCTTTTTCATACAGTTAAAGGGACATTTTATGCTACTTGCCACACCCTTGTTTAAAAATGGCTTGGCTGTGTGGGCAGAGAGATATAATTGACAACATGGATTTAGTAGCGGATGTTGGACATTACAGGGTAAGAAAGGAAGGTTGAAATCAGTAAATTATTAAGTAACAGTAAACTACTGTTCTCACTTTTGCAAATTTATGATTACACAAAAAAGTGCTTTTTGTGCTGTTACGACAGGGGAAAAAAGCTGCCACTCATTAAATGTATAAATCCCAGTACAGTATATTAACATAACCAACCGGTACCACAGTTAATGGATAAGTCACAGGTTTTTAAGCTCACACAATCCATGGCAAAATGACTTGACTGTGAGGGCCCCACACTGCTAAGGGTGGCCAAACTATGGCTCATAGATGATTCCTCTCTCCGCACAAACACATGGATTAGAGTTCTTCCATCATCTTCTGAAGAGCAGCTTCATAGCACAGCCTGCAAAAAGTTAATGCTTGGACTATTGTGCTCAGTAACCCCCAGCCAGTATGGGTAAAGCTCTGCTTCATGGGGGACCCTTAGGAGGGGCAAAACAAGTTGGAGGTGAAGGAATTGCAAAGTGCATTATTTCTTGAGTACAGATGCACTCTTGGAGGTGTATCATTCATGAGATCACCATAAGTCTAAGTTGGCTTGATGGCAATGAACAGCAATGGCTGTGCATAGCCATTAGGTTCAGAATCTGATTCAGCAGTTTGGATCTGGGCTTGATTCAGTCTGTATCAATTCATACCTAATCTGTTCCAATCTAAACCTCAACGCAGGACTGAGATTCCAGAATCCAGGTTGCAAGTCATCTCCATTGACTTCCACTGGGAAATACAAAATAACATAACTTTTAAAAATCCCATATCTACATACAATTTGGAGGCACAATAGTACTTAAAGAGAAGATTTGCTCTAAGGCAGCTAACTCCAGGAATTTTTGTGCTACACAGTTGTGCAGTCTGCTGTTCTACTAAAAAAAACAGTTTTTAAAAGTTAATGTTGACTGCTCAATCTTGGCAATTCACTTCATACTGCTTTTGTTCTGGCATGGTCCCCTAGAGTACCAGTCAGCTAAGTCTGTTAAAGTTTAACTAAGATATATAATAGTTGTAATAAAATGATAGTATACTTGAAGAACGTTTACTTTTTTCTTTCCTCCACCAGCAAACGAACTGATGAAATTCAGTGATGCAGCAGGGAATTCGGAGTAGGGTAATACTTTATTACCAGATTAAAATCTCCTGAATTGGCTGCATAAGCATTGAGAGTTGCTGATGATAACATCACCCTTTGTTCCTGCTGCTTGGCTCCTGCATCTTTTTTTCTTCTTCTGTACTGAACAGGACCATACAGTGCTGATCCAATCTGTTGGATCAGATTGCTGGTGCTGTAGGGTGGTTCACCCTGGCTTACAGCTTACAGTGAATGCAGATAGCAATCCTGGGATCTGCTACCACTACAACTCTTCAAACTGTTTATTGGTTATTCAGACTGCCTGCCTCATCGGAGTTTATCACATGGGAGGAATTTCTCTCAATTGCAGACGGAGCCAATTTGCAATTAGGTGAATTCACTAGTTTCGCGAATTTACATGAAATCTGATTGTGTTTGGAATGCGTTCAGAATGACTTCCCATTTCCCGAAAATGACCTCCCATTGCCCAAAATTGCGTGAGATACTCTAATACGCAATTATGTGAAACTCCATGGTTGCGTTTGGAATGACTTCCCATTGCCCGAAATTGCATGTGATACACTCATTCGCAATAACGTGAAACCCCATGATTGCGTTCAGATTGCCGTTGCATTATACCCCCAAATTCCATTGTATGATAAACTCCATTACTTAAAACATAAAGAGACTCATTAAACAGGCAAAACAGAAGATTAAGCTAAGGTAGTCATGAAAAGACCACGAGAAGATACTTAATAGTCAATAAGGAAATTATAGGTCAGTTAAAAAAATTATAGGTCAATTAAAAAAAGCCATGAAGCCTCAGGCAATATACCAGTTCTGAGAAACAGAACTCCAGAGTGCAAGTTCCAAAATAGTTTATGAGTCAAAGGTAATCACTATCTGTGCAAAGACTCACTGACGCACATGTTCAAAGACTAATGAAATGAAACATGGTAGTATATAATGATTTAAGGAATTGTAGTGGGAGGAACTGTACCAATTCCAGGTGTGGAGCCCCAACTGGAGGATGCTGGGAAGAGAAGTGGCTCAGCAAGATGTTTTAGGATTGTGGCATGACCAGCAATCTGAGGAATCAAGTGAGATATGGACAGTGGGACTGTATTGTTGGTGCCTAAACAGGCATATGTATAGGGCAAAATCTGTCCAGAGGCAAAATTCAAGATTAAGGGGTAGCTTCCAGGAGAGTAGAATGAGAAGAGAAGTTGTGAATGGCTGGACAATCAGTGAAAATGTCCTTGGAAAAAGGAGGATCATTCTCAGAAGGAAGTGTACTTGGACTTCTGTTCATTTGTGAACACAAGGTCTATCACCCACCATCACTCTTATCAGTGAAGAGATTATTCATATTCCATTCTTGATCGATCTATCCTTGGCTATGTGTTCTACAGATTCCTCATTCTGAGCCTCCCAGATATCCTTATATGGTAAGGCCATTTCTCCACACTGGGGCACCCTCGTGGCTACATACTCCAAACATCCCTTTTAATATCACCTTGCTATAAAAAAGAGGGGTACAGGGAGGCTAGACCTTGGGGTGACAAAGGAAGTCATGGCCCTGAGTCTGTAAGGCCTAAGCAGGGCTGTTGATGAAAGGGTGACTTGGAGTTCTCTCATTCATGGGATGCCATAAATCAAAGCTGACTTGACAGCAGTCAACAAAAATGAAAGGAAAATATAAGACTGAGAACAATGGCTCTCTCACAATCTGTTATAGAATGAAGAGATGCCAGAAGGAGACAAGTCATGATATAACTTAATTGACTTAAAGTAATATTGCTACATAACCACTGTGACTGAAGAGTGCTGATGAGATTATCTCCTAGACTATATGGCAGAGCTGTCAATGAGCAAAGCCAAACTGCCTGCCTCTGCAGTACACCACCTTGGTGTCTTCCTCATATGTTCAAGCTGGAATCACTGTCTGGTTTTCCCCCTGCTTATTTTTGATGTCTGGGCCACTCTGATCTGGAGTTCATACAAATTGATCCAATCAGCTCAACCCACTTTGTTATTTGGGATTTAACCAAATCAGTTGCACTACCTTATATAGTTATGTTTGTTTAAAATGAGGAGTGAGTGAGTCTGACATATTCTTTAGCTGAGCACAGGTATGGAGGGTGACAGGTTGTTGTTGTACTCATACATTTTCTAAGGTTACAGAAGTGGAAATCTAGCAGGTAGTTCCTTCCACATTTGGAAATATACATTCTGAAGTGTCGTCTGTTATGATAAATAGACTACGGTACATTTGAACTACTCCCATCTGCTATCCAAATGTTAAACAGTGTGGGTAACTCAGAGGTAGGGACAGGTGTGTCTTTGCAAATCCACCTCAGAAAGAGAAGGATAATTTATCATGTGAAGGACACAATGAGCTATATAGCTGGCCAGGGAACAAGGTCTCTCTTTCCATGATGCATGATAATGGAATAATAGAGTTAGACACTCATGTTTTTCAGCTTGTTATATAAATCCTACTGTAGTAGAGTTTCCAATTTCATTTGAACTCTGTGCTTTAGCATACTTCCGTGTTTTACTCTACCCAACATATACATTGTCTGTTATTCAGGACAGGGTAGTGTAAATTTAAAATTTTTGAAGGAGCTCATGGTTGAAAGTTCATATGTGCATGAAATTACAGATATAATACCAGCCTTTATAAATGCACCACTTATTTTTGGGATGAGGCCCACATGCGATAAGACAGGTTTCATTTGACTTTACATCTCTCTGCTAACATGGCTCTGGCTTCTACTAGGGTCGGGCTGGGCAAGGTCTAGGATCTGGGGCACCAATCTTTCATTCCCAAGACCCACATCAGGCCTGTCAGATCTGAAAATGCAGGAGGAACAATAATAATAATAAAAAAACTGAAAGTGGACAGATATTAACTTTATGGATTTTTGGGGTAGTGGTGGCATGTTTTAGAGCAAAGAGGGGCAGGGTGGGGCGGGTGCTTCTTGTTTTATATCATTGATTTTTCTTTCCTCAATTTTTTCAATAGATGGGTTTGGGAAGGGGTCTGGGAAGGCCCCTGGGGTTTCAAAACATGCTTGGGGGATATATGTGGCCTATGGGCTTCACTCTGTCCATCCCTTGCATTGGAGGGACATGCAACTTACTTTCTTTGAATACCTCAGTGTCAAATTATGCCTCCAAGGACATTAAAGGATATTCTTCTGACAATAGTCTGAATATCTTGGGAGATACTATTTTGGAGAATATAGAGAAAGAAGATGCAGGCACATCTATACTGGGCTCCTTAATCTGGAATATTTTGCCCCAGAGCTGCCCCTGTTGACACAATACTGGCCCAACATGTCCAGACAGGCTGCCAGATTACATCTCATAATCCTTGCTGGCCTTTCTCCCTTAGTGCTACTGCTGCCACCAGACAAGCAGCTCTTTGCAAGGGCCTGGCTACCACTGTTGCTTCTACTGAGATCAGAACAGGATGAACTGCAATATGATCAACAAGGAGGGGTCACTCTACCCTTTCCTCGTTGATTGTATAGGTGTCCCATTCTGACCTTAGCAAGAAGATCCTTTCCTTGATAACAAGGTGGGCATCACATTCTGACCTCAGCAGAAGCAACAGTGATAACCAGGTTCTCGCAGGGAGCTGCTTGGCTGGCAAGACTACAGAGGCAATGGCGGCATGGAGGGGACAGGTCAGAGGGATTTTGTGGTGCATGTGTTGACACATGGATAGCTGGGTCATGTTGGATCCAGGTCAATCCAGCTCTCCTCATATTTAATATAACTGGGTTCACTTAACAGTATTCTGTCAAGTCAGATTAAAAAGGTAAATGTTTCCCTTGACATGATTGCCTGAGAGTAGAGGGTGGTGCTCATTTCCATTATGAAGCCAAGGGAGCCACTGTTGTCAAAGATGAGTGCATGGTCATGTGGCCAGCATGACTGCACAGAACACTGTTACCTTCTCAGCAAAGTGGTACCTATTTATCTACTTGCACTTTTACATGCTTTTCAATTGCTAGGTTGCCAGAAGCTGGGACTAGTGACAGGAGCTCACTTGGACCTTGAACTGCTAATCTGCTAACCTTGCAGTCGTCAGAACATTCTGCCAAATCAAATTAATTACTGAAATAAACAGATTTGCTGCATGCATTGTGAGAACTCAATTGCACTGGATATGGGGTGAGTCTTGGAGTTTTGGCCAGTGTAGACAGACTGTACAAAAATGAATATGGACCTGCAATTCTGTTTGGACAAATTTACAAACAATACTGCTGTTGTCACAAAAGTCCTGGATTGAAAGTTACTAATTGCAGCCCATAAGGACAGAAGAAAGAGGGAGAAGAGGGAACTAGTACATGAGGGTGAATAGGCTTGAGGTACATTGTCATAAGGAGGAGGTACATTGTCCTTTAAGGAGGAGAAAGAAAAGGAGGAGGCTGTAGTCCATGTGCTTGGGTGAGATCTAATCTAATTTACACTTGAGCCATTGCATTCTGGGAGCCAGTGCTGGGAGGCTACTTAAGGCTACTCAAGGGTAGCAGAAGCTTCATTTCCTTTAAGGAGGAGAAAGAAAAGGAGGAGATTCTAGTCCATGTGCTTGGGTGAGATCTAATCTAATTTACACTTGAGCCATTGCATTCTGGGAGCCAGTGCTGGGAGGCTACTTAAGGCTACTCAAGGCTAGCAGAAGCTTCATTTCCTTTAAGGAGGAGAAAGAAAAGGAGGAGGCTGTAGTCCATGTGCTTGGGTGAGATCTAATCTAATTTACACTTGAGCCATTGCATTCTGGGAGCCAGTGCTGGGAGGCTACTCAAGGCTACTCAAGGCTAGCAGAAGCTTCATTTCCTTTAAGGAGGAGAAAGAAAAGGAGGAGATTCTAGTCCATGTGCTTGGGTGAGATCTAATCTAATTTACACTTGAGCCATTGCATTCTGGGAGCCAGTGCTGGGAGGCTACTTAAGGCTACTCAAGGCTAGCAGAAGCTTCATTTCCTTTAAGGAGGAGAAAGAAAAGGAGGAGATTCTAGTCCATGTGCTTGGGTGAGATCTAATCTAATTTACACTTGAGCCATTGCATTCTGGGAGCCAGTGCTGGGAGGCTACTTAAGGCTACTCAAGGCTAGCAGAAGCTTCATTTCCTTTAAGGAGGAGAAAGAAAAGGAGGAGGCTGTAGTCCATGTGCTTGGGTGAGATCTAATCTAATTTACACTTGAGCCATTGCATTCTGGGAGCCAGTGCTGGGAGGCTACTTAAGGCTACTCAAGGCAGAATTTTGATTTTTTTTTATCTAGTCAAAGAGGTGTTTCGAGAATAGAAGAGGAGCCGGCCTGAAGCATCAGAGAAAGTGAATCAGAGACTTGCCTTTGGAAGGAGCTTTTAGCCAGGAGCTCTCTACCTAACTATAGGCCCCGTGACTTGAACTCAGTGACAGAGCTTGGGAATAAAGGCCAAGTCTAGCAAGGGAAGCCCACAGTCTTGTTTCAGTGCCTCCTTAAGACTTCTCAGTATGGACACTGAAGGCCCTGCAGCAGTCACCTGCAACACCTGTGGGATGTTTGTCTTCTTGCCTACAGAGGTGGCGAACTACACCTGCCACAAGTGCAAGTTGGTAGCCCTCTTGGAAGAGAAAGTACAGCAGGTAGAGGAGCAGATATCTGCACTCCAGCATCATAGAGAGCAGGAGATTCTCCTGAACAGATCAGACCAGAATGTCTTGGGTGGGAAACAGACAGAGGAAGTTGTTGGGGCGGAGGAGGTCACTCCACATACAACAGAGGTAGATGCTTGGAGGAAGGTCACACACAGAAGTAAGGAAACCAGAGAACGTTCTGTGAGCAGCTTGCAGCTACAGAATCGCTTTGAATCTCTCTCTGTTGTCAGAGATGATGAGGAAAAGCAGCAGGGACAGACATCAGGGACAGAGCAGGAGAGCCTGAGAGTATCACGAAAAGGAACAGCCACTGCTAAGCCTCGGAGGAGGCGCGTGGTCGTGGTGGGGGACTCCTTGCTGAGGGGTACAGAAGCAGTGGTTTGTGGGCCTGACAGGATGTCTCGGGAGGTGTGTTGTCTCCCTGGGGCAAAGATCCATTATGTGACGGAGAGGCTGACAAGACTTGTCAAGCCTACTGACCGTTATCCCCTTCTTTTGGTTCTTGTGGGAACCAATGATACTGCAAGGCACAGCCTTCAGAATATCAAAAGGGATTATGAGGCTCTGGGAAGGAAGCTGAAAGAGATGGATGCACAGGTTGTCATCTCATCTCTACTCCCGGTAGAAGGGCATGGTCCAGGAAGGGAGAGGAAAATAGCAGAGGTGAATAACTGGCTCCGTAGATGGTGCCGCCAAGAACAGTTTGGATTCTTGGATCATGGGCTGCGGTTCCATGAGGAAGGACTTCTGGCAAGGGATGGACTGCATCTCACGCCAGTTGGCAAAAACGTTTTTGCCAACAGTCTGAAGAATCTGATCAGGAGGGCTTTAAACTGAGTTATGTGGGGGAGGGAGACATTATACTGGAAGGCAAAAGGGATGGAGAGAATAGTCCAAGTGGCATAGAGGGAACAAGGCAAACAGTGCAAGGACCCAACAGTAGGAGGCAAAAAAATGTGCAAAAGCAGCAAGTAAAGAGGACACATGGTCTTAAATGTCTCTACACTAATGCACAGAGTATGGGAAATAAGCAGGATGAACTTGAACTCCTAGCACAACAAGGGAAATATGATATAATAGGCATCACTGAAACCTGGTGGGATAAGTCTCATGATTGGAATGTAGAAATAGAGGGGTATAACCTTTTTAAGAGAAACAGGCCAAACAGGAAAGGAGGAGGAATAGCATTATATGTCAGGGATATTTACACCAGTGAAGAGATGCAGGAAGTCAATACTGGAAGCCAGGTGGAGAGCATCTGGATAAAAATTAAAGGAGAGGGAAATAACAGGGATGTTACTGTGGGAGTCTACTACAGACCCCCGACTCAGGCAGAGGAATTGGACGATGCCTTTCTAGAACAGATGAGCACACACTCAGAAAAGAGAGATGTAGTAGTGATGGGTGACTTCAACTATCCTGATATTTGCTGGAAGTCAAACTCAGCCAAATCCTCAAAGTCTAGCAAATTCCTCACTTGCCTGGAAGACAATTTCATTGTCCAAAAGGTGGAAGAGGCAACAAGGGGATCAGCCATTTTAGATCTGATCTTAACCAACAGGGAAGACCTAGTTGATGGGGTGCAAGTGGTTGGATCCTTAGGTGGAAGTGACCATGTTCTCCTGGAGTTTGTTATACAGCGGAAAGGAGAAGCCAGGCATAGTCAGACACGCACTCTAGACTTTAGGAGAGCTAATTTCAATAAACTTAGAGAAATACTGGGAGTGATCCCATGGTCAGGAATACTAAAAGAAAAGGGAGTTCAAGACGGATGGGAGTTTCTCAAAAGGGAGATATTGA
Organism: Urosaurus nigricauda; assembly: GCA_034509955.1. NCBI lineage: Eukaryota > Metazoa > Chordata > Lepidosauria > Squamata > Phrynosomatidae > Urosaurus > Urosaurus nigricauda. The sequence continues at coordinate 78,726,202 of JAOEGL010000002.1, read as the reverse complement.
AGGCACAATTTCAAACAGTTCCAATGAGGAAGAAAAATGGAAGATGTCTCAAGAAGCCAGGATGGATGACTAAGGAACTTTCAAATGAGCTAAGTTTTAAACGGAACATGTATAAGAAATGGAAAAATGGAGAAATCACGAAAGAGGAATTCAAACAAATAGGCAGCACATGTAGGGGTAAAGTCAGAAAAGCTAAAGCGCAGAATGAACTCAGGCTTGCTAGAGAGGTTAAGAACAATAAAAAGGGCTTTTTTGGATATGTCCGCAGCAAAAGGAAGAAGAAGGAAACAGTGGGGCCACTGCGTGCAGAAGATGGCAAAATGCTAACAGGAGACAGAGAAAAGGCAGAATTACTCAACACCTTCTTTGCTTCAGTCTTCTCACAAAAGGCAAAGGGTGCTCAACCTAAGGATAATGGAACAGGAGACAGAATAGAGGAAATTCAGCACAGAATAAGTAAAGAGGTAGTACAGGAATACCTGGTTAACCTAAATGAATATAAATCTCCAGGACCAGATGAACTACATCCTAGAGTATTAAAAGAACTGGCAAATGTAATATCAGAGCCATTGGCAATAATCTTTGAGAACTCCTGGAGAACAGGAGAAGTCCCAGCAGACTGGAAGAGGGCAAACGTTGTCCCCATTTTCAAAAAGGGAAAAAAAGAGGATCCCAACAATTATCGTCCAGTTAGTCTGACATCAATTCCAGGAAAGGTTCTAGAGCAGATCATTAAGCAGAGAGTCTGTGAACACTTAGAGGCCAATGCCATAATCACAAAAAGCCAACATGGGTTTCAGAGAAACAAGTCATGCCAAACGAACCTGATCTCTTTTTTTGATAAAATTACCAGCTTGGTAGATGAAGGGAATGCTGTGGATATAGTATACCTCGATTTCAGTAAGGCCTTTGACAAGGTTCCCCATGACATTCTTGCAAACAAGCTTGCAAAATGTGGGATAGACAAGTTAACTGTTACATGGATTTGTAATTGGTTGACTGGCCGAACTCAAAGGGTGCTCAACAATGGCTCCTTTTCATCCTGGAGAGAAGTGACCAGTGGGGTCCCACAGGGTTCTGTCCTGGGCCCAGTGCTATTCAACATCTTTATTAACGATTTGGATGACAGAATTGGGGGCATACTTATCAAATTTGCAGATGACACTAAACTGGGAGGAGTAGCTAATACCACAGAGGACAGGATCAAAATTCAAAATGACCTGAATAGACTAGAAAGCTGGGCCAGTGCTAACAAAATGAAATTCAATGCGGAGAAATGTAAGGTTCTGCACTTAGGGCGGAAAAATGAAATGCACAGATATAGGATGGGAGACATCTGGCTGAATGAAACTATGTGTGAAAGGGATCTAGGAGTCCAAGTAGACCATAAGCTGAACATGAGTCAACAGTGTGATGCGGCAGCTAAAAAAGCCAATGCAATTTTAGGCTGCATCAATAGAAGTATAGTTTCTAGATCAAGGGAAGTTATAGTGCCACTCTATTCTGCTTTGGTCAGGCCCCACCTGGAATACTGTGTCCAGTTCTGGGCACCACAATTCAAAAAAGATGTGGAGAAACTGGAGCATGTTCAAAGGAGGGCAACTAAGATGGTGAAGGGTCTGGAAACCTTGCCCTATGAAGAACGCCTTAGGGAGCTGGGGATGTTTAGCCTGGAGAAGAGAAGGTTAAGAGGTGATATGATAGCCCTGTTTAAATATTTGAAGGGATGTCATATTGAGGAGGGAGCAAGCTTGTTTTCTGCTGCTGCAGAGACTAGAACGCGGAACAATGGATGCAAACTGCAGGAAAAGAGATTCCACCTCAACATTAGGAGGAACTTCCTGACAGTAAGGGCTGTTCGACAGTGGAACACACTCCCTCGGAGTGTAGTGGAGTCTCCTTCCTTAGGGGTCTTTAAGCAGAGGCTGGATGGCCATCTGTCAGGGATGCTTTGACTTGGAGTTCCTGCATGGCAGGGGGTTGGACTGGATGGCCCTTGTGGTCTCTTCCAACTCTATGATTCTATGATTCTATGATTCTATGATAATGTCAACTCAGGTTTTGGCATGATCTTTGGAAGGACTATCCCTAGGGCTAGCCCTACTATTTGGCAAAGTGAGGCAATTGCTTTAGGGAGCAGATGCTGGAGAAAACTCCCTGGGCAGGCCTCTTGCCATTTGCCTTTCTTGAATGGGAATGCACTCACTAAGCTTAGCCTGCTGGCCTCACTTGTAATGAAGGACATGTCCTGTTGCTAGTATTGATATATGATTCATCTCCCAGTCTAGTTTGCTTCTCTACATGGAAGGTGGGTTGCCATCTTGTATTTTTCCTCAGGCAGTCTTAACATCTTAGATATACAAATGTATTCACAAGGCTAATAAGATTATCAGTGGGACTTGTCTGTGACTATTAACAGAGGCGAAAGATGGATTCCTATGCATCTATGTGAAAGGGGTAATTGTAGGGGAAATTTCCTCTATTGCCCAGGAACAAGAATAAGCGCCTTAGGTGTGTCTGAAATGTGAGCTTCACACAGAGTTATTGGTAACAATCTATTCAAACAATTTATAAGCCCATTTAGAGGATCCAACCTGTTTCTACCCTGATTGCAAAATCTTGGCAAGAAACCATATTTATAGCTGTTACATGAGTGTGGCAAGTTGGAGCAGATTGAGAACACACAGAACATTGCTGAAGGCAAGAGTGTGAGAGCACTGCTGTCATAATAACCATTTTAAGGGCAGAATCAGCACAACATTATCCAGACAGACAATTTCCCAATCACCTGAGATAGAGGTTAAATCATCAGAAGTACACGCCAGTTTTTCAGAAAAAGAAGACAGAGGGTAAACAGCTCGTAATGTGATAGTTACACATACCTTCAGATGGTGGTAGTGGGGGGAATGGGGTAACCACAGAAGATCTCACAAGAACTACTGCAGGAAGAGCCTCTCCCAATCTGGTGCCCTTTAGAAGAGGTGGAGTACAAATACAATAGTTCCCCAAGTTAGCATGTGGATTGCAAATGTTGGGAGTTGTAGTCCAACACATTTGGAGGGCAACACACTCTCAACCTCAGGGCAAGGCAATGGCAAACCTCCTCTGAACAAATCTTGCCAAGAAAACTCTGCAATAGGTTCGCCTTAGGATCATCATAAGTTGGAAATGTCTTGAAGGTATACAACAACAACAAGGTTCTTCAAGTCTGTCCTAAATTAAGACACAATAAATTGATCCAGGATTGTGCTAGTTTTCCTGTCCCTTTGATCCAAAATTCTGTTTTCTTAATTCCAATCCAGGGGGGTAGAGAGTGCAAGGAACTTCCCAGTTTCCTTGATTTATTCCAGAGAAATTACTTCTTCATGCTTTTCCCATCACTTGGGGATAAGTATAGTGCCATGAGGAGGTGTACATTTCCTCTGCATTATAAAAAAAATCACACATCTTCAAGGGTGACTAGGCTTTTGCTGACAGCTTTTGGAGTCCAACAATATCTGGAGAACCCTAAGTCCTGCTGCCTTTATATATTGCAGTGCTGACACAGAAAACAAAACCTTCTTTTCATGAGATATCTTTAGTCAAAAGATACAGAACCTGTGGACATTTGTGACAAACTTTATTGGTCTCAGAGTATGTGTTTAAGAATGATGCTGCATTTGTGGGCAGAAAGAGAAAGCTGATGACTGCAATTATCTGAATCATCTTACTCACGTTTCCAGGAAGTTACACCACAAAATCTTTGACTATATTTTAATGATATTTGTAGCTAAGGTTATAAAGAGAAATGTATTCAGATTATTTTTCCATGTCCTTCCTTTTTAAAATACCCAATGAGTAATCAATTTTGTTTCTTTAGTGGTTATTTTATGTGGAAATATATATATATGTCCCCTAGTTTGATCGGTTTTTTAAATACATACAATCATTTCAAAATTCACATCCAGATAGAAATTTGCATCCAGATTAGGGTCTCATACATCTTATGAGTTTAAAGACAATATTTATCAATCTGGAAAAAGAAATAGTGCATTAAATTTAATTGTATTTTTGGATACAAAAATTCTTGGATATGAAATCTGTGACAAGAATAGTGTCAAGATGTTAACAGAAAATTTACAATTTAGGTTACATTTTTGGAGCAAAAGCAGTCATAGCTTCAAAAAACACTTTATTCCACTCCAACTTTTATTCAGTTCTGAAGTTTATTGGATTGTTTTCTCAACAGAGATGATTTTTGTGTTTGTTTTGTAGCTGAGAATATTTCATTGACATTTTTGGGGGGTTATGTAGAACAAAGATTCTGGAACAATTAACTCCTTGTAAGATCCTGTGGGGTTTATTGCTTAGCCAATCTCATTTTATAGAGTAAGTCAAGCTTGTGGGCTGTTCTGTAAATTTTGGGCTCAGCCCCTCCCTCTCTCCAATCCAAACACAACACTTTTACAACCATATATGTTATGAGTTTGTTATCCGTCATACCTTTTGGGGTCTGAGGAATCTTGTAATTAAAACAAATAGCATAATCAATTATTGCCAAATATCTGGCTTCCTGTATCTGGGGAACATCACTAGGTGGGACCCTTTTAGATTCCTGTGGTTATTATTTTTTGGCAGCATTCAGTGGCAGGACGTTGGATTATATGGAGATGTGCTCAATTAAGTCTCCCTTAGCACTGGGCTATTTTTATCCATGTCTCTACAGTAACACCTCAGTTAAAGCCACTAACAGTGCATCTACACTGTAGAAATAATGCAGTTTGATGCCACTGTAAGTGCTTTAGCTCAATCCTATGAAATCCTGGGATTTGTAGTTTTACTGCATGTCAAAATCTAAAGGAAAATTTCCTCAAAATGAATTATAATTGGTATCTATCACCTATGTGCTTGAATGCTATATATAAAACAGGAAAAACAAACTGCTGGAAATGCCATTATATACAAAGTTCTTTCATACAGTACATATGTGGTGGAGATGTAAACACCCCCCCCCCCCGCAAAAAGGAAAAAAATTCAGAGTCAAATAAACAAAATCCTTCAGGAAAAAAATACCATATGACCCAGAACTTTTCCTATTAAATATGACCAGCGCAATTAGCAGTAAGATCAAGGGGGGGGGGAAATCAAAAGAAAATTCTATATACGTTAACAACAACCACAATACTGTATGCATGCAAAATATTGAAAGAACAAAAAAGATACCCTCAATGGAATAATGGCTAATGAAATTAAAAGAAATGATGGACCTTGAGATATTAGCAGCCATGATAAAGGATCAATCTTTAGATCAAGTAAAAGAAGACTGGAACCTAATCAAAGTCTAGCTAGAGGCTTCTTAGCAGCATTGGCATTGGGAAGATGTCAAAGGAGTGCTGGAGGAAAGCATACTCTCATTGTTCAAGTGAAGCCAAGTTTCTGCAGTACACAATCCAATAACAGCTGGAGCTGAGAAAGAACTGGATTGTATTTGGGCCAGTCCTATGGTAGCCAAGCGTGCACTACTTTCCTCCCTTGTTTCATTGAGTTATTTCAATTTCAAGTAATCAGGACTACTTTCGGCAGAGAACAGAGAGGCAGGCAGAAAGACAGCCTTAGTGGTACTGGTGCTACTGAAAGGAGCCAGGGAAGAAGAAGTGAAGTAAGGAGAGGTAGTAGTAGGGGAAGCAATGGGGAGGGGAAGTGGCTGGCGAAGGGCACAGAGAAAGCAGTGATACTGGGAATGCCTTTTCTTCTGCATCTGGCAGTGGGAGAGTCCTAGTTGCCCATCCTTCCAAAATCTGATTGAAAATGTATAATTTTTCCATGTCAGGTTGTGCAAAGATAACAGACTACATGCCCCCTTAAATATTAGCACAGGCTGAGTCTCCCTTATCCAGAACTGCAAAATCTGAAATACTCCAAAATCCAAAATTGTCTGCATGGGTGGCTGAGATAGTAACACCTCGGATGCTTCCTGATGTTTCAGTATACACAAATTTTATTTTATGCACAAAATTATTAAAAAATATTGCATATAAAATTACCTTCCAGCTATGTGTATAAGGTGTATATGAAACATAAATGAATGTCAAGACTTGGGTCTAAATATCTCCAAGATATCTCATCATAGATATGTATATATTCCAAAATCTCAAATAAATAAATAAATAAATAAATAAAATTCCTAATCCAAAACACTTCTGGTCCCAAGCATTTCAGATATGGGAGGCTCAACATGTAGTTTGTATCGCGGTCCTAGCAGCTATTCCCCTTCCTTGCATAGGCACTTTGTTTTCCTGCATTCCTACCTTACTTCATTCATTCCTATGGCTACAGTACTTTCTGTGCAGTCTTTGTAGGGAGCTCTGTAAAACAGATCTCAGCTAACCCCCCCCCCCCCGCATAAGCTAGACTTTCCCCCTAAATTGCAGTATGAACTTGGGGGACTGGTAGAAACTAAACCAATTTTACAATGATAAAATCCATTAAAGATCAGCTATACAATAGGTGTGAGGAGTCACATATTGGCTAAAGGCAATAGCAGGCTTGTTTCTAAGCTTTGAAACACACTGCAGAAATAATCCAGTTTGACCCTCTTTAACTGCCCTGGCTCACTGCTAGGGAATTCTGGGGACTGTAGTTTTGTGAGACATTCAGCCTTTTCAATCAGACAGCTCCGGTGGCACAACAAACTACAATCCCCACGATTTGCTAGTACAGTACTGAACTCGGGCAGTTAAAGTGGTCTCAAACTGGATTATGTCTACAAAATAGTGATTACATATTTTGCCCCATATCATGGCTCTTACATGGGCCAGAAACTTTTTTTTAAATGGAACTTTGCAACCAGGGCCAGCTAATGGCAAAAATGGTGTGGCATGTCTATATTCTGGATAACACCTAGTTAACTGTATAATATGGCAACTATAACTGTAAACCAGCTCAGATTAGGAGACATTTTATGAAACATCTCTTTCCAAATATGACTGGCTAGGTGCTGGGAAATGTTCAAGGGGCTGTGTATAAATCATAGAAGTATAAATAAACCTACTAAGTTTTTATTGTTATCCACATGATGCTCAGAATAGTCATGAACACCTCCAGGCTAGATTACTTCAACAGCTGCAATAGACACTTATATCCTTGCTTCTCTCAATATGGACTTGATTTTAATAATATTCATTCTCTATTTATGTGCGCTTCTGATAATAGTTCCTGGATAATAAGGGTCAGGTGAAGGCACCTATGGGATCCCTGCTGATAACCTGTTTAGCACCTGCCAGCTGTTCCTACAAAAGGCCACAGAAATCTCTGGCAGACAAATTCTCTCACTCCAGCACCAGCAACATAAATATTGGAGTTTATGAGAAAATATACAGACCTGTTCTGACAGTTTTATCTTAAGCAGTTTTAAAATAGTGGACAATCTTTAAGCTTTAAGCACCATGTTACCACACTTTAAAACCCATTATTTTATATCATTTAATGGACATATCTTTTGAGGCAGTAATTATTTCTACCAAATTTCAGGAGCTGCTACTGAATAGCTTTTTACAACTTTTCTTTTAAAAAACTGTATCCTATTCTCTTGATAAAATAGTTATGAACAGTATAACTGAGGGATGGCTTAATCAATCAGGAATGTTCAAGGAGTGTCATCATTAAACATTTTTAGTATTATCTGTTTCTCTGTATAAGATGATCATACAGTGATTGAATGTTATCATGAGAGGGCTGTTATTCAGCAAAAGAGGCTACAGTCCTACATCCACTTACCTGAAAGTAAGTCTCATAGATTTCAATGCAACATACTTTTTAATGAGTCTCCTGTAAGGTTGCACTCCTTTGAATTCTTAAAAATATCAAAACATCTGTAGAGCCTGGATCAGACCAAATGCCTGTTTAGCATTTAAAGCACACAGCAACCTTTATTAGGCATACATCAAATATAAAACAGTAAACATTACAATAATCATAACATTATTAAATATTATTAAAATATTTGGTCATTATTAATTCAATTTAGTTTAGACCATATTTTAGTTGCCTCCACGAGGAAATTGGCCGTTAACCTAGTAACATTCGGGTTTCGATCTTCCAATAAGAATTCCACTGTTAATCCAACCAAACAAATATTCCTTTTCAGCAACCTTCTAAACAATTTCTCCCTTGGATTTTTATACAAGGGACAAGTTAATATAATATGATGTAAAACATCAGGGACTAGTTCACAATGACACATACATTTCAAAAAAGGGTCTTTGAATATCTACCCCAGTAACATTTGAGGGGTGTATATTTAATCTTGTGAATAAAAAGGTTTTCCCCGTCATCTGCAATGAAAGGGATTGCAAGTAATCTGGAATCTTACCCTGCAAAGGGGGGATATCAAGCATCACTGGAGAACACACTCTAGGTGGAGTTGCATATGACAGCTGCTATTCTCTTTCTACAAGGCATACCTTGATAGACTCTAAGCAATCCTTTTCAGTTAGTAAAAGGAGGGAATCAAAATTTAAACCCACAGAATTTATTTTATTTTCATAGATTTTAGCCCAACTAGTAAAGTAATTGTCTGATAATAAAAACCATAAAAGACTAGGCCTGAAATGAATTTTACACCATGTTAGGACCACATTTCTAAGAAAAGGAAAAAGAAAAGAAAAGAGAAAAAAAACAAGCAAAGGGAACAAGGAATGGGGAAAGGCAGGGAGGAGAAAAATCTGTATATAGTAAACCATAATGGATTTCATGTTGGAGTCTTGGGATATTGGTGGTTTCTAGGTCATAGAATCATAGGGGCTTTCTAGATTGGCAGGAAAGTGCAACATGAAGTTGCCTTTTCCTTAATACTTAGCAGCTGCACTGCAAGTCCCAGGTGTGTAATAAAAAGGCATGGGGCAGCTACACTGAGGAGGTGTGGGGAAGACTTATCTGAAGTCTTTTCTGTTGCTCAGCAACTACATTGGAAGCTGTCAGGATGCTAGAAACACAGGCAGAGCAGCTGCACGGGTGGCAATGAATGGGGCTTTTGGCCGCACTGAACCTTTAATATTTTTGTTGTTGTTGTTGTTGTTGTTGCTGGCTGCGAACTGCGCAGTTGCACCGGTACATCACACATGAACTGTGTAGTTATGAAGATCTGTCAAATTACCATTGTGGTTTTGCTTCCCTTTTTAAAGTGCGCAGTTGCATCAGTGCACCATGAATGAACCCCATTATTATTATTATTATTACCCCACCCCTTTGAGATCAATCGAGGCGGCTTACACATTAAAATACTATTACATCAATAAAATAAACTGCATCCCTCCCCCCCTTAAAAAGATATTAAATCCATTACAATTTAAGTTTATGAATAAACTTCTTTATTTTACGAGTGAATTGACATTTTATGTGCACTTGCATAACAGTTACAGCATCTCAGAGTCCCTATTGCACATGTCTAGGGTTCGGATTAGGGCTGGAGCTAGGGTTTGGGAGCTTCAAAAAACTGCACAGTTGCACTGCAGCATTTGGACGCAGCTGCACTGTTACACCCTTTTTAAAAAGAAGCTGGGAAAAGCAGGTCCTTTTTAAAGCTGCTTTCCCCCACTAAAATGCAAAAGAAGTGTGTTCATGCCAAACTTTCAGTGTGGGTCATCTAAAGGCTACACTTTCATGCAAGCATGAGCACACCCCTTTTTGCCAGTCTAGATCAGCCCATAGAATCATTGGCCTGGTACAGATGTCAAAAAAGGCCCCCGTACGGTGCGTTTAGGGTTTGGGAGGGCACAGCATTTAGTCCCTCCCAAAACCTAAAGCGTATGGACACCACCATTTTAAAATGTAGCTGGTGGCTACAGCACCCTTTCTGTGGTGCGTTGTGGAAAGGTGACTTTGGGGCCACGGCATGTAGTTGCTGCGACCCCGATCTGGCTCTAAAAGGGGCTGTCTGTACAGCTCCTAAGTCACCCTCCTTTGGACACACTCCAGTTTCTCAGCATCATTTTTGAACTGTGGTGCCTAGAACTGGACACAGTACAGTGGTCCCCCGGGGAACGAAATCCCCGGGGTCCGAAACCGGCGGGACCGCAAAAATTCCCCCGGGATCCGAAGGATCCCACGGGAAACGAAACGGAAGAACAGTGCGGCCCCTTTAAATCGGCCGCGCGGTCCATCCGCTAAAGCGGTCCACCGGGATACGAGCATTTCCGGGTTACGAACCCGGGGGACCACTGTATTCCAGGTGGGGCTTGACTGAAGCAGAATACAGTGGTACTATAACTTCCCTTGATCTAAACACTATACTTGTATTGATGTAGCCTAAAATCACATTGGCGTTTTAGCTGCCGCATCACACTGGAGTTTATCATACGATGGAATTTGGGGGTATAATCTAATGGCAATCCAAACGCAATCATGAGGTTTCACGCAATTGGCGTATTAGAGTATCTCACGCAATTTTGGGCAATGGGGGGGTCATTTTTGGGCAATGGGAAGTCATTCTGAACGCATTCTGAACGCAATTAGAATTCCCATAAATTCGCTAAACTAGCGAATTTACATGAATTCGAATTGGCTCCATTCGAAATTGAGAAATTCCTCCCATGTGATAAACTCCACTGTTGACTCATGTTCAACTTGTGGTCTACTTGGACTTCTAGATACCTTTCATACGTAATCTCCTTAAGCCAGGTGACCCCCGTTCTTTATCTATGCATTTTCCTCCCTAAGTGTAGTACCTTACATTTTCTGTTCTGAATTTCATTTTGTTAGCTTTGGCCCAGCTTTCTAGTCTATTCAGGATACTTTGAATTTTGATCCTGTTCTCTGAGGTATTAGCCACTTCTCCTAATTTGGTGTCATCTGCAAATTTGAAAAGTATACCCCCCATTCTGTCATCCAAGTGATTGATAAAGATGTTGAATAGCACTGGGCCCAGGACAGAACCCCGTGGCATCCAACTGCTCTGCAAACATTGAGGGCTGGAGCATAAAACAAATTTGGATACAACATTATTCTGAAGTTAACACTGAGTACAATATTTTTCTCTTATGCAAGCCTACTTTAAAAACAGTACTGAACACATTAGGTGGTTTGTTTGTTTTTTTAAACAATATGAACACACGTTCCAACTTATGCAAGCACGATATTGCCATGGTACCAGATGTGAACATGCCTTTCCCATAAGCTGTGAATGGGTAGACTGCCTACAACAGACTGTGGTTGAGTGCTTGTGGGGACAATTCTACATAATTTCCAAGCTTCCAGATCCACAAAAGCAAGAGAAAAATGTATTAAGAACTGTATGAAGAAGAGGAAGAGAAAACATGTAGCTGGAATAACATGGAACAAAACAGAGCTTGGAAAACTTTAATCCCTCCTATAATTCCTTTTTCCAGAATCTCCCAATCAGAATAGCCAATGGCCATGCTGGCTAGGGAATTCTGGACATTATGGCCCAAATAACCAACTTTCCCAAGCTCAGGAAAGAGACAGCTCTGCAGAGCCAAAAGCTGAATTTCAGAGTATTCGTAATGACTCCACTGTGCTTTCCTGAACCAGTTGGAGCTTGACTTTGCCGAAAAGCATCTCAGACACAAACAGCCCTGCATCTATCATTTCCTTGTAAATCAAACAACACTTAATCGGCTGAGCGTGAGTTCAAAGATCAGAGAACACACTCCAGAAATGTTTCTTTTTGCTTTAATTTCTAAGCAGCTTTAAGGAGGCAGGACAACTGGAAAAATCAACAGTGCTGTGAACCATCTTATGGCATTTTTGGGTGGTTGAGGAAGAATTACAGCCTCTGGTAAGCATGGTATGTTGCAGTCAATGCAAATTTCATGGTTTGCAACCATTTTCAACCATAGTGAGATCAATCTAAATGGACTACCATATGGTTAATCTGTTGTATGGAATTTGTAGCTTGGTGACACATTAGCATTTTGTGCCACAGAATTCTAAATACCTCACAAAATTGCAAACCCCAGGGTTTCATAGGATGGACTAATGACCATTAATGTGGTATTAAAAACTGTAGCTGTGGCATGTGGAAGAAACCAACTCCATTGCCTCATCACAAAGATCAAGTGATCAACTTCTTTTTAAATATAATCCAGTGGGATGTAGAAACAACAAATGATAATTTATCCACTAGGGAATCTTTCTTGCCCACAGCTTGGACTAGAACAACAAGAATTCCCCAGTTAGCAAGAGTAGTCATAGGGACTGGGGGAATTCTGAGAGTTATAGTATAAAAGAGGACCTTTTCCCCAACACTGTCCAGTTTTCAAAGAAGGGCATTAGATAGCTTGGGAAACACTGGTTGAAAACACACCCATCAAACACTGAGAGACTTTGTTTAGAGACTCTTCAGAGTATGTAATTCTTTATTAATTTTCTTATCGAACAAATAATTTTAGTGATTACCTTCCCAATGTGAAAATATTTTCAAAAAGTATGCAATTTCTGAAGACTATTAATTGTTCAGAATTTATTCTGTGCAAAATTTGTACATTACTGCACAAACATGATGTGTAGTAAACAGCACTGTTAATATTTTCCATGCAGAAAATGCCACATGAAAATTTTGCTTAGACTAGGCCCTTAACTGTGAAGATTCTTGAAGCCCAGGATTCTTCTAGTTAAGGTTTCTCAAAACTTGAGAAACACATTTTTGTCCATATGGGGGAATATTTTCAATTTAGTCATCCCTACATTAGAATAAATTGGCTTAGCATTATGCTGTGTGTATGTGTGTGTAAGCTATATTGTTTTTAATGTAGTTTACTTAATTTTGTATTGCACACTGTAATTGATGTATTGCACATTGTATCAAATGTTTTATTGTTTTAACTTATTGGAATCTCGCCTTGATCCACAGGCAGAGGCAGGAAATACAAATAAATTATTATTATTGTTATTATTATTATTATTATATATTGCTATGTAAATAAAACTCAGTTTCTGTTTGTTTACCTGTTTGTTATTGCTTTACTCATAAACAGCTGGACAGATTTTCCCCAATTTGCAAAGTTTGATTGGGTTGATCTGACTTTAAATATAGGATATGCAGTATTCATGAAATTCAGTTTTAGTACCACTCCAATTATTTCTTCATACAAAAAGAGTAGTGTGTGTGTTGTGGCTGATCAGAAGAGGCCTACTCTTTGAAGGGCAACTGAAAGAATGTCCAATGAGAGGGACATTTGTTTACTCAAAGAGGATCCTTCCAATAAGTTGAAACTGCAACTTATCAAATGACTCTTCCAAGTAATATTGTGTACTACAGCTAGTATTAAAATGTGAAGCTAAGAACCTGAAAGTTGCATGTCAATTGGGCAGTAAAGACATTTTAAAATGAACTAATATTTGAAATAAGACTATGGCTACCAAACTGCTGGAAATGATACATTGTGTGTCTAATATCCTAAAGTAGCTTTCCAGATGTTATAGGCAGTTCGCTTATCTTGGAAACACAGTGATATGTGTTACAGTCTATTCACATACATTATGTTGTTGCTTTATTAGCATCTGTCTGACAATAACCTGACCACTCAGAAAGATGAATTCTGACAGTTTTGTAGCTGACATAGGGGCCTGAGGAGTACTTTTTCTTTATCTGTGATGGAGACATCACATATGGCCTTAGGCTACATATTTGATTTCCATACATGTCTTTATTTTCATCTGTAAAATATGATCATCCTTACAGTCTTCATAAAGATGACAAGGAACATAAATTTATAGAATCTGAGATAAAGCAAACTCTTAAAAGAAATGCTACACTATAGAGAAAGGGAAACATTATCACTCTGCATTCCCTTTAGACCTGGAATTAAATGTATTAATCTGTCACTTGAAGAGTTGATTGACACATTTACACCTGAACCAAATTAGATCACATTATATTTAGCAGTATTTAAAAGTGCTGCTCCACAGTGCAGGACTCAGTGGATTCAAATTACAAGAAAGGAGATTCAGAGTAAGTATTTGAAAGAAGTTCCTAATGGTAAGAGCTATTTCATAATGGAATAGACTACATGAATCCTCTCTGTACTGACAAGGATACTCTGAAGGCAGACCAGAGTATCCTGGCCTTGGTGCTACGCTGCCCCTCCCTGTTTACCCTGTTTGCTCAGGTCCACTGTTCCAAAGCTGGACAGCTGTTCACATGAGCACCGTGCTGTGCTGCCTAGTGTGGAGGCTGCAGTAGTAAGTCACTCACTAGTTCTTGAGCTCAGAACAAGGCATCCAGCCTCGATCACATGGCTGGGTATCTTGTTCTGACCCATGGTTGTACTGTGCGGCATTGCAGGATGCATCTGAAACAGCCGTCCAGCTTTACTTTGGGGGGGGGGGCTCTTCTGGGAAGATCCAGGGCAAACAGGGAGGGTTTTTTTTAAATTAATTTCTAAATTGACAGGGGATTGGCTAGATGATCCTTTTTATCCCTTCCAACTCTCATTCTGTGAAAACAAGTTCAGTTTGCTTGGTGAAAGATGAACCTCTTCTTTAAATAGTAAGAGTTTTCACATTTGATTTAAAAGTTTATAATATTAATAGGGAGGCTAAATGGACTAGACAACTACTTCTTCTTAGGACCCCGTTACATCTACATGCAGACATTATGCCCCCTCCCCTCGATGGAGTATATGCATAAAAATATTTTGGTTATTTAATGGTGTATTTCATTTGCACATTCATGTATGTCATAGTTTAACATTTTATAAAGAAATAACACTGTTCAAATTAGAATAGTGTTATTTAAGTGAATTCAATATTTAACTCAACACATGTGTAAATGTGGTTTGAGTGTTGGACTATGACTCTGGAGACTAGCTGGAAGCTGTCTTATTTGGTCCATCTGTTTTGGGCCCTGGACCCAGAGCAATAGATGCAAACATTCCACCTCAACATTAGGAAGAACTTCCAGACAGTAATTGCTGTTCAACAGTGGAACACATTCCCCAGGAGTGTGAGGTCTCCTTCTTTGGAAGGTTTTAAACAAAGGCTGGATGGCCATCTGTTGTGCTTTGATTGTGTCTTCCTGCATGGCAGAGGATTGGACTGGATGACTCTTGAGGTCTCTTCCAGGTCTATGATTCTGTGATTCTATGGAGTGGGAGATTACACCATTTTCATACATGGGGTAGAAAGTTGGAGGCTTTGGTGGCTTCAAAAGAAAGGTTTGGCAGGATGCATGTGGTCCTCAGGTGAACTTCATTCCACCACTGCTTGGACATGTTTTTGGACCTTAAAATATTACATGGCTTTAAAAATAGAGGAGGAGGAATAACAACAATTTTTGAATTTTACTGGTGTCATAGTTGAAGAGGTGGGTTGACTTTGGGAAAGCTGCCCACATTCGTCCACCTTGCTTGGAAAGTCTATCTCCTTGCTGCTGTCATTCCGAACATATGTAGCCCTCTTGCTTTAAGTTCAGCCTGTAACACTTTGTGGTAAAATTCAAGAGAAGTTGAGTGGGGGCTTTCTGGGAATACCGTTTTCCCGAAAATAAGATATACCCATAAAATAAGTCATAGCAGGATTTCTAAGCATTTGCACAATATAAACCATACCCTGTAAATAAGACATAGTACAGAATCGAAGGGGGCAGGAAAGGAGCAGAAAGATTGGGGCCAATGGTTCTAAAGGAAATTAAGTCACAAGAAATTCAGGATGGAGTTCCAGAAGAAGACGACTTAACTATATTTGAATAAATGTAGACTGTTGTACCATACTTAAAAATAAGACATCTCCTGAAAATAAGCCATAGTGTGTCTTCTTGAGGAAAAATAAATATAAGACTTATTTTGGGGGAAAAATATGTACTCCAGAAGGCAAATGGAGTTCTTCCTGCCACCAGTGAGAACTACTTCCTGGCTCATTTCAGTGGAGAAAGCAGCTCCATACACCTCTCCCACTGAGTGAATTGAATGGCTCTGTCCAGTACACTGCAATGGCCAGTTTACAGATGTGGGTGTTTTGTGTGCATCTCAATGCACTATGACAGCTGTTAGCCATTTTCACAAAATAAAACAATACAATAAAACACTCATTGCCATCTTCATTTTCTCAGCTTAATAAAAGACACCACATGGAGATCTATTGAGGATTAGAACTTTTGCATTGCTGCTGCTAGCAACTCTTGGATAAGAGATATAGTAATAACTTTTTCGTTTCCAAGGCAGTATTTGATTTGGCACCTACAGCAGTACAGATTTATGAGCTGAAGCAAGCAGGCTGAGGTAAACTGAGTGTGGATTTTGGTAAAACAAATAGCAATAAGAAACCTAATATACCTTAATACATTTTCAAGTTTTAATTTTGAACGTGAATCTAGTGCTTGAGAAAGATTCCAGACTGAAAGGATGAAATCCAATCTTGCTATGAATGATAAAAATGAAGGCATCATGCTGGATTTGTGACAAACACTCCACCAAAGATATTTAGAACATGTCTGGGATCCTTATTTTCTCACTCAGAAATTTTGTATTTCACTATAATTTCATCTCCTGGCAGAAAACATTTAGGACATCTATTCTGCAGCGAGAGTACTTGTGTAGAAAAAAGAGCTGGATATGGAAGTGTCTGTAGATATGGAACAACATGCAGATTTTGTTTAGAAAGATAGAGGTGAGACGTTTAAATTACTGGAAAACAAATCTCACTCATTTTAGCAATGTCAGAATTTAAAAAAGCAGTACTAGATTTTTGGCAAGTCTGCTAATAGAATTAGTTTTTTCTGTCAGCTTTAAGAAAGTAAGATGTTATCCATGATAAAATAATACAAGTTTAAATAAAATATTTTGATTGCAAACATATAGTGTCAAGCAAATAGTATAAAAAGAGGCAGTATGGAAGATAAAACACATTTTTTAACTACAGGATAATTTGAAGACTTTCCTTGCAGTTCATATCCTTGACAAATAATTAAAAAATTCTTATTTCCCAGTCTCCATTAAAAAACAAACACGTGACAACACTCCCCTCCCAGAATATCTAAAATGACTGTGGAGCTGAATGAGAGTGCCATGTTTTTGTTGTTGTATGCCTTCAAGCCATTTCCAACTTCCTAAGGCAAATCTATCATGGGTTTTTCTGGGATGCACAGTGACTTGCTCAAGGTTATTTAGTGGATTTCCATGGCTGAGTGGGGAACTGAACCCTGATCTCCAAAATTGTAGTCCAATGCTCTAACCACTACACCACCTTAGTGCTCAGAAGGCCATACCTGTCAATGACATCTAATTTGGGTTATAATATTCCTACCCAAAACATCCTTTCATTGACATTTACTGTAAGTATAAAATATTCAAGTATGAGCCTTCAGAATCTAGCCTTATGTGGTTTCTGTTGGCTAGGGCACCTCGTCTGGTATACTTTTTTCACTTGCTGTTTTAAATGGTACACAAACAGGAATGCTGAATGATGTTTTATGTCTTGACACATATTTCATCTACTCCTCTGGCTGCTCACAGCTGAAACTGGAGGAGTAGAAAATACAAGCGGCCAAGTTTAAGAATTATAAGTAACAACAGACTATTTAAGGAGATCAAGGATAATTAATTCTAGATAGAAAAGGTATCAGTGGTTCCAGAAGACATTGTTGGATTTCACAACTGTCATCACTGGGCACATTCCATGAGGACATTCTCCAGCACAAAACCATATGAGTGCTCTTGCACAACTCTCAAATGTTTTCAGTGGGGTCAGTGCAGAATTTTTCCAATGATTTTTGGATAAATTTCTTAACATGAAGCTTGTTTATTTAGATATTTAAGCTACTGGATCTGAAAGACTTGGGAAAAGCCATACCCTTTAAAATAAATGTTTAATACCTTGTCAAAGGAAACATATTCAGGGGTAACTGTGTTGGCTATTCAACAAAATACAACAAAATCCATAATCCACATAAGGGCAATGCATTTACTAGCCAACCGAAATGCACAAAACATTATGCAAGCTTTTGAAGATCCACTGCTTTCTTCATCAGGCAAAAGATGTGTTTAAATCATAAGGAAAAGAAAAGTGATGAGGGTAAAGTCACAGGCCTATATTTTGTATCAGATGTGGTTCCTGTTGTAGTTGTCAAAGGTCTCTATCTATCAGCTTTGCCCTGGCTGTTTGTTAAAAAAGAACATGAACATTTTTAGATGTAATACAAACAAAAGGGATACAATCTAAGCATAAATTTAGGACCATTAAAAGAAGTAGATTTAAGCAGACTTCACACTTATGTTAGTTACATCATGACATGTGTTTTTATTAATATGGCAATCAAGTTTCAGTACATTTTCAGATAAACATAGATATGTTTCCAGACATTTTATAGTACTCTTCGTCAGAGCGTTTGAAAGGCAACTACAGAACTGCCCTTCATTATGTGCCAAAGATCCACTTATCTGTCATTTCAAATTTATGGGAGATGCTACTCTACTGACTCTTCTTTGACTCCATTACATTTATCCTGAAGGCTTAGTGCATAGCTGTTATGAGCCAGAAGGTATTTCCCTAATTTTGTCACTGGCCAGTTGTTATTTGGGAATGGACATCAATGTGTCCCTTTACTGGAATATTTCAATCAGCTGTCAAGCCTCTTAGATCAGGTTTGGGCCAATGTTAAGCTTATAAGACCTACTCTCCATGATTAGAATTTAAACATGCATCAACTAGAAGCAACTGTGATATACTATGGCCCTGTCTAGACCAGCTTGAAAGCCTGGTCTGGGGGCAGAGTTGAGGCATAGTGTCCTGATGGTGCATGCCTGACTCCGCCCCCCAGTGTTGCTCCAGACAGCACGTGGCATCATGGTGTGCCTCCGGCACTGCATCCAGATGACGCAGTGCTGAAGGGATACCATATAACTGCACCGCTGCAGCTATGGCACCCTTTCGAGGGCAAAAAAGGAGCCTTTTTTGCGGCTCCTTTTTGCACCCTTGAAAGGCCGGATCAGGGCCACAGAATGAGGTTGCCGCGGCCCCAATCCAACTAGGAAAGGGGTGGCTGGAGGCCTCCCCTTAGGGGCGGTTTCTCGAGCCCCTTAGTCTCAGGGAAGCAGATACATACCTTAAGTGTAAGTTGGTTACCAACAGGCTTGCCTCCTCCCATATAATCTGCCCTATGTGCTAGGTCCTCTGGTGGCCATTTATTCTAGTTAGCCAGGATTAGGTTGGCAACTGTCCACCAGAGGATGCTTTCTTCAGCTGCCCTAGACTGTGGAACAAGCTGCCAGAAGAGAAACAGCATTGAAGACCAGTCTCTTCCTGTGATTTTATCCAGATAAATTGAAATTGTGAATTAAGATGTTCAATTTTAAATGTAGATGTTTTAAAATGCATATGTCTCATTTGTCCTTTTAAACTGTTGCATGCTTTAGTTAATGTGTTTTAACTGATGTTGTTAATTGTTCAATTGCTGTTGTTCCCCACCTTGATCCATGGGAAGAGGCAGGTAAGAAATGATGATGATGATGATGATGATGATGTGGTGGTGAAGGAATAGTGAGCTACTGAGAACATGCTCAAAGTTCCACACCAGAATTGACCTCACAATCCTTGTATATAAAAATCTATTCAAGTTATATTCAGAGAGGGAAAGGGACTTTGGGTTGTTAGTGATATTAAATGTTAGCAGATATTTCTCATGCCTAATCCTACAACTAAAATTGTAGTATTAGAACCAGAAATTGTGATTAGCACCAGAAAGCATATTCCCAGCACATGTCTTCTACTCTACATATTTAATGTTGAATGAGTATTGTAGTGAAGCTAGAAGATGTTTGTGCTATAAACAGGCAGATCATTGTAAAAGCCTCTACAGAGAACTATGGCTCTTTAATTTCATTTTGTTTTATAATCCTGTATATTTGATTACTTTGCTTTATAGTATATATTTTTGTATTTTACCCAGATAGATTATTTTAAAACTGTATTATATAGTTTTATTTTATTATTCCTTTTTTCTCTCTTTGTGTATGTGTATGCACACATTTTAGATTGTATGCCTATGGCAGGATCCACTGTTTTTGGTTGTTGTATCTGTAAAGTGTCATGTAAATATATGGTGCTATATAAATAGATGATGGTGATGATGATGATGATGATGATGATGATGATGATGATGATGACGACGACAATAATACCCACAGAGGACAATGTTAGATATCCAAATAACGATAGAACGATGGAACGATAGAAATGGAAGAGCATAATATAAATGTTAATAGAGAGATAGCACTAATGATGGCAGACAATGGATTGGCAATATGTTGATGATAAACTAAACTGGATAACTTAATTTAGAAGATGTCCTCATGAGTATAACAACCTCCTTTACATTATAATGATTATATTCATGTTTAATTCACATCATTGAACTGACACTAGTGAAAGGCCACAGATGCCTCTTCTTCCTTTGAGGAAAAAGTTTATTCTTGCTGGAGACTTTTAGTTTGGATTATCAGATGTACATCATATAAAATGCAATTAATAAATCAGCAGCATGAGCCAATCCATACTCATTCAGAAATAAGCCATATAGAATTCAACATGTTTCAAATTGCAATCTAATTCTTAATTCCATTCAACAGTACTGAGTTTTCTGCTAAATGAAACTACTTAAGTATCTAAAGGCATTTCTACACTATGTAATTATAGCACTTCAATACCATTTTGCCAGTGTTCCATCCTATGGAATCATACGAGTTGTAGTTTTCTAAGTTACTTAGAATTCCCTGCGAGAAGGTTCTAGTGCTGTCTTTTATGGAGATCAGTTGCAAATTCTAAGAAGCTCACCCAAATTGCAAATCCCAGGTTCTGTAATATGGAACCATGGCAGTTTGTGGCATCAAACATCTATAATTTTGCAGGGGGCATATATTTTAATTACTCTTTTAACTTAGAGGCCACAATCCTTTCTACGGTTGTGCAAACTTCTGTAATTTCTATAGTGCTCGTGTGGGTTAATCTCGATGGGCAAGATAAGAACTTTAACCTAAATTCATTTTTTAGTCCAAAGAAAGGCTCCCCTGGGGCTGTATGTCACAAAAGCAGACATCTCACACTGATAACCTAAATGGAAACTCTTTAACATTCTCATGTGTGGGCACTGACTTGCCTCTGGAAAGAGACCACACACATGGACTCAAATAGAGGATCCTATAATTGCCCAACATTTTCATGACTTGTTTTGAAGTCGTTTTATCAGATGGGGGGGGGGGGGAGGGATGATGAGGAACCTCCAATAACAATGGTTCATAATTAGAAGCAACTACATGAGGAAACTGATAAACATTTCAGTACAAAGTATTTGTGTAGCGCAGCCCGTAATTTACTCCCCACACTCAGCTGCTTTAAAGCACTAGTTTCACATTACAGGATATCATAATTACTGTTCTGGGGGGTATTTCTTCAAGTGTTGGGTGTCTCGTAGCCATTATTTTTTGGTTATCTACTTCTTTCAGATATAATGATGCCTTAGAATGACATATCCACTGCTTTAACCCACTACAACATGTAACATTTAAATCAAAACATAGAAATATTCATTTGAGAAATGAGAAAAGGATTCTGGCTATACAAAAATATATGTGGAGATGGCAGGCCTATGAGAATACAGGGTTATGCATTAAATAGTGGTTTTCTGTGAGGATGTCTAAATACTTATTTATTTTTATTTGATTTTTTAGCCATCTTTTCTGCCAAAACTGGGACTCAACACAGTTCACAAGACTAGCTCAAAAATGAAAGTTCAAAAAAAAAATACACAAAATTTATAATATTAAAATTTAATTAAATAAATAGTGAAATGGAATTGAAAGACATCAGTGGTTCAGTTTTACTCTGTATACAATGTGTCCATAGCACAAATTTTAAAAGCACGGATGAACAGCTACTCACGGCATCATTCCAGGCATTCTTTGAATCTTGAATTTACATGTGAGATTTTCTGAGGCATTTTTAAAAAAGTTACAAACACTCATTGGAATCACAAGTGTCCCCTGCCACATGTGATTTTTCTGTTACTTCAGTAGAAGAAATCCAAGATCACACAGATTATCAGACAAGGGACAGGACGTCTTTGTTCTGTCCTTTTCCCATCCTTGTCTTGTCCAGCGCAATCGCGGGAAGGACTTTCAGATGATATTTCACTGATCCTGTCATTGTACCATCCTGGAAGTGCAAATGACAGTGATCAAGTGAAAGGCTTTCAAATGATGTTGCATTGATCCTGTCATTGTCCTGTCAGTGGAGTGGAATTGTCCCGTTCTTGCCCTTCATGGATGAACAGGATAAAGACAGGCTTTGCTCCCATTCCCTGTCTGATAATGTCCTACTTCTGTTAAGAAATGTAAATAGCAGTAGTGGATCTCTCTAGCAATAAAATTTGCAAGGCAGAAGCTGAATAACAATCAGTCCCATATCCATCCACCTAGTCACCTACCCATCCATGGTCCTAGCAGAGAAAATAAATAAGCTTAGGGGATTTTTTTAAAAAACATACAAAACTAATTTTACCTACAATTACTTGTACATAATCAAATGCATTTAATAGAGAAGAGAGAAAGAAGATAAAAAAATGGATGCAGGTTTGAGTGAAATGGGAAGAGAATGGGTGCAGAAAAGCAAATGAACAGGAGATCAGTAAACATGCAAAGTAGCAATTAGCATTGGCATGCCAAACTTGCTACCTCTACCAGCCTTAAGTATCAAGCAGACTGAGAGTAACCTAAAAGTGTGAGTTTTAAAGAATTTTCAGACTAGACTATCTAGTCCCACACAGGAGTCAATGAGCTGGCCGTGGGAAGCCCACAAGCAGGACGTGAACACTGTAACACTCTTCTGGTTCTGTTTCCTAGCAAAGAGAATTAAGAAGCATAGCATCTCTGATACTGGAGATAATATATATCCATCAAGACTATATATTAATGGAAATCTTTTGTTCCATTAATTTTTCTAATCCCTTTAGCATGATGTCCAAGTTGGTGGCTATCGATACATGTTGTATGAACAAATTGAATTCTATTGATGTGTTGTGTTGATTTTTGCATTTGTGAATGGTAAAACATGCCCCTGTAGTCCTAGAATTCTCTTTTGAAACTTTTAAAGGCAATTAGCATGACTGGCATCCTTCTGATGACTCTAGTGTGCTTATGAAATCTCACGTATACAGAGGCACTTTGGAGCTTTCAATGTCAGAAAACCTTCAAGGAACATATGGTGATTTTTTCCCCTCGTATAATGTGTGGAGAATGATGTGTGCCTTACGTGAATACTGTCTGCAAGTCATAATCACAGAAGTTACTATTGAGTGGCATTGAAAGATGCTCTTTTGTGAACAGAAAATGTCCTTCCATTCACATAAAAGCCCTCCCACTAATAGAAGGGGGCATTTTTTTGCTGATTTTGTTACTCACTGTGTCCTCATTCCAAGGGTTCCTCATCACTCGAAAGAAAACTTTTGGGAGGCTCAGGGGCACAATGCCTCCCCTCTTCTGCTGGTGGATCTGGAAAAAAATCCAATTTTTAAAACTTCAACTCCCACTTTGCACACTTGTTGGGCATATGGGTGGGGAATTCTGAAAGTTGTGGCCCCCAAAATGGAGCATTTCTATGCTCTGGCCAGAAGCACCATTTCCACAAACCAGAGTTTAGTGATGTACGTCTTGGGATCTTGGGATCTAACTGTTGTCGTGTTTGTTTCAATCATTATAAATAATCAATATTGTGCCCTTAATAATTGAAGACACACACTTGCCATTTAGAAATACAGGTGTAAGAATTTCCTTGGAATTAACACAATAAGGATTTATTATAAAACATTTCTGAAATGCTAAGTTTTCAGCCACTGTTTTTATTTTTGAACTTACTTATCCCATATGGTGCATTTCTTTTACTTTTATTTTGACCACCTCAGCACCTGAACACACTGCATTAAGAAGGACATCTCATATCTCACTCACCCACTCCCTCTGCTGGCCTCTTTGCTGCCTCAGTACCTAGATTTAGCATATTTCTGATGCTTTGCTGAGCTGGATGTAGATTTATGTGCAGCTTCATGACAATGGTAATATCCTGCTTTATTTTGATATGGAAGAAGAGTCTACTGAGTTTAGGAAAAGAGAAATTGTCCCCCAGTCCTGACCTATTTTACTATATTTCTTCAACTGCAGCTATCCACAGCCATTTCCAGCTTGCTTTCTTACTGTGGAGATTATCAGACGAGGAACGGGACGTGATTGTGTGTATAGCGTGATTGTGAAAAGATTTTCATACGACATCGTGCCTATCCTGTCAGCGTTGTTAAACTACAATTGACCGCAATCACACAAAAGACTTTCACATGACATTGTGCTTATCCTGTCACTGAAGTGGAATTGTCCTGTCCATGCCCTTCATTTTGTATTAACAAAAGAATATGTTAAGGCAATTCCACTTCACTAAAAGTTTAATGACAGGATCAAAGCAATGATCGCTGTCACGGATGGGATAAGGATGGGGTTCACTTTTGTCTCCCATCTGATAATTTCTTCTGTTTTCAAAGAAAATGCACAAAATAGCTTTACACAATTACTGAGTCACTGGAGGCTAATTGGAACTTAATGGAGAAACTTGTATAACATGACATGACAAAAGTGACTGAAGCTTTCAATATCAGTTCCTGAGATTTGAGCAGAGAGTCCTAGACACACTTCTCTGTGTCCCCCCCTTTTTTTTCCAAATGGTTTCTAATGATAAGTAACCAAGATCCAAAATCTAGGGCATAGAGGAGGGGGGTGGGGAAAGAAAGAAAGAAAGCTCATGAGATCCAAGAAGGGACAAGGACAATTCTCCTGTTCGAAGAGGTAATACTGGCCTCTATCTACTACTTTGACAGGAAGCACTTGTATGTAATTATTTGATTTTCACCAGTCTACTCATCTCATATGCCCCATGTTCCTCTCTCCAAATGCTCCTGGTGGTTAGAGGATCCACTGAATGGAGATATTGATGGTGGAATGTAGTAGGTAAAAATGGTAAAATCTGAACCTATTTGTGCCAATTTAAATAGGCAAAGATACTACCACCAACTTTCACAGAGTTCTTCGCCATCATTTAAACAGACTGTGAAGCCTTTCAAAAAGGTCTTTGATGTGCTGCCATCTTTAGGAGAAGTGGTCATGGGGTGTGGGTTGCTTACTACCAGTGATGCCATGATTCATGGGCACTTAACCAATATGAGCTTGTGGCATTTCCACAATTACATTTATATATTGTTTAATTTATACCTCATCTTTCCACCAAAAAAGCCACCCAGACATTCCAGATGGCACAGCAAACCATGATGGTGGTTGGGATTACATTTTTCCTCCTGCTGTCTACCCTCCCTTCAAGTGAATCAGACTTTTGAGTACTGGAAAAAGTGCAGTTTCCCACAACTGACATGCTAAGGAAAATATGTTTGGGTCTCTTGGTTGACTTAATATTTACAGGTGTTTTCAAACACCCATTATAAATCCCATCTGTGGAATTGTTTCCCTCAGTAAAACTATAATACAATAATCATGTTTCTGAAACTGTCATTCAGCAGGAAGGCTTGCAACCTTACCTGAGGACAGAATGTATTATCTAAACAAACAATCTAGTTAGTTATATCTAAGTACAAACAATGTGTTTATTTCTGCTTTGAATAATTTACTGCCTTGCCAATCCATTTATCTGATTATAAAATACTGTATTCAAATTATACTTAGTTTAATCACTAATGTTTACTCTGTAAGGCTGCATGAAATTAAATCTTTTATATTACTCATAATTTCCCCATAAATTGTATACACAAAATTACTCTCAAATTCCATTCAAAATATTCCATCTTTTGCTTATGTGACTGAGCCTTATCCCTCCTGCTTACTTTTTTATTATGGTTTTTAAATCCCCTAAAAGGGACAGAACCCTTTCCTACTTAGGTTCTTTCACAACTCAAAATTAAAAAGAGGAATACGAAAAGAATAAATTCATCATTTGCATGTACACACACAATGAGAGGTACATACACTTAGGCTGTAAACTTAAACATTTAGTGTAAATTAAGAGTTAAGGGAGTTACGTTTGAGTAAACATGCATAGTCTTCTACCATAGGATTATGTTTTTAGTGCTGATTAAAATCTTTGGGACAAGTTAGTCCTGGGCACCTTTTCATATTGATTTTACATTACTTAACTGTGATTCTTTTAGCTTGGTTCCAACCCAGTATTTACCACTGGGACATCATATTATTGGACTGGCTTGCTTGAAACTAACCTTTGCCATATGGAAAAGAAGAGAAGTCACAGATCTGTAGGACCTCCAGGGCAACTTCTATAAAATAAACAGACTTTACAGACCTATTCTGCCTGATATTTGTTTAAACTCTGTTGCTTTGCTGCATTGAGACAAATGATCTGAGACCTAATGGGATGATACTTGAGATCTCTCCCTTTCCAAAATGCCCAGAAGAGTATCTGGTGGCGTAGCCTTGTGCTTTCATACATGGATATTATATGACCTATTTTGATTGGTATAAAAATAATAATAATCCTCACCTTCTTTTTTTCCTCTTAGCTGTAGAGGAATGTCTTCTTTGTCTTTTCTGCTTTGCTTATTATGTGCTAATCATGCTGTACAAATAACTAATAACAAAGGTTCCAAAGGCTCTGTGGGAGAAGATGAAGTTTTTGAGATTTATGCTGAAAGACATAGGATGTGTTTTTGCAAGTTTTGTGTGTGTGTGTGTGTTGTGTGTCTCCCGGCATGAGCACTGTGTGTGGCCTAACAGTGTGTCAATGCAAAGTGCCATTTTGCCTTGAAGGCGTTCCAAACCACCCTGAATGCTCACAGGAAACATGGCTCTGTAAAGTAAAGAAACACAAAGGCCAAAATAGTTATTTGTTAATTGTTTCTTCTGTATACTTCTATTTCTGAGACTTTGTAAACATCCTCCCTACTGTCAGGGCATGTTCGTCACAATAGCACCTCAAAGCAGTTTTGCCTGGCTGCAAATACCTCTCCTCATCACAGTCTTTTCTTCTTGCCTTCATTTCTTTAGGAACACTTATTGAATCACCATCTTTTGTAAGCTCTCAGGCATGCTTTCAAAAATACAGCCCAGTTGTTTGTGAAATCCAGTGAAATACTTTATGCTAAAACCCAAGAGAAGTAAGAGAGGCAAAGCTGGCATCTTGGCAAGTTAGTCTCTCTCTGCCAGATGTTCAAGCCAGATGACATGCCACTCACTGTGAGATGCTCCAAATAGCCTCATCTAGATAATAAGGCACTTCTCTTCCACCCTCTAAGGCACAAGAGGGCAACTGTGGTGGTTATGGGAACCAATTTTCTTTCCCTGGGAACTTTTGTGGGGCTGCACAAATGCCAAGGCATAAACCAAGGCCTAAATACCCAAAGGCACAAGAGTCCATCTGATCTTGGAATTTAAACATAGGCTGCGTCCACACTGGGGGAATAACCCGGTTAGGCCTCACTTTCATTGCCTTGGCTCAAGGCTCTGGAATTCTGGGAGTTGGAGTATGTTGTGCGGCCCCTAGCGGAGCAGAGCTCTGCTCGGGGCCCCACAACATACTTCAACTTCCATAATTCCAGAGCCTTGAGCCAAGGCAATGAAAGTGAGGCCAAACCGGGTTATTCCCCCAGTGTGAACACAGCCATAGTCACAGACCTGGTAAGTATATGGCCAATGAATACCAGGTGCTGTAGGCCAGTGTTTCTCAACTTTGGCCTGATACAGATGGGCAAAAAGGGGCATACCGGCACCAATGCTAGGGTTAGGGAGCATGTAGTAACCACACACTCCCTAACCTTAGCATGTATGGGCACCGTCATGGATGCACAGTCCTGTCCACAGGAGGCGCACATCCGTGACGTGTCCTGTGCAAATGGTGCATCACACAGGACACATCACTGCACCGCTGGAGGGCGCTTATTGTGCCTTACAGGTGGCGTAGAAAGGAACTCCAAAATGGAGCTCCTTTTTGGCCTCTGCATCGTTGGTGCAGCAAACAAATGCCTGTGCCAGTGAGGCAGAGGAGAAAGGGGCCGGGCCAGGCCGGGCCGCTCCATTCTCCTCCTGGCTCTGGCTCCTGGGGTGTCTGGGGGCATGAAGCTTCAAGGGCACCGGTGAGACTGCCCTGGCTCCAATCCAGAGCTAAAAGGGGTGGCATAGAGCCGCTCCTTTTGGGCTGCCTGTATCGGCCCTTTGTTTCCTTCCTGTGCCCTCCTTGTCTTACCAGTAGAAAGGTAGTTATTTAAATGGTTTATTTGTAAACAGAACATGCTTTCATTATATTTTTAAAATAATTTATACAAAGTACAATTACACAAAAAATTATATGTTATGTAATTCTCGAGCAATGTAACCCTTGTGCTTGATAGCCAGAAAGAAGCTTTTTTTATATATCCGGTTCTATTGCTGTGTGTGATAACTGAAGATCACTTATGTCCATTCTGTGGCAGGCTGATTAAATAGTTCACATGACTGAAACCTGAATCTACCAAATACAAAGCAGGAAATGCCATGAAAAACAATTTTGCTGTATCCCAAATCTGTGGAAACTTTTTAGATATTCTGCTCTTATCCAAAAATGGTTTTGTTCTTGACTCAAAATTACTTTGACTGCTATGTCACTTTTGCCAGCAGTATGCACAGATCAACTACCGGGCTACAATATCCATGTCCAGCAGATCACAGAACTTACATAAGCAGAACTTACATATCATTATAAATGCTGCTTCAAATGATTCACATACACAATTATCTCATCATCTTTCAATTCATCACTAACTACTGCCAAAGATGAAAACTGTGCAAATTCTTGACAACCAGTATAGATGGCATACAGCTTGACCTTTCTAGGAAGCCGTGTAATAATCTCTTTGCTTGAAAAAAAAGATCACAACTGCCCTGTAGCTGTTTGTTTAACAAACTGAACTTTTCAAAGACATCGCACAGGTATGATATATCACATTTAATGGAGGTCGTCTTCTGTTCTCTGAAAAATGTTGCAATTGAGTCCCACAAAACAACAAAGCCTTTTAACAGACAGTGGATTTCTGTATGCAATAATAAGCATGTGAACTCTTTGTTATTGTCCTCAGAAAGCTGTTGAAACAGGCAGTCTTGAAGTGCATTTGATTTAATGTAATTTACTTCTTTTATTACAATCTGTAAAGATGCATGCAAGCACCCTGCTAGTATTTTTTATACCATGTGCTGTTGGTGAACTATGCAGTGAATATAGAATACTTCTGGCACAACACCTAAATATGCAATAAATCCTCTGTATCTACCTGTCATAGAAGCAGCGACATTGGTAGCCCAGGCCAAAACATCCTTTCTCTTTCTCACTGGAGTACCTCTTTACTTCTTCAGTGTTGGAGTGTGGAAGTGGAGGGAGAAGGAAGTGGAAGAGATGTTGCCAGAGTGCGTGTGACAATCCATCCACTGGGAAGCATGGTCACTGCTCTGTTCACTCTATACTTCTCTGTTTTCTTTTTGTTTTTGTTTTTTCAGTCACTCCTCTGTTTTCTTCACTTCTCACTTCCCTCTGTGGTTCGTAGTCTTGTGCTGTGGCTCCCCATTTACATAATTTTCACCTGTGCCCCCTTTGGAAAATCCTGGGGCCCTCAGGGAGCTATATTTCAAACCAGCTTCAGGACAGGATACAGAGTTGAGACTGCCATGGTTGCCTTAGTCAATGATCTCTATCTGGGCATCAACAGGGGAAGTGTGACACTGCTGGAACTCTTGGACCTCTTGGTGGCCTTCGATACCATTGACTATGGTAGCTTTCTAGAACTCCTGAGGGAGCTGGGAATTGGAGGCACTGTGCTCCAGTGGCTCCATTGCTGTCTCTCAGGCAGATTCCAGATGGTGATGCTGGAAGACAACTACTCCTCTAAAAGGGAGTTAAAATCTACAAGGTGTTGGTTATCACTTTTAAAGCCCTACATGGCTTGGGCCCATGTTACTTGTGGGAACACTTCTCCCTACATAGTCCTCCCTGCACTCTCAGAACCTCTGGGAAGCACTTACTGCAATCACAAAAGACTAGATTGGTGTCCACTTCCCAGAGGACTTTTATTTCTGTCACCCTAAATTTATGGAATGACCTGCCAGAAGAGGTTTGTCTTATTACCACCTTAGATGCTTTTAAGAAAGCTGTTAAGATGGATCACTTCCAGCGGGCCTTCTCATCTGATCCTGTGTAAAATTGCTCTATCCACTTCTATACTCCAATTCATTGATTATGTTTAGATAAGAATTGTAACTTTTAATTTTGTTTATTGTATTATGAGGGTTAATTTTATCATTGTTGATAGTATTTGTATTGTGCTGTACTATTGATTGTATTTTGTCCAGTTGTAATCATGTCTCAATCTGCAGGGAGAGGTGGGAAATATATATAAATAAATAAATGGCCCTCAGTTGAGAAACACTGCTGTAGGCAACATTTCAGAGGAAGGAAGTGGAAAAGCCTCTGAGTATTCCTTACCTAAGAAAATACTAAGAAATTCATGGGGTCTTCATAAGTTGACAGGTGGTTTGTAGCATGCACATACACAACCCAAAATGCAAAGAACAAAAGTTCTCAAGCATCCCCATCAGGAAGTGCATTTCTTGAGAAAGTAAAGCTGCAGATCCAATATTCCAGGCCAAACTCTTCAGGGCCAAGTCAGGGGAGAGTTTTGCCTGCATTGCAACGGGCTTGTTCATCTTTCCCTTGCTGTTCATCATTAAACAAGAGATAACTTCTATACTATTTCCCAGGCTTTTTATATGAAGAGCCCAACCCAGCTCCCAGCCAAGGAAATGGAGGGCTGTTCGATCTGACAGGTCCAAGGAGTATTCAGCCCCACCCTCCATCCCTAGCAGGCACTGTTTTAGGGCATTCTGCTGGATGTTGCTGATAGAAAAATCACTGATTGTACATATGTGCCTGCTGAACTTTCTGCGGGCTTAACAGGGGGCTTTATGGCAGAGGCCCAGGTTACTTGAAGCTTGGAAAACTTGTTTTAAAAAGGATGGATGCTGAACCCTACAGCTCTGAACAGTGGTGGGATTGGAACCAGAGCATCAGCCACCCACTGTTCAGTTATGGAGGGCTTCCGTATGTCATTATACCCATTGATTTTAAAAGCAATTTTCTGACGTCTTCCATTTGGTGCTTAATAATAATAATAATAATAATAAAGTTTATTTATAACCCGCTCCTCTAATGAAATACTTCATTTTGTGCTGCATTCTATGTTTAATGCTAGTTCATTTTAGAATCATAGTCATAGAATAAAAGAGTTGGAAGTTGGAAGACACCACAAAAACCACAAAAAACAAACGACAAAAACAAACACACAAAAACCACAAAAAACAAACTACAAATCCCAGGATTCCATAGGATGGGGCCATGACCATAAAAGTAGTGACAAACTGCATTATTTCTGCAGAGATTAGATGTTACATAAATTTACCGATTGAATGGGTCTGTTTCATAGTTGGAAAGTCTGATCTGTTATAGTTACATTTTGTTACATTTTGTATTGGGCCCAAAGAAATGATATTCGGGCACTGAGGCATACCTGGCTGGTGGATTCTGCTGCATGAGCTTTTATCATATGCAATCATTTTGTCATGTGTAATAAGATGTGTAGAACCACATTTGTTTGTACATGACAATGTGGGATTTCATTAATGTATCCCAAAGAGGACTGACTGTCCTGGTCTCCTTGCAATAGTTCTTTGTTTAGTTCAGTCTTTAGCTTTCTTCCTTTTTCTGTTGTCCTTAGATCCCTTAACTGACTGTTTTTTTTAGATAGCTCAATGATCTTGAGAATGCTCCATTTATTGATAGCTTTGGATTTCTGAGCCAAGAATGAAGATTAGAGCTGTGCTCTTCCTGGAGTCCTTTCCTACCAAACATATGTTCCTAAGTTTCCTAGCTTTTTTGTTTTTCCAGAGAAAAATGTAGACAAACCACTGGCATAGTGAAGACAGTTTAGAGTCAACAATCTAGCTTTGTTAAACAAATACAAATTAGGAATCTAGCCTTGGTTTACTTTGCTGTCAGTCTAAATGCAAGTTTACGTGAAGTAGATTCTTGTGTTGACCATTTTTTGATTGCATGCATGGGGCACAATGATATGAAGGCAGGGATGCAAGACAGGGAAATCAGCATGTGCCAAATGGTACAGAATGTATGAAAACATGATGTTAAAGATACAAAGCCAAATCTTGTATGATAACACAAGAGTTTCGGCCGGATCAAGTTATTCCAAGTGTTACTCTCTTTTAGATGATGGTAGTTCTACATAACATTTCTCATACACATTAATTGCAATTGTCAAGTGTTTGCCAAAACACAGAAAACTGTCATTGAATGGTTTTCATATTGCATCTGCTATCAATCAGTGGAAAAGAAGTTGTGAGGCAACCACTTCAATTAATTGTAGTAGTTTTCAAAGAGGTAGCTATGTTAGGCCCCCATTCCCACTACATTTTGATTCAAAGTGTGAGGTGGGCTATATGACCCTTGTTCACACTTGAATCGACTTCCGATCCTCATCGGATCGATTAGTGGAAGAAAGGACCGGGTTAAAAGCAAATAGCCCAGGCTTTCCTGACACTAGTTTTAAAGTGGTCTTTTTCGGAAAACACGATTCTGAAGTGTTTCCAGTAAGTGGGAACGCTGGTCAGAATCGTGTTGTTGTTTTTTTGTTTTGTTTTGTTTTTGGAGGAGGGTATTGAACGCAAAATCAATCTTGTGTATTTGCGATCTTGTGCATTTGTGATCTTGTGCATTTGCGATCAATATAATGAGGAAAAACACACACACACGCACACACGGTCCTGGGAGGTCCTTCCTTCCTTCCTTCCTTCCTTCCTTCCCCCCTTCCTTCCTTTTTTTTCCTCTTTTTCTTCATTATGCTGATCACAAATGCACAAGATCACAAATGCACAAGATTGCATTTGTGATCTTGTGCATTTGTGATCAGTATAATGAAGAAAAAGAGAAAAAAAGGAAAGAAGGAGGAAGGAAGGAAGGAAGGAAGGAAGGAAGGACGGACCCCCCAGGAGCAAGTGTGTGTGTCTGTGTGTGTTTTCTTTTTCCTCATTATACTGATTGCAAATGCACAAGATCACAAATGCACAAGATCACAAATGCACAAGATTGATTTTGCAATCAATACCCCCCGCAATAAAAAAAAAAATTCTCCTGCGGGAAGGGGTTGGGGGATTAAGGGCTGTCACTTTACATGGCAGGTCCAGTGGGAACGACAAGCGTTCCTGGCTAAGAAAGCAGTTCCAAACAAGGCCCCTTTTCATAGTGTGAATGAGGGGCCTTTTGGAATCGCTTTCATAAGCGGAGCACAGCCTGGTTCCAATGCAGGTTTTTCCTCAAGTGGGAATGGGCCCTTAGTTTCATGTGGCATAAACAGGAGAAAGGCACTGTAAGTGGGGGGGGGGGGGGGGGATAAGAACTGTGGTAGCATTTTTAAGAATAAGGCCTTAATATCACTCTATACTGCATCTAAAGAAGTGGGTTTATATCCATGCCAAATTAATTATGCTAAAAAATAAAATTTTAGCTCATGCTAAAATAAAAACCAGTTAGTCTTAAAGGTGCTGCCATTTTTCTTCCCCTCCCTTCCTCCTTTTTATATCTCAATTAATATGAGAACTGAGTTAAAATGGAGATCATTGGTCCTCATCCTAGCGGGGACTGATATTTGAGGAATAACATCTTGTCCATTTTAAGATGGCTATGTGATTTTACAAATGAGGAGATGGTTATGGGGTTGGCTGTGTGGAAGTCAGGGATGGTTGGACTTTGAAAACTAGGCTGCCTGAACTAGGAGACATACAGTATTATTATTTTTTTAAAGGATCAGTTTTCTTTGGGGGGATGTCAAAAGAGCACTTCAAAGTTATTGAAAGAGACACTTTATAATATGTTTTTAAAACACACATTGATTACAGAAAAATAATATTGATATGCAGGTATTGTAATATGAAATGGTGGTGATTATTTCAGGAAACAGCACTACACCAAAAATGCCTAGCATTCTGAAAGAATTTTTATCACAAAATCCAACTGGCATGCATCCCTGATAGGCTCATAAGCTTGCAAATGAAGGAGAGCTTATTTACTCGCATATCTTCTGGGGCCTGTAAATTTAGCAGCAGAAATTCTTCTGAGGCCTATAAATTTAGGAATAGGAATGACTCCTGCAACCAACTGCCTGACTTGTGGAGAGAAAAATGTCAGAATTTATTAAAGAACTCTGGGACGTGTAGTTCTGGAGCTTAATTCCAATTGTGAAAGGAGTGTAGAAAGACTGTATTTCTCATGCTCAGATGTACCACTTTCTTTTTAGCATTACTATAAAATGGACATACATAGTAAGGAAGTGTGAGAATTGTTGGGTGCCCTGGCGGTGAACTGGAAAACCAAGTTCCTTCTCTCCCTCCTTTTTTTCCACAATTTGGAAAGTTACATTTAAAACTAAAGAATTTAATGACGTTCTAAGATCCAGATCAACATTTTTCAACATTTTTACCCTGGAGGAAGTAATTTCCACAGTGATATCGGGATGGGCCAGAATACTCCAGGAGTAGCTGGAGTATTCTGGCTCTACCTCATTACCTGGGTACTCTGAAGCAACAGTAGGCAGTTAATTGCACACATATCCTGTTGTGCCACCTGCCATTGCCATGGCTGGTCACTCCCTCTGAGACCAAAGATGCCCCGCACCAATCATATGGCTGGGCACCTCGTTCTGACCTGAGAGGGAGTGACTCATCCTGCTGTTGCTGCCATCAGTAAAGTGGGATGCAAAGTGGGAAGGCAGCCCAGCATCACCCTGGAGGGGTCTGGATCTTCTGGGAAGAACCAGAGTAAAATGTGGATTTATTTGATCAGTTGTACAGATGGTATAGCATGGATTCTATGCTGAACTGGCTTTGCATCATATGGACAGTTTGCACCAGAACCAAGGATTAGGCTGTATGTTCTCCAGATTGATTGCCGTGAGAATGGGTGTGGATGTGTTATTTGGCCTGTGCAGACACAGCCCAGGTCCTTGGGAACCCCTGAATAAATATTATCATATCTCCAGCTTGTAAGAATGTTTATTTTTCCCCCAATTATGATCTCTCTTGGAACCCCTAGTGACCTCTTGCAGATCTCTAGGGGCCCAGGGAACCTTGCTTGAAAAAACTTGACTCAGATTGTCTTCTGATACTCTCCAACTGTCCTGATTTGGCAGGGACAATTCCAGTTAATCCTCTGTCATCCTACTTTTTCAGCTACTTTAGAACTGTCCTAGTTTATCTCCTCCCACATTCACCCTTTGTTCTCAGCTTATTTCAGTTACTGCAGACTAAGTTCAGTGTGCAAGAGGAGTTTGCACTTAATTAACTTAGCAATGGGAAGAGGAGTGGAAGGGTAGAATCTTGCCCTTCGTAGTCTGAGGCAAAAGCAAACTGCCGCTGTCTCACCTAGCTTGTGTGCTCTTCCTCATTAAAAACTTTTGCCATCTTGACCACACTCTGATATTGTTTGGTCATGTGTCCCAGTTGTCAACAGTGAAATGTTAGAAGGTATGTCATCCTACCAGTGCTTAGATATGGATAGTACCAGCATGTCATTGCATTCATTTCTCTTACAAGTAATTTTCCAAACTCTGTTTTCAGGGGTAGACTATAAGATACCTCCTCAGTCCTCTCCATTCTATCCATACTCTTCTCCATCTGTGTGGGGTGGCTGGGGGCAGAGAAATATATAAATCCTCATATTTGTGTGTGTGTGTGTGTGTGTGTGTGTAAAGACTTATTTGGTAGAAACTGTCCTATAGATCATGTGAGTTGATTTACGGCGAGGCTCTATCAGAATTAGAAGTGCATTTTGTAACAAAGAAGTTTTGCTGTGTGTAACTTTTAATAAGTTAAACTCAATGAAATAAACAAAAATGTAACTGCACAGAGCAACAGAACATGAGTCTGAATTATAAACTGGCTGCAAGAATTCCTGGAAAAGATTTTAGGAAGAGAAACTGTGATGATGGAAGTATGGAGATCAGAAATGGGAAGAACAAAGATAATACCTGTTTTCTCTAGCTTTTATCTGAAAAAATACTGTATTTCCTGCTGCCGAGTATTTGAACTGCATTGTGTTCCATAGTCTGTCTTATTTTAAAACAGTTTAAAGTGGTAGTGACTTTATAAATCACTGCTTTTGAATTCTACCAGTCTCTTTCCTTGGTAAAAAATAAAGTGGGAGCGGATGTGAGAGAGGTAGAAGTAGCAAAGAGGTTATTAATATAGACGTTTTGGACAAAAAAAAAAAATCATGAGAAGTTGATATTAGCATGACCTCTGGAATAAACTGTACATAGCGTGTCTGAGGCTGGATTCTTGAGTTGGAGATTCATTCATATGTATAGAATCCTCTTCACTTTCAACTGTTGCTGTAGTTTAGCCATGGTCAAAAGAGACTCAAAAAGCTTTCATGCCAAGGCAGATAAAACGGACAGTTATACTCCCCGGCTGGCATGCTTACTTTGTCTCTGCTGCTAAACAAAAGGTCTCTGTGCAAGGTCACTGCATAATGAGCCCCCATTCAGTTGTAAATACGTTGTTGATGTTTCCGTCCCACTGCAGAACAAAGAGAAATGTCCCAATTCAGGTCAACACTTTGCAACATCATCATTTGATGAGAAAAATAATTTTTGTCATCAGTTGTCTGCTAAGAATCCCTGTTTCATGGGAAGCAGGCTTTTCAGATAGATTTGACACCGACTGTGATGTCAAAGGCTTGTCATTGGCCTCTTTAATCTTAATTGGTGAGCTCAGCTCAGAGCCTTACTGTAGGGTTTGCACACTTGGGCAGTGTGCTTCAGACCTCTTTGGTCTTTTGTCCTTCAGGAAGTCATGGCTGGTGGCTGAAATAAAATGTCTGCTTCAGTTGGCAGGATGAGGATAACACCTTTAAGCTTATAATCATAAACCTAAAGGAGAATTGTGTATCATTTAGGATAGTGCATCAACAGGGAATCGTAGAGCCAAGTTTAAATCTGGCCCTGCTAGGATCTCAGTTTGGCCAACTGGGATTTTCTAGCTGCCACCCCCTTCCTCACCATCTGCGTGCTTCCAGCTTTTGTATTGTTCAAACCCCCTCCCCCATTCTCAAAGGTTGAACTGCCTCCCCTAAAACTTACTTACTGGCAGTAAGTGCTTTAAAGCATTCTGATACAAGTTGAGCACCCCAGTGCAGAAACCCGAAACCTGAAAACCTCCCCACTCCAAATGTTTTGCTCCTAGATGCTCGCTTCCACCTTTGGGACAATGGCTGTGGTCCACATGCTCATTTATCTCTGAGATCCTTTCTCCAGCCTCACATCTCTTACACAACACAAGTAGTGAATGAACGAAAGGCTGGAGAGAGATGTGAGGCTGGAGAGAGATGAATGAGCAGGAATACTGCAGCCACCATCTCAAAGGAAGAAGTGGACAGCTTCCAGCAAAAGGATCTGAGTCTGAAGAGAGACTGAGGACCTATGAAATGAGAGAAATCCAAGGGTAGTGCCTGGTGCAAATCTATGCCTTCCAACATTTCATAGATCTTCACATCTCTCTCCAGCGTCACGTCTCAACCCAGCCTTGCAAATACAATACAGGTACGTCCATAAATAAATAAATAATCAATTCCAACTCCAAAATGTTCTGGTCCCAAGCATTTTTGGATGATGGATACTCAACCTGTATTTTATATCCAAAATAAAGTATGGGAAGTACTTTTAAAAGATGTCACATGTATCAACATTTAATTGCATAAAAATTATTTCTACTGATAATGACCTCCTTTGTGACTGGGCTCTTAGTTAACACATTCTCATTTCCCTTTTATATTTCACAAACTGCACACATCTTAGAAATGGTCCATAAATATTCATATTTTGTTATTCTATATTACTTTATTGGATGACCTAGAGCTTTGAAAGGCATTAGAATTAATGGCCTAATACAGACAGGCAAAAGGGGTGTGTGTGTGTGTGTGTGTTCATGCCTGCATGAAAGTGTGGCCTTTAGATGACCCATACTGAGAAAAAAGGAGAAACTCAGACATTTTATAAGCAACTGAGAGAATGGGACAGCAGTGGGTTAAACAGGATTGTCCCTGTCCAACTGGGGCAGCTGGAAGGTATATAAGAGGGGAATTGCTGTCCAACAGATGTGTAGGGTGCCAGGCTGAGAAAGCTGGATTAATTAAGTATTAAGTATCAATGCCTCTCAGGTACATAGCTCAGTACAACTGTCTGAACTGTAGACCAACTCTTCCACCAGTAGGATGAAGGATGGCATATTTAGATCCATCCTATTGCCTTGGATTTTAAGTGTCTTCTGTGTTTCTATAACAGGGATGTCTGTGTGATTTCTCCCTTCCATCTGTATGCCATGCTCCACATCCCATGTCATTCTGAAGTGTCTCTCAACCCCCAGAAGCAGGGTTTTGGGTTGTCTGTTTGTGTTGAAGAATTGCAGGAGGCTGCAAAAGTAATGCAAAGAAGGGATCTCCCTATTTTATGAACAGAAACATAAATGCATAGAAGAAACATTATAAACCAAGCATAGAATCAGGCTTAGATAATTTGTATCACATTTTTCTGTTCAGAATCATCTTTTTAACACTGCTGTTCTGAGTATTATGCATTATTACAGTTAGGGTGTAAATAAAGACGCAAGGCATTACAGAGAAGAACTCTTCTGGATGGTGTCAACATTTGTCATCTTCTGGTAAACTTTTAGTGTTGCATCACGGACTGCATCACAGGTTGTGATGTAAAATATTTATCATATTTTCATGTGATCCATTTTTATTTTCACTAATATTTTACATGTTTTATGTTCAGCCGGCAAGAAGCAATAAATATTTATGTAATAAAAGTAGAAGACTGATGAAGGTAGAATTTGAGGGAGAGACTGAATTACACCACTTTGTGGTTTTTGAAATACAGGATCAAAAACGTTTTTGTTTTGTAAACATTGATTCAGACTAATCTTCTACAGGTGAAGTCCAAAATTCTGAAATCTGAAATATTCTAAAAACCAAAACTTTTTTCAAAAGTGACACCTTTTTCTCCTGATAGTTCAGTAAACACAAGCTTTGTTTCATGCTCAAAATTATTTTTAAAATAGTGTATAAAATTACCTTCAAGCTACACGTATAAAGTGTAAATGAAAGATAAATTAGTTGTGTGTTTACACTTGGATCCCATCACTAGGATATCTCATTGTGTATGTATTTACACAAAACTAGATAAGATCCTAAAGAGTAAAGACAAAGTACTAAAAATCAGAATCATCCAAGCCATAATATTTCCCAACACCATGTTTGGATGTGAGAACTGGACAGTGAAAAAAATGGATGTGATGAGCTGATATGTTGCCTTGGCTTCTTGCAGTGAATCACAGTTTAGGCAGACTGTGAGGGAGGGGCTGAGGGTGGATTACAGGGTATAAAAGCAGGAGTGAGTGACTAAGAGAGCTTCTTCAGTGAGAGTCAGATAAGGAATTTGA
Source organism: Urosaurus nigricauda (assembly GCA_034509955.1). Taxonomy (NCBI): domain Eukaryota; kingdom Metazoa; phylum Chordata; class Lepidosauria; order Squamata; family Phrynosomatidae; genus Urosaurus; species Urosaurus nigricauda. Next base: position 78,686,633 of record JAOEGL010000002.1, on the reverse strand, counting down.
CTGGGAGTCGGAGAGGGATTCTGACATTAGAGGGAGGGACTGGACATACTGCCCCTGAAAGATGGCTCTGTGCCAAACCTGGGAATGCTGGGATGGCGACGCGGCAACCACACACCATACCCCCGACCTGGCAGGTCCGCAGTGCAAAAAGAAACTGCAAAAGCGGCTTCTCTTTATAATGTAGAAATGGTGCCACTGCTGCTGTGGCTCTTCCACAGCTCTTTGGTGCAGCATGTCTACACGCTATGCCAAAGACACAGCATGACATGCCCACAGTGTGATGGGGTGTGTGGCATGATGCCAGCATGACACCGGCTTGATTGTGGGCGATGTGCAGTTGCCACACCCCCAGTCTGCCCTCACACTGGCATTTCTTGCCTGTCTGTGGAGGGCCAGAGTTCACTTAGGTTAGTCCATAGGGGACAGTGATATGCCTGCAAGTGTATGTTAATGCAGCCGCACAAAGTTGAAGTAACCCACCTAAGATACTTTCTTGCTTTATGTTATTTAATAAAGTTACTGTTTATGCTTTATAATCAATGGTTATCCGAATGAATTCTAGACATTAGAAACAAGGCAACCACACCACCTAAGATATTGACTTGGTTTGGGGAAGACACTTAGGACCCTGGCCGTATACACTTAGGGAGAATGTTAAAAAGGCAGAAACAGGGCAGGTGTCAGTGACTAGGGGCCTTCGATGGATAAGAGGTAAAACTAACCTCAGGTGTATAAGAAAGGTCTGTCACAATGAATAAGAAAAAAATCAACTCATGTGAGATGTAGTGCTGGAGAAGAATGCTGAGGATACCGTGGACAGCCAAAAAGACAAACAAGTGGTCCTAAAACAAATTAAAATGGAATACTCCCTGGAAGCCAAGATGACGAAACTGAGGCTATCATAACTTTGGCCACATCATGATAAGACATGACTTACTTGAAAAGACAATAATGCTAGGAAAGATGGAGAGCAGCAGAAAGAGACGAAGACCACACACCAGATGGCTAGAATCACTTAGGGAGATAAAGGAGATGAATCTACAAGACTTAAGTAGAGAAGTGGAGGATGGGGGGGCTTGGAGATGTCCCATCCACAGGGTTGCCATGAGACGGGACTCAAGGGCAGTTAAGAACAAGAACAACAGTGTGTATGCAAATACAAGTATTAAAAAAACCAAAAACCCAAAATCTGAAATCTGAAATCCAAAACACTTATGGTCCCAGGTACATGATAAAAGTATTCTATTCTTATCCATTACTAAAAAGCCCATTTCACATCCTTTTCTTTTGGAATAAATGCTTAAAGTGTTTTAAATACAATCAGGAATCCTGTGGCACCTTAAAAGTTAAGTTATATAGCCCACAAATACTAATGCTATGAAACACATATTAGGATTTAAGGTGCCACAATAATTATTCTGTCACAAGTATCTTTGTTGTTGTTGTTGTTGCTGCAAAGGATAGTTTCTTTACTGAAGTATTGTACAGCTGTTCTGTGCTGACAGTTTTGCATTGTTAATGCAATGATTGTTAAGACTTTAAAAAATCAACAAGAGTCTTATGATTTATAATGCAATTGCAGATTTGCAGAAATAAATCCTAAAATGCACACATCACTGTAGCAAAACACTTCCTGCTGTTGTTTATTTGTTGAATTCTGTACATTCCCCTACAGCAAAGCTTTGTGTGGAGCTCATGATGTGATCAAAGAGAATATACATAATTAAGGTACTTGAAACATGAAAAGATACTATTAATAGGATTTCTTTTTATTGACTATTATCAGTTTTAGTGACATGATATAGAAATGTTTCCTTCATGTGTTATTAGGCAAATGTCGATTGTAAGTGCCTGGAAGTGATTTGGATGCCCTATAGCAATGGAAATATCAAGGGAAGAAACAATTAATTATAGACCAGGTGTGCCAAGTACAGAAACCCAATTTCTATCACCTAGGCTGAGTAATTTGCTAATGAAAGTTTTCATACCTCATGCCTCCTCCAGATTGTATGTGGAGGGGATGATGTCAGGATTACTTTAAACCCTTAAATACCAGGTTGATTGGGTATTCTCTTTTTGGCTGCTAGCACTGTAGGGGGAAAATAGTTGAATCCTTTCCAGTCACAGAAAACCTTGTACTTAATAGAAGCAACTAGCTAAATGTTGGCTTCTGCTCTGCTTAATTTTGGTTTTGTAAATTACAGAGTACAGTAAATAGGATGCTAATATTCTTATAACACACCACCACACTTCACTGGTGCCTGTTGCCAACAGCTGTCACTGTATTTGGAGAACATGAATTATGTGTTGCAGTACTGTGTGAGGCAGTTTGTTATTTTTGTCTCTTCAAATAGATCAATGGGAGTTCTGTGGTGGGGGTAGGATTCAATGACTGCATGCACTGTTAAGAGTTTCATGGGATGTAATGCTATTCCAGTTATGAAACTGAAATTAGAATAGTTGTGTGTTTTGATAGGATTCTTCGCTAATATCTGTTTATGAGTTTCCTTCTCAACTCAGAGTGGTGCTATTAGCATTGAAAAGTATCTGATGGATAATCCTCCAGGTAGTCAATGGTCTACCTCCTCTCACAAGAACCTGCAATCTGCTTCACTGAGGTTCCTCTCCAGATATTCCTGTCAATGGGTGACTATTGGCAAGAGGCTGTCTTCTGTGATAGCACTTAAACTGTGAGTCTTGTCCTAGACATGGGCTCCTGATGCTTTCCTTGCAATCATTTGGACATCTCATGAATACCATCCTGTTGACAACTTACCAAGGAGTAATGAGACCAGACACAGAGAGTTGGCTTAACTAAGGAGCACTTTATTGATATAGAATCTATTTACATCATAACGATCCCAGAAGAAGCCGGTGGGGGGGGGGGGGGGAAGCAACCTGATATGAATTCAGCTGAGGCCAGGTGTCACCCAATGACTACCTCCACAGCCTTCCTTTGGGTTAAACACCTGACCCTGGGGGCAATCCAATAACTGAGTTGCTCCCGGCTGGCCTTCTACTGGAAGGCAAACACAGGGTGCTCCCACCCAAATCCCAGGCTTTAATAAGTGAGAGCAAAACCCCCAGGTACACTTCAAGGGTCAACTCATTCTCCAACTTCAGGTCCCAGGGCCCTAGGGCACAGTTCCAGAGCCCTAACCTACACCAAAAGGGTGTCAAGGTATACACAAAAACTTTGATGATCTCCCCACCCCCACCCCACTACAAGCCATGGACAAGGGACAAGCATCTGTATAGCTCCTTTGAAATTAAGTTAAGGACTATATTGCTTAGGGAAGCCCCAGAATGCCTCCTTTTAACTATGTATTAAGAAGCCAAGCCTTCCCTCCATTCCATCTGCCTTGGTCCAGGCCCCAGAGGGAGCGAAGAACCACTGGACCTCATCCCCTTCCCACCACCTTTCTCTTTTCCTTTTGTGTTGTCTCTTTTAGACTGTAATCCTGAATGCAGGGAACCATCTAATTTAAGATTGTATGTATAACATTGTGTAAATTTACAGCACTATATAAATAAAGGTTAATAACAATAAGTTTAGACTAAAGCTCAGAAGAGATTGACCACCAGCCCCAACTACCGTTTAATTACCTTTAGCTGCCTTATCTAGATTTACTTGCTGATTTACATCTGCTGCTTTTATGGTCAAATTAAATACTAGAATTTTTATTGATTTTCATTTTACTCATAGGTAGACACATGTGATAACTTAGAAACACTAATTGCTTGTACAGGATGATTTGACAAACAGGGAGTACTGTCTTGGGGGAAAAGGTCAGGTGTAAAAAAAGTGATTCATGGAATCCCTCTTAATTTAAGATTTTGCTATTTGACTCTGACTCAGATTTTGAGTTGCTGTATTCACTAACCTGCTGTATAATGTAGCACTATAAACTCAATATACAATGGTGCACTATGATGTTATTCTACTGAGATTATCTGAAAGCAACATTGAAAGAATGTCGTTAATACCAACATTTAAAATGAGAAGATGTGTTTAATGTTATAAAGAAACCCTTCTAAGATCTTTCCAATATGCTACTTATGTATCCCTTCCCTTGGTGTGTGCTTGAACACATGTTTAACTACAAAAACATAGCTCTGGTACCTGGGGATGGGGGCAATGGCATGAAGAGTGCAAAAGAGGGTTTGCAGCAGAAAATAGTCAAAAGCAATCCCTCAAAATATGAATTAAGTTCCAGAGTTTAGAAAGCTTGCTTTTTGGGACTACTGCTCCCATTATTCCCTATTGTGGGATTTATAGATTTTTAGTTAAAATAATAAAGTTTCAAATTCTGTATGGAAGTTACCTTTTAGGGAGTCATAGCATTTCATTTACTTTTTGTTTCATCTGCAGTGATTGGCAAGAGCTATCCAGAGTTTCAGAGGGGAGTTTCCCTATCACTTATCTGCACTTATCTTACTTGGACTCCTAGATCCCTTTCACATGTGGTCTCATTCAGCCAGGTGTCCCCCATCTTATATCTGTACATTTCATTTTTCCGCCCTAAGTGCAGTACCTTACATTTCTCTGTGTTGAATTTCATTTTGTTAGCCTTGGCCCAGCTTTCTAGTCTATTCAAGTCATTTTGAATTTTGATCCTGTCTTCTGGACTATTAGCTACTCCTCCTAATTTGGTGTCATCTGCAAATTTGATTTTCCTCTCTCTTCCTGGACTATGCCCTTCAACTGGCAGAAGAGACGAGATGACAATCTGTGCATCATTTCTTTCAGCTTCTTACCCATAGCCTTGTAATCCCTTCTGATATTTTGAAGGCTGTGGCTTGCTGTGTCATTCGTTCCCACGTGGACCAAAAGGAAGGGGTATTTGTCAGTAGGTTTGACCAGTCTTGTCAGTCTCTCTGTCACATCACGGATCTTTGCCCCAGGGAGACAACACACTTCCCGAGACATCTTGTCAGGTCCACAAGTCACTCTTTCTGTATTCCTCAGCAAGGAGTCCCCCACCACAACCACACGCCTCCTCCGAGGCTTAGCAGCAACTGTTCTCTGTGATGGAACTCTTAGGCTCCCCTGCTCTGTCTCTGAAGACTGTCCATGATGCTCTTCATCGTCCTCCTTGTTAAGGGATGAGCTTCAAATCGATTCTGTAGCTGCAAGCTATCAGAACGATCCCTGGTTTCCCTTCATCTGTGAGTGACATTCCTCCAGCTGCCTTCCTCCTGTGTACATGAAGTGACAGTCTCCTCACTAGCGACTTCCTCTGTGTGGTCCCCATCCAAGACCGTTTGTTCTGTTCTGTCAAGGAAAACCTCTTGCTCCCTGATATGTTGAAGTGTAGCTATGTGGGCCTCCAGCTGCTGCACTTTCTCCTCCAACAAGGCTACCAAGTTGCATTTTGGGCATGTGAATTTTCCCATATTGGTAGGCTAGAAGACAAACATCCCACAAGTGTTGCAGGTGACTGCGGTCGTCCCCTCAGTGTCCATACTGAGAAGTCTTAATTAGTCCTTGAAATAGGATTATGGGCTTCCCTCTCAGAAAAAAAAATCCCCTGATAAACAGCAAGGTTAAAGGCCGCTGGTGACCTGGTACTGATAAAAATTCTGGCTCTGGGAAGGGTTATAAAGATTAAACTCTCACCCACTTAAAAATAGCCACCCAGAACTGCTCTCCTCCTCCTTCTCTCCAGCAGGAACTGGTCTAGAAAGGTCTAGAAAGGCTCTGGGAGGGGTTATATAGAGCTAGACTGCTAGCTCCTAGCGACTCACAGAAGCTCCACCACCAGCTGGAACTTTCGAGAAAGGTCCAGAAAGGCTCTGAGACTGCTAGCTCCACCTCCTAATGACTCACAGGTGTGACTCACAGAAGCCTCACCCCCAGCAACAACACACTCTCCCAAGAGGTTTCAAAGATTCAACTCTCACCCACTTAAAAATAGCCACCCAGAACTGCTCTCCTCCTCCTTCTCTCCAGCAGAAACTGGTCTTCTATACTACACTCAACAGCTGTCTTTTGGAGGGCGAAGAAATGTTAGCTTAAGGTTAGTTTAATATATAAGTCAAGGAGGCAGAAGCAATTTCCTTCTGCCTGAGTCTAGGAAGAAGGGCAAGATTCTTTCTCTTATTATATTCTCCCTCTTGCTGAGGTAACTGAATGCAAACCTCTTCTGCACTTTGAACTCAGTTTGCAGCAGTTCAAGTAAGCTGAAGAAGAAGGGGAGAGTGGGAGGAAAGAGAAACTACTAGAGCATTTTAAAAGTAGCTGAAAATGGGATGAAAGAAGAATATCCCTGCGAAATCAGGACAGATGAGAGTATTGTTGGTTTGTTGTACTGTTGGTTTGATCAGACAGGAGTGTTGGAAGCAAAGAGGCATCAATGCTTGTATAAAATGAGTAATTTAGAGCTAGATTTTCCCCATAGCCCCCCTTCCTTATATAGCTATACTTAGGCTTTTGTTTCCTTCTCACCTGTTTAAATCACTTCCCCTTCTTTCAAATAAGTCAAATATTCTCTTTCTTCTCTTTGTTTTGAAAGGGAGTAGTCATGAGGCTTCAATTCCAGTAATGATTGTTACTTTACCTACACAGTGAGATTATAGGCATTGTAGAAATAATGCAGTTTGGCACCGCTTCAAGTGCTGTAACTCCATCCTAGTGAAGCCTGGTGATCTGTAGTTTTACACGGTCTTTCGCCTTCTCTGCCAAAAAGTTCTGGTGCCTCACTAGGATTCTATAGGATGGAGCCAAGGCAGTTAAAGGGTCAAACTGCATTATTTCTACAGTGTAGATGCATCTTTATCTCTTTCCTGAGTTTTGAAAAAAGGCATTTTCTTGGTCTCGACGCCGTAATGTTTGGTGAGGACATGGAGAGAGCCTTCTTAGTGGCTGCTCCCAGACTGGGAATTCCCTCTCATGGGAAGTTAGGATGCCCCACTATCTACTCTCTGTCTGTTGGCAGGTGAAGATGTTTCTGTCTACCCAGGCATTTTGAGTGTGCACTATCTGTTGCAGATCTTTCAGCTGGATTGTATTGTATCTATATTTTTATCCTTATATTCTAACTACCTTTTAAATTAATGTTTTTAAACATGATTGTTTCTGTAATTTTTAAAAACATTTCTTCCACTCATTCTGAGCTGCCCTGGATGCCATATTCTGTTGACGGCACTTCTATTCAACCGGTTCAGCAAGCCCGCAGTCTTGGCTTCATCTTTGATTCCTCTCTCTCGTTTATTCCCCAGATTCAGGCCACCGCCTTTAATTTCTGTCCAGAACTCAGCTGCACGTATTATCACATCCGCTTGCCGCTTTGACCATGTTTCTCCTCTTTTATCCTCCCTTCACTGGCTCCCCTTCCCCATCTGCATCCAGTACAAGTTTTTGTTGTTGACTTTCAAAGCCCTCCACGGACTGGCCCCTCCTTACTTGTCTGAACTTCTTTCTCCTCACACTCCTTCTCGTACCCTCCATTCTGGTAGTCAAGGTCTCCTGTCCCAGCTTAGGATTTCCACTGCCCCATCCCAGATTCGTCCCTTCTCACTTGCTGCCCCTCACTCCTGGAACCTTCTTCCCCCACATGTCCACCTCATCACTTCTCTAACCAGATTCAAAATTAAGTTAAAGACTACATTGTTTAGGGAAGCGTTCCCAGGATTGTGCCATCTGCCCCATCCTTTTAACTATATATTAAGAAGCTGTGCCCTCCCTCCAGTCCATCTGCCTTGGTCCAGGCCCCAGAGGGAGAGAAGAACCACTGGACCTCATCTCCTTCCCACCACCTTCCCCTTTTCTTTTTGTGTTGTCTCTTTTAGACTGTAAGCCTGAGGGCAGGGATCTGTCTAATTATAAGATTGTATGTACAGCACTGTGTAAATTTACAGCGCTATATAAATAAAATAATAATAATTAATAATAATAATAATATTGGTTGAAAGGCAGGATATAAAAAGAATGAATGAGAGAGAGCCTTTAGGGGCTTTTGTAACCAAGAATGGCATTGCATTCTTCCTTGTCAAACACAGAAGTCTACCAATCAGCGTATGCATTTTAGGGGAAGAGTTACTTCATTTAAAAGGGATGTTTTATTACATACATGTCACTGCCTTTGGAGGACTTCCCCCAATGTGTTGTTTTTAAAATATGAATTACTCTCAGAGCAGTAGCTAGCCCTTATAAGAATATTTGTTATTTGTATTATGCAGAGTGTAGCAGGGCTAGTGTAATATGAGTTCATGGTATAAATGGGAGTAATTTATTCAGGATGTGCTAGTAAAGTAAAAGGGAAAGGTATGCTTATTGTTTCAGGAGGTCCAGCTTGGAATAGGAATCAAAAACAGACAAAAGAAAGTGGGTTATTTCTCCCCTACATAACTATCCATTCATAATGCTGGGAGATAAATTGTGTAACACATCTTCAGGGTATGGTGTTGAAGGTGAGAGTGATATCAAAGTTACAATGCAAACATTTTAAAAGATTCAATTGAACAGACTGATTGCATACGTTTATATAGAACTGTGGAGCTTATTTAACTGACAAATTGGATTTTATTTCCTAGTTAACTATATCTTTCAATGACTGATCATCTTCCAAACCTGACATAAATGCTACCTGATTAAAGTAGTAAAGGTTAAAACATTTAAAACACATGCTGTAGACCTGCGAAATCAAGTCAAGATGTGTATGGGTAAGAATTATTAGAGGGTTTATGAAATCTGCCCCGAACAAATTAATTCGTCCGTTTAGCCAAAGGCCTGTCAATGAATTCAAGAGCCATTTCAAAAAAGAGAACATCTGTTGCATATTTAAAGGTTCTGTTTATATGTGAATGTAGTGGATTATTCTGTCTGAGGGAGGATACACAGTTTACATAAATGTATTCAGAAGTTAATCTTAAATTGCTCTTATGTCATTGAGGATCAAGAGTAATCTAATAACTCTAACAGGTTCTTTAAAAAGTCCATAAGACTTATGGCTACATGAGATGAATTAGATCTTGCCAGATATGAGGAGATAGCCACCATAATATTGTGAAAATGCCTTTTCCAAATTTTCCAAAGAAGAGTTGCCATCATCGCTTTCCTACAATGTTACATTTCAGGCATTTCAAAGGGGGGAAAAATGAGCGTTTTTTTTTTCTTTCAGTCATTATTTATTCCTGACATAGCTGACAAAAAAGGATGCTTTTTAAAAAATCAGATGTGACAGCTGTGGCAGCTACCATGTTTTTGTACTACAGTTCCCACACTCTCATAGCATTGGCCATGCTGGCTGGGGCTGATGGGAATTGTTGGCCAAAACATCTGTATGGCCCAAGTCACCCTACTCATTCATTATGTTAATAGGCTTAAAGTCTAAAAGGGAATTAATCTTTTAATTTAGGGCTGAGAACACCTGAACACCATTATTAATTAACTTCACTGGAGGAGAGGTGTGTGACCTCTTCTTGTTTCTCTTGGACTTTTTGGTGGCTTTCAGTATCTGCTCTCATGGTGTCATTGTAAAATGCCAAGGCTTGATTTGCTCTAGGACCCACCCCCTTTTTTGGGGTCTTTCTAGCAGTCCATGGTATCCCTAGAATTCTTCCCCAGTACCACATTTCCAAATGGGTTGATCTTTTTCCTACCTCTAGTACTTAAAGCTCTCTGGAGTAGGCTACCCTATGTATGCTGATGTTGCCAGAACTCGGGGAAATCTTGTTCTTGAATAACTAAGGTTGCTCCTTGGTTTGGGGTCCTTGGTCCAACCTTGCCTAGAAATCTTTGTTGATGTTGATTTTCCTCTGCAGTTTGCTTAAACCCTCCCACCTCCACCTCCATTTTTACTTTTGTAGTTTTACCAACAGTTTTCTCCTTAGTTTTCCATATGTAAGCTCATTATCCCAAATACATTTCCGTGACCATGATTTGAGTAAAAAGCACTCATGAGGAGAAGCTGAAGTGGTACATGAGGTTGATACTGATATACAGCATTAGCAGTGTGCTGGAGTTTGAAGGACATATGAAGACTCAACATGTATGTCTATTTTTCTCCATTGGCCACAGTTTCTCATAAGGTACCACGGTCACCTCTTATTTCCCGACAACCTGTTCTCACCAGTAGACTTCTCACTGTGAAAATGATAGTCTTCATTCTGTAATGAGTTTAAGCCACTTAAAAAACAAAACTAAACAAACCCTACTTTCAACAAACATTTTCCACTCCAGCCTTTTGTGCTACTCCTGGAGCATCTTGTTGGATTTCTACTAGTTTATACAACACATTAGTTAGGTCTGTTGGTCTTCATGAGCATATGTGAACTAGACCACTGCAGTTGTGAAGAAGGTATTGACTATTTTCCTACTGTATTGCTCTGAGTCCTCTGGTCTGAAAGCCACTGGCTTACTCTGTCTCATCCAGAATGCTGATTGATCAGTCCTTCTGAAAGTGCCACTTAGCAGTTTGATGTTTAAAATTGTTCAGGAAACAATATGAAAATCTTCTGTTCATTAAATTAAAGAGCTGAGAACATCAGAGAGGAATGTGAGCTCTTGATCAATTACTGTGCACAGTTGGATCCTACTATTTTACTGATAATAAAAATGAGATGATGAAATTGTCATACCTCCACCTGCTGTTCCCTATAAACAATAGTATCAACTGATGATAAGGTTGCATTTTTACAGATTGTACAGAGGATGGACTTTCGGCCTGTGGAATTCATATGACAAGAAACATTCATATGCCTACTGAATGTTCCTCTTCTACATGACTATTAAAGGCATAGAAGTTATAGCTTGTTTTTTCACCTACCAATTTTAACCCCTGCTTATCTGCAAAACATCTATACAATACTGTTCACAGAACCATCTTAATGGGGGAAGGGAAGTGTAGTGAAGTATCATCCACTTTCTAAGCCCTGCCTAGCCCATGCCAATCACAACAGAGGCTTGGGGTGGAGCAGCATCTCCATTTTCTTCTGTCAGTAGTTTTGTTTTCCTGACAGGAAGAAAATCAACCTATTTTCTGTTCTGTTCTACAGATACCATGGGCTACTAAAAAGATAAATGAATGGGTCCTGGAGTTTATCAGGCCTGAATTCTTCCTAGATGCCAAAATGACTAAACAAAAGCTATTGTTCTTTGGACATATCACAAGACATTGGGACTCAATGGAAAATAACATTAAAAGCTACAAATATCATTTCCATTTCTCCTTACATTGGGGGCTTTTTAGATTGGCAGGAAAGTGTGACATGAAGTTGCACTTTCCTTAATGCTTAGCAGCTAGACAGCAAGCCCCAGGTGTGCATTTAAAAAGTACAGGGCAGCTAGACTGAGGTTTTTTCTGTGGCTCAGCAACTACATGGGAAGCTGTCAAAACGCTACAAACACAGGCGGAGCAGCTACATGGGCGGCAAGGAATGTGGCTTTTAGCTGCGCTTTAAACATTTTTTTTCCCTTGCTGGCTGCGAATTGCGCAATTGCGCAGGTACATCATACAGTCGGAGCTTATCACATGGGGGAGTACAGGACCATTCCGAAAGAGGGAGAAAGTGAGGTCAGTTCGGAAATGCACGTGATTACACACAAGCTCATCACACACAAGACAAGAAAGCATCTACACAAAAAGAAAATGCAGAGTCAATACGAAAGAATTCATCACATGTGAACATACTGGTCGGCTTTCTGTTGCAAATTAAGGCATCTTGGGAAATGGTAGCAAAGGCTCATGGGAGTTGTAGTCTGTGTTCTGTCAGAGCATTATATTGAGTTGTCTTGAGGTTTCAGCCCTCTGTCCAGGAGGGATTCCCATATGTCCTCCATTCTTGAGCAGAGGCCCCCCTTTTCCAAGTTGACCAGGCACGTCCTCCTTTGCCAGGACACGTCCTACTTTTCCAGCCTTCTTTTTGAAGAGGAAGCAGGAGGGCCAGGCGTGCTCCGGCCAGGCTCTGGGGGTCTCTTCCTGGCTCCTTCCCTCCCTCCCTCCCTCCCTCCCTCCCCGCTGCCTTCCTCCTCCCTTTGGCTGAGAGAGTGTGACTTGCAGGGAGGAAGGGCAGCGGTGGTGCTCCAGGTCCTCCTGATGCTGGGCCAGGGAAGCTGGAAACAGGAGGAGGAGGAGGAGGAGAGGGACATGGGGCCCCTCTGCTGCCCTGCTTCCCTGCAAGTCACACTCTCTCAGCCAAAGGGAGGAGGAAGGCAGCCAGGAGAGAGCCCTGGAGCCTGGCCAGAGTGTGCCTGGGCCTGCCTTCTCCTCCCCCCTTCGGCTGAGAGAGTGTGACTTGCAGGGAAGCAGGGCAGCGGAGGTGCTCCAGGTCCCTCCCCTTCTCCTCCTCCTCTTGCCAGCTTGCCCTGGCCTGGCTGAGCACCTCCAGTGCCCTGCTGTCTCCCTAGAAGTCACACTCTCTCAGCCAAAGGAAGGAGGTGAAGGAAGGTGCAGGCGCACTCTGGCCGGGCTCTGAAGGTCTCTTCTTGTCTTGGCACCTTCTCTCCCTCTGCACTTGTATCGCTGCCTTTAAATGGGCGCTTTAAAGATACAGAGCCCCATTTAACCGTGCAACTACACCTTAGCCTTTAGATGCAATAGCAATGCTGCACCCTTTTTAAAAAAGTAGTGGGGAAATCAAACTACTTTTTAAAGGCACTTCTTCTCCCTTAAAACTCCAAAATAGTGTTTTCATGGCACACTTTCCCTTTTTCTCATCTAAAGGCTGGGCTTTCATGCAGCCATCAACACACCTCTTTTTGCCAATGTAAAATGGGCCAGCTCCTTTTTAAAGCACTTCTTCTCCCTTAAAACTCCAAAATAGTGTTTTCATGGCACACTTTCCCTTTTTCTCATCTAAAGGCTGGGCTTTCATGCAGCCTTCAACACACCTCTTTTTGCCAATCTAAAATGGGCCATTAGGGTTTTTTTGGAGGGGGGGCGGCAGCTCCAGCATGCAGGTACTTTTTCACCCTTTCTAGGAGGTATCCGGGCTTTGCTCTGATTGAGTTGCCCCAACATCCCCCCCTTGCTCCCACTGAAAGCAGAGCTGCAGCAGCAGTACAATGATCCCCTGTCATTGCGAGAGGGCCTCCAGCATGGTTATCTTTCCTTCTGTCACATTTGATGACATCTTTGTAGTCTCTCAGAGGGGAACAGTCCCGCATAGGATTGCCATTTGTCCTGGAAAACCTGAAAAATCCCAAATTGAAGAGACTAAAAAATATTGCATTCGTCTAGGACAGTTGAAGCAATAAACCCCAGATTTCTTCTTTGTCGCAGGTCAATGGATAGATTAAAATGTGGCAGTGGTGATGAAGCAGAAAACCGTGCAAGAAGACTGGCACTGGTAGAAGCCTCATCCTGCCCTGCAGGCTTCAACTGCTACTGCACAGGGGTAGCATTGCCACCTTATTCTTTGATTCCCCCCCCCTTCCCCCAGCAGACCCAGAGTTGGGGAAAAGAAGGAGACAAGCAGAGAAGGCCTTATATTCTGTGGTGATTGTGTCTGAGGCTTGAACATAGGGCTAGGCAGCACAGTGGAACTTTGCTTCCAAACAGCCTTGAGAGAGTAAAGGGAGTCCCTTTACTCTCTGGGGCAGCTTGGAAGCTTCCCTCACTTCAGGTAGGGAGAAAAAGAAGAGAGAAAAAAGAATTCTTAGCTTGGTACCAGTACTGAGGTTGAAACATAATGGTAGAAAAAGTGCAATGGTTAATATGTTGAATTTGCATAATCAGAGTATAAATTAATAATAGGGGATGTTTAGCCTAGAGAAGAGAAGGTTAAGAGGTGATATGATATCCCTGTTTAAATATTTGAAGGGATGTCATATTGAGGAGGGAGCAAGCTTGTTTTCTGCTGCTCCAGAGACTAGGATGCAGAACAATGGATGCAAATTGCAGGAAAAGAGATTCCACCTCAACATTAGGAGGAACTTCCTAACAGTAAGGGCTGTTCGACAGTGGAACACAGTCCCTCGGAGTGTAGTGGAGTCTCCTTCCTTAGAGGTCTTGGAAGCAGAGTTGGATGGCCATCTGTCTTTGATTGGGAGTTCCTGCATGACGGGGGTTGGACTGGATGGCCCTTGTGGTCTCTTACAACTCTATGATTCTATAATATGCATAATTATAATAATTTGCATAGTATGCCAATTAGATGCCTTGATATGAGGGACTGTAATATGGCAGCCTTAGTTCTGCATGTATTTTATAACTGCTGGGAACTGTTAGGGTTTTTTTTTAAAAAAAACAAAAAACTATAGATCCCAGCATCTCTCTAGTAGTATACTTCTCTCTCCCTCCCCACACACACCTGGTCATGTTTCCAAGGTCTGATCGTATGCAACATTTCATTACAAGCTTAGAATATTGCATCTCATTGGCTTAACAGAGTGAATGTTGGCAAAATGCCACTGTGAAGAATGGTACTTTGTAAAATGATTGTGTGGTCTGAGTTAAGGATGTATAGGAAAATAATACACTTTGAAAACACCACACATTATTTTTAAACTGCAAAGCCAACACCCAGAAATTTTAAAAGCTGTGGTTTATGTCAAAGAGAGATTCTGTAAGCTGTGCTCTTTAGCCAGAGGCTTTGGAAACACTGCAATAAAACAATGGCTTTTGAGTGGCTTTTCAGCTTTGAAGAGAAGGAAACCCAGAAAGATACTGGGATCATGCTGGAAAACACAATGTTCAATCCTATGCATGTTTACTCAGCAGTGAGTTCTATTTAGTTCAATGTGATTTATTCCTTTGTGAGCCTAAATGGATTGCCAATTTATGCAATACTTTCAAATGCATAACTTTGGGTATTGATATGTATCATGGAAAGGGAGGGGGGGGGAAGAGTTACAAAACCCTTAAAGACATTAGAGCTTGGTTGCACCTAATAATATTTCAGGGTCTCCTCTTCTACACAAGAGCAGAATATGGAAGGGAATATCCTAACAAATGGCATAACCAATCTTACAAAGGCCGTAGACACAATCGCTCCCAAGCATCCTTTCCAGCCTGCTTCTAACCACAAACCATGGTATTCGGAAGATCTTCAGAAAATGAAGCGGGCTGCACAATGACTAGAGCACAGCTAGTGGAAAAACCAACATTTATCTGACAAGACACGCCATGGGGTCCTTTTAGATTCCTATGGATTGGCAATAGATGCAGCGAATAAATTCTTCTTTGTTGCATGTGTTGCATCTACAAAGTCTCATCCAGCAGAGTTGTTCAGGGTGGTTAAAGACTTCACTCAGTTGCCTCCCACCCTGAACCCCTTAATGGAACCAACTATAGCCTGCTGTGATGCATTTAATGATTTTTCACAGATATAATCTCTGGATGCAGACATTACTGCAGATACAACGAGAGAGGTGTCCAGTGCCGCTGTGGACAATATTATACTGGATCAATTTTGAGTCAGTGAGTACCGATAAAGTGGACAAGCTTCTTGGTAGCATAAGAAAGACAACTTGCTCTCTCAACCCCTGCTCCTCTTTGCTGGATGCTCAGGGAGGTGATGCTGTAAAAATGTTGCTACAATCTATAATTAATGCATCCTTTAGGAAGGGGAAATTTCTAGCCAGCTTAAAACAAGCTTTGAAAAAAATCCTCCCTTGACCCCCTGGTTAGAAATAACTATTGACTGGTCTCCCTTTTACCATTCTTGGGCAAAGTGATCAAGAGAGCTGTTGCCTTCCAGCTCCAAGTGGTCTTGGATGAAGCCAATTATCTAAATCCATTTCAAAACGGCTTCAGGACAGGATATAGAATTGAAACTGCCATGGTCGCCTTAGTCGATGATCTCCGTCTGGGCATCAACAGGGGAAGTGTGACCCTGTTGGTGCTCTTGGACCTCTCAGCAGCCTTTGATACCATTGACCATGTTATCCTTCTGGAACGCCTGAGGGAATTGGGAATCGGGGGTGCTGCGCTTCAGTGGCTCCGTTCCCATCTCTCAGGCAGGTTCCAGATGGTGATGCTGGAAGAGAGTTAAAATCTGGCATCCCTCAAGGTGCCATTCTGTCTCCCATGCTGTTTAACATTTACATGAAGCCACTGGGTGAGATCATCCGGAGACATGGGGCAGGTTGTTATCAGTACGCTGATGACACCCAAATATGCTTCTCTACGTCTCCGACTGCTGCAGTGACTAAGGATAACATCTCTCTTCTGAATGAATGTCTTGGGTTGGTAATGGACTGGATGAGGAAAAACTGACTCAAGCTGAATCCAGAGAAAATGGAGGTACTTATGATAGGAACCCCAAATCCAGGGATGGAGTATTGTCAACTGGTCCTGGATGGGGCCACACTTCACCTAAAGGACTGTGTTCACAGCCTGGGAGTGCTCCTGGACCTTTTCCCTTCAGTTGTCATCTCAAATAGATCCAACACCAGGAGCACTTAACAACTTCGGTTGATATGCCAGCTGCATCCCTACCTGGACCAGGAGGACCTAGAAGCAGTGGTACATGCACTTGTAACCTCTTGTTTAGATTTCTGCAACACGCTCTACATGGGGCTACCCTTGTGCCAAGCTCGGAAGCTTCAACTGGTCCAAAATATGGCAGCCAGACTGGTCACTGGTACATCTAGGTTTGACCACATAATACCTGTTCTAAAAATCTTCACTGGCTGTTGATCAGCTGCTGTGCACAGTACAAGGTGTTGGTTGAAATTATTATTACCTTTGAAGCCCTACATGGCTTGGGCCCAGGTTACTTGCAGGAACGCCTCTCCCTGTATAGTCTGTCCTGCACTCTCTGAACCTCTGGGAAGAATTTACTACAAACACAGAAGGCTAGACTAGTGACAACTTCCCAGAGGACTTCCGCCACCCCAGAATTGTGGAATGACCTGCTGGAGCAGATCCGTCTTATTACCACCTTAGATGCTTTTAAGAAAGCTCTTAAGACAGATCTCTTCTGGCGGGCCTTCCCATCGGACCCTGTATAAAATAACCTCATCCACTTCGATACTCTAACTCATGGAATATGATTAGAAGATAATAATTTTATTATTGTACTATAGGAGGGTTATTGTTTTTATTGAAATTACTATTGTTGATTGTATTTGTATTGTGTTGCATTGCTGATGGTATTTTATCTGGTTGTAATCCCTCCTTGATCCATAGGGAGGGGCAGGAAATATAAATAAATAATAATAATTATTATTTATTATAACAGACTTTACAACTCAAATCTGATAGAAAACTCCAGGACAGTAGCCATTTTATCAAGTTATCAACAATGATTCTGAATTCAGGGGTTAAAACAGTTGAAAGCAAAGCCAAAGGCAGGTCCTGTCTTTCATTGTTTAATTAAATTTATTGTATTGTACCTCATTGTACCTTAAAAGTTTTTGTAAAGGTATGATTACTCAAGATGTAAGCTCCATTTCAAGACATTCACTCCCAGTGAACTGTATACTTAGGATTGCAGCCTTCATTAAATGATTTTGCACTGTTGCAAAGATTCTGAGGCTGGGGAAGTTAAGTTTTTAGATTTTTTTTCTGGGATGAGTTGGTTGTGGGATTCTGGGAGCTGTCTGGGCTGCACCAAGGCATAGTGGGACAAAAAGGAAATACTGTAATGATAATCAAAAAAGCTAGTAATTATCCATTCAATTTTATTTCTTTGTTTAAATGTGTATTGTATTATATTACTTGTTATTTATCACCATACACAGAGCCTTGAACCAAGTGTGCATTTGGGGTTATCTGATAAAGTGATGGTTTTATTTACTCAGAATTCTTGAACACAAAACTTCATTTGTAATCTCCTTAAAGCCTTTCTTGAAACTACTATGCCGGATGGAAAGTAACATTCTGTTCCTGAAACCATGCTTTTAAAATCTTTTTTAAAATAAAAATTAGAATGAATGAGTAACACATAATAAAAAAAATTCTCTGAAGAATAATTAATTACATTGATTCAAGGGAGCCAGAGTCACCATATATGTGAGATGGTTGAGCTAGTCCTTTAAGTGTTCACATACTTTTTAAAAAACAACAAGGACCATTCCACATAAATATCTGCTACAAATCCTGCAGAGCTGACAAGCATCATTATGCAGTCCCATTCCAGGCAACCTTGTAAGCTGAGTGTTGCTGACATGATCCATTTATGGACAATATTTATTTAAGGACGAGATTTTAGAGTTTCTTCAGGTCACCCATTAAACAGACACAGTGGGGAAATGAATCAATGCTTCACAGCACTTGTGGAATCAAATACTCTCAAGATTATTCAGACTGAGAGACACCTCTCCCACGCTGCAGTGCATTTTTGGAACGTGCAGTTGCAACTACTGTCATACTTTCACTCTCAAAATTACTGAGATTACATCGAATAGCTTACTATAGATTGTGGACAAAATCATGCAACCCCTCCAGATGTTGTTGGACTGCAATGCCAAGCATTCATCAGGTTTCCAGGCTTAGCTAGGGTTACAGTGACTGGTGATATATATGTGTGTGTGTGTGTGTATTGTTGTGTGCCTTCAAGTTGTTCCTGACTTATGGCAACCATAAGGTGAACGTATTATGAGGTTTTCTTGGCAAGATTTGTTCAGAGAAAGCTTGTAATTGCCTTCCCCTGAGACAGAGAGCATGTGACATGCCCAAGGTCACCCAGTGGGTTTAATGAAAAAACATATATGTATATATAATATGATATTGCACACACACACATACACACACACACATACACACATATATGAGGGGGTATCCAAAAGTTTTAATGATCACCTTTTTAAAAAATTGACAGAAAGTTTGTTTTGATTTGCAGTTGTTAACTTATCTTTATGTAGTAACAACTACATAATTTGATTTGTAGTTGTTACTACATAAATATAAGTTAACAACTGCAAATCAAAACAAACTTTCTGTCAATTTTTTAAAAAGGTGATCATTAAAACTTTTGGATACCCCTTCATATATCCCTAAGAGCCAGTGTGGTGCACTGGTTTGAATGTTGAACTACAACAAACCCGTTTTAGCACTACCATTTTAGCACTACTACTAGAGAAAAAGAAAGGAAAAGATTGTATTGTGAACGCATTGCAGCACAGAAGAAGAGTTCAACCTGGTAACTAGAAATGTAACAAGGGAAGGAAGGTTTGAGGAAAATCTCAGTGGCAAAGGTCACACACTCATTCAGCATCAGTGGAGCCTTCTGGAAGGAAAGTCCCACTAAGATAATGGATATAGATGTGGGAATTTACCCCTTTCTGTATTGGAAATACCTGGGAAAGGGGAAAAAAATTCCTGCCCCAAGTTCAAAATCCATGGATGTTCAAGTTCCATTAAATATAATGGATAGTAAAATTGCCCTTACACAAAATGCCAAAATCAAGGTTTGCTTTTTGGAATTTATATATATTTTAAATATTTTCAAGCTGTGGATGGTTGACTTCATGGATCCGGGGAGCTGACTGTATAGCAATCTCAAGCTGTAGCATCACTAGGGGCGTGTGGGCCACACCGGGTGACACCACTCTCGCAGCCTGTAAGAGTGGAGGTCTTCAGATAAGACACAATGGTGGAGGTAAGTACAGGGCACACAAAGCTGTTCAGTGTGCCAGCAAGCAGCTGGTCTTTTTGTCCCAGGTTACGGCCTCTATGGGCCAGGGTCACTCTGGAACCACCAGATTGGCATCCAGACTGGCTGATCCTGGCATGGACATGTGTCATCCCTACAAGATGATGCCAAGTCAGAGAGAACACATGCCTTTTAGCCCATGTGTACAGGCCACTAGTGTAAACTTATGAGATGTCTGTGTTCTATGAACCTCATACTATAATTCCATAGTTTTTTTAAAAATTACAGAACAATACAACTTGCACCTGGAAAAAGCCATTAATATGAAAACACTTGGGCACAACACAATGGTTCTGTTGAAACAAGGCAGCACTGGTAAAACGTATCATAAAACTGTATATTATTTAGCAGTCAAGTTTCCTAGAAGTGCCATATCCATTTGCCCATTCCCGTAGGTGTCGCCCCAGGGGCGCTATTAATTAAAAGCTTTATGCAGCTGTTCCATATTTTCCTCTTTGATGGATTTTCTCTGGGCGGGGGGGGGGGGAGGTAGGAGAAATATATGGAATATGGAAGAGTAACAAATGGGAGATATCACTTGGAATGCCTGAAAAATTCTCTGAATTAGGCACGGCAATTGCTTTATGAAAACTTCAGCAATCTCTCAACTACTTGTTTTTATATTCAGCCAAAAAGGTAGGCAACACCTTCCCATAAAGATAACTACCTAATTTAAGGTGCTAAGTGTGCATTATGTCCTGGGCCTACAGATCCCACACAAGCTCCTGCTTTTTTATGCTACAGTACATTCAATGATATATCAACCATCATCATAATTGTATTTCTTCACAGGAACCCAAGTTTCACATAAACAGCTTAGATAAACAACACACTTAGAAGATCATATTACACATCTCTTTACAAAACAAGATATCCAATTAACAAAACAAGATAGCCAATAAAATACTTTAAATCAACAGTACAAACAATAGAAAGAAGCAGCTCAAAACAACTGCTCCTCAGATTTACAGTACTCATATGATCTATAGATAAGTTATAGTTATATATTCAGTATACTATATGTACACAGAGAATTCTTCTGGTCATCAAGGGTCAAAAAATGTAGAACTCTTTCTAAAGTATGCAGCTCCCATTCCCTCTGGATATCTAAGGTACCATGTAGAGAAATTATTTTTATTATTTTCCAAAGGAAGGGCCAAACTCCCGTTGCTTATTTTGTCTTGATGTTGTATTAAATACTGTCTTGTGTTCACAGCTCGCATTTAACAAAGAGAATACTTCATGGATCATTCCTCTGAAATGTATGTAATCAGATTTCAAATTGTTTGTATTGGCTGGTACCAATTTATATGTTTTATATTACATTTAATTTTTAAACCACCTCCCGTGATTCTGTGACAGCCATCTGGAAATATGATTTTTCTCATACTTAAATAATATTCTGATGGTTCATATTCAGAGGATTACCCAGCTATAAACCATCTTTCATAGATTTGGTTAAGGCCATGGTCTTCTGCATAAGCAAACAGATCAAGTAGCTATATTTGGAACTAGAAATTTTCACAGGGAGTGGAGAGAATGCATGTTCAGTTTATTGCTGTAAACCATAATGGTGGGATAATTCTCATGAACCTCTAGTACTGTGAATATGTGACACCTACATTTTCTTTAATTGTGTATTATGCAACATGACTGCCAAAAGCTTCTAAAGAAAATTGAATTTTAATTGTGCAACACCTCACAACAGTTTTCCTAAAATACATTTTAATATTCAGTTTTGTAAATGGGAAACTGAAGGCAAAGGGTGATTTAGCACTGTAGTACTCAGAATAGGAAGAGTAACCAAAATAATTGTTTTGCACTTTTCCAGTCATGCTGATCCTACATGGGTGGAAGTATTCACATTCTAAGCAAGGCAAAAAACTCAGTGTCTGATCTTGGGCAGTCACAACAGTGTAGCAAGCTTGCCTGAAATGGTGTTGTGAGGACAGGAATGACAACATACCATGTAGATTGTGATTTAGGAGCTCAGATAGGAATGATAATTTCAATTGATAGGGAGGTGAGATATCATTTATTCTTAAATTAAGTCATTACCCTTTCCTAACATGTAACATGAGGCTTCAAGTTCAGTGTTTCAAATAGCCTATAGGGGACAAATACTGTATAGCAGTTAACTGCTGTTCAAAATTCACATATCCCAATAAACCTGCTAGTCCCCATCATTCTAGAATAACTTCAGTCTTGGGTGGTCTAACCTCCTCCATTATAATCCCTGCCATTCACAGATGTGTTTTCAATTTGCAAAATAAAGTGTCTACACATAGAAATATACAACTGATTTATTTTATGCAATTTTGAGTTTGCAGTTTTATTTAGGTGCAATACAAGTACAGTGGGCTCTCAGTATCCGTGGGGGATCCATTCCAGACCCACCTGTGGATACCAACATCTGCAGATGCTCAAGTCCCATTGTCCCCAATGGCAGTGCTGTGAAGTCCCACTGTTCCTAATGGCGGTGTGGCTATGTGCATGTGCCACCACTGGGGAAACTGGAGGCTTCCCTAGTGGTGGTGCGGCCATGTCCAAGCACCGCAATTGGGGACAATGAGAGCTTGCCGTCTGTGGATGGCAAGTTCAAAGATAACCAAGGTCACACTGTATATTAATACACCAGATTAAGATCCTTCAATTCCAATATTCTTGTGAGAAACTCAGCAATCAGTAGCTAGCTTGTATGTAAGGTACCAGAAGCCAGTTAGTCGTTCATTGGTAGGTGAGTCTATTTTTTGCTCATTCTGGACTAAAATGTTTTATGAAGCTAAATTTTAAATTTTGTTTGCACCAAAAAAGCTGCAAAAACCACAGTACTGTGTAGGTTTTTACAAATCAGGCATGCAATCATATGCACACTTTGCTGCCTGGAAGCCTCATTGAACATATTGCAATTAATTTCTGAATAAACATTCATAGAGAATGTATTACATGTATTACAGGATGCATGAAAATCATGCACATTTTCAGGTGTATTTTGGGGCCTCAACTCACAGCATTGCCCATTGTTGGCTAGGATGGCAAGGGCTAATGGGAGCTGGAATCCAACAGTATCTGCAGAACCACTCTTGGCACACCCTTCATACAGTGTGAGCATGCCTAGGTTATATCAGATCAATCAAGATGTTTCTTTTTTTGGAAAAAAAGTTTTGTAAGAATACAAAAACCAAACCAAACAAATAAACAAACCCCAAAGAAAACAATGTTATCTCATGGTCAGGAATGAATGGATTTTAAAACCAACTTTGTTCTTGTGTATCTCCATTTCCAACTTGTGGCAACCCTAAGATGACTCAATCACGCGGTTTTCTGGGGCTGAGAGTGTGCCCCAGGTTACCCAGTGGGTTTCCATGGCCAAGTAGGGAATTGAACTCTGGTCTCCAAAATCATAGTCTAGTGCTCAACCCATTACACTATGCTGGCACTAGCAAAATAAGTGGATATTATGGGCACTTGTCACTTTCTTCTTATTCTAAAGAGTTCCATAGACCACCAGCAGGAATCATGCAGTCCTCCAGATGTTGTTGGATAGCATCTCTCAGCATTATTTACCATTGGCTATCCTGGCTAGAACTAATGGGAGTTGCAGTCCAACAAACGAATGACTGCCAGCCCTACTACATGCACATTTAGCTAGAACTGGAGTTAGGTCTTATTGAACTCAACAGGGCTTTCTTTAGCTGCATAAAGAAGTGTCTTGATACTATGGAAGAGGGAAGCAGCTACCGCTGTGCCTCTCCTAGTTTCCTGACCTTACTCAAAAACTGAAATTCATTGGGGTGTGACAGCGCACTACAACATGTTTCCTGTGCACCCCACTCCCTTGCTTCCTTCTTTAGTGTGCTGGCTGGGGGAAATACTGAGCATGTGTAATGTCTATTTATGCACAGAACATTGGCCCAAGGAGATAGCAGAGGAGGCAGACAAGACAGGGCATTCATAAAGAATGCTCTTTTTATAACCATATATGAGAACCCCTTGCCACTTCCAGTGTCTGCCCCGAACGGCAGCATAAACAGCATCTGTCCATTTCATTCAGCAATGAAATCAGTGAAAATGATGAGGAACAATGTGCATGTGGAATGAGAAACCATAAAGGAAAGTCATCAGAAAAGTGGGGAGATGCCAATGTGAGGATGAGAAGGGCACCACAGACATGTCGCCTATGTGTGAGGGTGATTGGAAATTAGTGTGAGTGGGGTTCATCTTTATTTGTATCGGTACAGCTGGTATGTACATGTTTTTGCTATATGGGACATGGTGTAAGAGTGTATGTATGGAATATGTTGATTTGTATTGCTGTTATCATGACATACAAAGACATGGCTAATGAATGTTTGCAAAACTTTCTGACTATGCTACTTTAAGTAAACATATCCTTCTTATGCTTGAATAAATATAATTATATAAATTGAGCATTTGTACAATGCTGCTTCTCACATGTAATTTTGTGGGAACATGTAGAGGCATCCTTGTATTCTGGGTATATTTTGTGGTAGATGTGCACATATAGTGGAATGTGGATGATTTCAGAATTTTCTGATTAAGATCACAAGACTTCCCCACCCCCTTTGGAGCTAGGATTATTTCTGTGAGGATCATGATATTTTATATTCCCAGTTTTGCAAGCTTGGCATGTCTCTATTTATTCTTTTTACAATGATATTCTGACATGTGATGCGAAGACTAGCTCTGCTAAGCATAGACCCTCCAACAAATTCCTCATGTGCCTTGCAGATAATTTCTTCTTTCAAAAAAATGGAGAAACAAGGAGATCAGCAATCCTGGGCATGATCCAAATGAAGGGGCTTACCTCATGGTTTAATACATTGATTTACCTCTATCCAGTTTAAAGCTCAATTCAGGTGGCATCGTGGTGTTATCAGAAAGTTTTTGGTTCAGTTACTGCTCTCCTACCAGAAGTGGAAATTTGTACAAAGCCTTTCCTTTTTAGACTGTAGCTGAGCAACTCCCCCCCCCCCCAAAAAAAAAACTTTGGAGAATTTGTATTGCCTCCTGCCTAGAAATGACACATGCAAATTGAATTAAAAGAAGGGGACTAATGGAAACAGGAGGCTCAAGACCATTGGAAGGATGGATTTGGGGGGATGAATCGAAGCTGTTGGGTTTCTTTATGATGACATATTGCTGCTCCTGATGCCTCTGCAGCAAAACTGCTTTGGGCCAACAAAGGCTATGTCCTCATTGACTATCTACAAATGTTGCTAAGTGGGGGTTTCTCTGTTGACTCCAGGGTTTTGATTGGAGCATTGTTGTTGTTTTTTTTTGCTAGGGCTTCATGCTATGGAATTCTGGGAAGTGTCATTTGTTGTGCCACCCAACTGCCAGGGCTCCATGCTATGGAATTCTGGGAAGTGTCGTTTTTTGTGGCACCTCTGGTTTGTTGTGGCATCTGTCTTAAAGTGCCAGAGCTCCATGCGATGGAATTCTGGGAAGTGTCGTTTGTTGTGGCACCATGCCACAACCAGAGGTGCCACAACAAACATTTCCCAGAATTCCACAGCATGGAGCCCTGGCACAGTTCAGGCGGTGTCAAAAACTGAATTATTCCTGCAGTGAGGAGGACAGACACAGCCCAAAACTATTGTGAGAACACTGCCTTTATTATGTGTGTGGCGGGATGGCGAAGGGGGAACACACTGCTGTTGCAGTCAGGGTATGTATGTGTGTGTTAAAACTCTTTGGCGCTTCCACTGAGAGGGAGACAGGCTGAGGCATTTATTCTCCCTTAAGGGAAACCAAGATGGCGCCCAATAAATGTAAACACAGCGAAGTCGCCTTAATAGTGAAGGCTGGGCTCCTAAACAACGCAGGGCCCTGTTCTCGTTCGGAGACCGCCATTCTCGGGAGACTTCGTTGGTGGCTCGCTGAGGAAAGGAAGCCGCTGCCGCCGGGGATGAAAATTGAAAACCCGGAAGGAACGTTCAGCAGCAGCAGCAGCAACTGCGGCGGTCGTTTCATTTTGAAGGGGTGCGTGCGTTGGGGCGCGCGCCAGGGACGGAGAGCGTGAGTTGCGCGAGGCTTCCCTTCTTCCGGTCCCCTTGGCGTCCATTTTGTTTTCCTATTACCCTTTCAAGAGTTCTTAGGGCCAAACGCCAAGCGCTTTATTAACTGCGCATGCTCACAAGGCTGGGAACTATGGGAAATGTAGTTCTGTGAGACATTCTGTCAGAGATGGCTCTTTCCTTATGCTACAATAAGACTACAATTCCCAGGATTGCTAAGCACTAATTAAAGCAGTCTCAATATGGATTATTATTATTATTATTAATTATTTCTGCACTGTGTGTGTTGTTTTGGGCCATTTTTAAGTCAGCCTCTAAACCCCATTTGAACATCTTCTTTTTGGGCTTCATTTTGAGGAAAACCCAAAGCGTTGCTGTGCACTATATATCACTAAGTACAAGTGCCTAACACCAATATGATACTACAATTTTATTTATTTTCTTATATTGTTACAAACACGTATAATTCAACAAGTATCAGCGAACAACAGAAGTGTCTATTCACTGTATTGGTGGGAAACAATGAAGTTGTTCATTATTATGTGGCAGAATGGTTAACATTTAGAATTTTAGTTACGAAGAAATGTATTGGGAGAAAAAGGTTGCTTGGTTGGATGATGAATACAGGTCATGTCAAAATCTTCTGTTTTGGAATGGAAACAACTTTGAATGGCTCCAGATTTGATTTTTTAATCCAAACAAGAGGAAGTACTGCAAGAAGAGACAGTTTGGGGGACAGTGAGACAAAACAGGGACATACTAAAACAAATGACAGCACTTGCCCATAGAGAATCATTGGACAAGACTTGCCCAATAGCAAGTATTCCCCCAATGATTCCCTATGGGCAAGTATTCCCCAGTGTTTCCTATGGGCAAGCATTCCCCAATGTTTCCCTATGGACAAGTATTCCGCAATGTTTCCCTATGAGCGAGTATTCCCCAATGTTTCCGTATGGGCAAGCATTCCCCAATGATTCCCTATGGGCAAGTATGGTTTTCCTATGGGCAAGTACTGCCATTTGTTTTAGTATGTCCCTCAACAAAACATATAGATAAATTTGATTGATGGCTAACCCACAAGGGGCAGTCACATTTATTGGGTGTAATATTTGAGTATCCAATGAATACACAGGGGTGTAAATGTTTAATTTAATATAACCAATGAAATGTGATTTGTAGTTTCCTTTGAGAGAAGATCCACTGGACTTGATCCCTTTCCCCACCACCTTTCCTTCTCCTTCTGTGTCATGTCTTTTAAGATTGTAAGCGTGAGGGTAGGGAACCATCTGTTTTATTTGATTGTATGTACAGCGCTGTGTAAATTTACAGTGCTATATAAATGAAGGTTAATAATAATAATTTAAAGTACTATAAAAGCTTGGTTCACTTTGAATAATCTAGGATCCCAGTAATTTGGAAGAATTTCCTGCTGGAAACAATGCTTCAGCAAAATAAGCATGTTTCCTTTCCATTCGAGCTCCTGGTCTCCCTGCTGGTTTCTGGTTAAAATTCTGGACTTAAGATAATCAGTAATCAATAATCTATAACAATTACAAATCCTCAAATGGTCACCTCGCGGGACTTATACGTGTGTTTGTAATACCATAATGAAATAATTTTTGTAGTATCATATTGGTGTTCTGCATTTGTACTTAGTGATATATAGTGCAGCAACACTGTTTTTTCCCCCCTTCTCCCTTTGGTTTGGACTAGTTTCACAGTGCTGGTGGTGTGTCTGTTGTACTCTTGTCTTGCACGTGTTTTGTGCCTTCTGACTCATGAGGTAAATCTGCATTGAACACAACATTAATTGCCTTCATCACCTTCACTTAACACACACACCCAAAGCCAAGGTATTTATTTTTCTTTCACACAGCTCATGTTAATCTGCTGCTTACTTTGTTTTTATTGTATACTAGTTAGTATTGTTTTGGAGATATTTCAATCATGTAATGTTATTGTTTTAGATTGTACACTACTTGGCAGGTTTTTATTTTCCCCCTCCCCTTCAAATAATATAATATCATAATATTTATTTATTTTTACCCTACTCTTCATCCAAAAGACTATCACAGCGGCTTACAAATTGTTAATTAGACATTTCCCTGCCTTCAGGCTTACAATCTAAAAAAGACAAGAGTAGGAGAAGGGAATGGCAGTGGGGAAGGGGAAAAGTCCAGCAGATCTTTTCTATTATTTTATTTGACCCTTGCTATGTAAAGCACTTTGCAAACTTTATTTTTTTATTGAATATTTTTATTGTCATACAAATTAAAAAATTACAGAACAGCAAACATATCATTCATATATCTTCCATACATGCTTCCACATAATTGATCTAACTAAACATACAAACATATAAACATTTCAACATACAAACCCACTTATTCTACCTTCCTAAAACTATCAGAACTCCATGTTATCATTGCATATCTTTCTCTTCTCTTGAGCTGTTCTTATTTCATCTTTACAGCGCTCTGTAAATACAGCTGCCCCTCCTTATCCACAGATTTTTCATCCACGGATTCAAGCATCCGTGGCTTGAAAATATATTTTTTAAAGTATAAATTCCAAATAGCAAACCTTGATTTTCCATTTTATATATGGGACGTCATTTTGCTCTCCCATTATATTTAATGGGATTTGTTATCCAGGGGATCCTGGAACCAAACCCCAGCAGATTATAAGGTCTCAGTGTAAATGTTGATAATAGTAATACTGTATTGAGTAAATGGAATTCCACCACCCAAAGGTGGTGAATTTAAAGGAAGCTTTAAAAGGAAATCAGACAAACGGATGAGGGGATCAGTGGCTGCTCATTATGTTGACTTGATGTTGCCTCCATATTCTGGCACAATAGATCTGTGGATGCCATCTATAACAATGGTCCCCAAACTGTGCTGTTATTTAAGGGATTTTGAACTTCAGTTCCCAGAATCCCAGACTATTGGCCAACATGGTTGTTGCTTCTGGGAGCTGAAGTCCAAGATTTCTTAATAGGCACAGTTTGGGGACCACTGTATTAGGAGCAGCAAAGGTCTAATCTGCACTGCAGAAATGATGCAGTTTAACATCGTTTTAACAGCTGTGGTTCAACACTGGGGGATTCTGGGATTTGTACTTTGTTGTGGTACTAGAGCTTTCTGACAGAGAAGGCTAAATATTTCACAGATCTACAAGTCCCAAAAGTAGCATTGAGCCGTGGCAGTTAATGTACAAATCTACAAGTCCCAAAATTCCATAGCATTGAGCCATGGCAGTTAATGTGGTGTCAAACTGCATTAGTTCTGCAGTGTAGATTAGACCAAAGAGAGAAGGCTGTTATTTTCATGTCTGCTTAGGGGCTTCTTTTGAATTAGGAGTGGGATTCGAAACGCCCTCCAGATATTGTTTGGACTGCAGCTGTATGTGTTTGGCCAGGCCACAGTTTTCACTCTTGCTTATGTGGTTGGTTGGTTACTATAGGAAGCAGGATGCTGGTCAAGAAGATAAGGCTTTTGGAGAGTTTAGGGCAAGAATGCAAGAAAGAGATCAACACATTCTGAATTTCCTATATTTGTGACCTATTCTTTAAATTAAAAATGGGCATTAAAGCTTAACAATTAACAATGTGGGGGACTGGCCCTTTTTTCCCCCAGTGTTCTGGCAAACCGGCACTGAATTTGCACTTATTATGTGCAATTGTTTGTTTCTTTTCTAGAAACTTTGAACTGACAGCCAATGACTCATGGACCATTACTGGCCCAGAGACTGTCACTTTGAGTAGCATTGTGTTAGAATTAACATGTATTAGATTCCATGCCATAACATCTGTCTTCATCCTTTCAGAAAACTGAGCAAAGAAATAAAATAAGCCACTATATCCTACAGCAAAGGCAATTAATGTTACCAAGGTAGGTGAAGAGTGTTTTGTCAATGTTTTATTGCTGAGGCTATTGAATATTATATTTAATGCTGATTTATGTTTTTTTTTCTATTTTTAAATTTTACAGTTCTATTATAAGTACTTTATTCTTTTGTTCTGTTTGCTGCATTTGGTGACCTTAGTCTAGAAGGTGGCTTCAAAATACCAAAATAAATATATTAAAGAAAATATTAGTTTCCTCTCCCATTTTAATTCACTTGTAATCCATTCACCACCAGTTTAGTGAAGCTGCCACTGTAATTCCTTCCAATAGAAACAGATTTAGGACAAGACATCTTGGCCTCTAACATGGCACCACTCCTTCAGAGTTATGTTTTCTTGAGGCACAGTTGGGCAGCTTGGGATCTTTCAAATATTGATCTATAAGTTCCATTAGTTGTAAACAACAAAGTCAATGTATAGTTACATCCACAATCCTTAAAAGGATGATACCTTTTTTTGGTCCACGAAAATGAACAAAATTCATGTTGCAAGCTTTTGAAGTTCCACTGGCTTCTTCATCAGGCAAAGGTGTTAAAAATCATACAGGAGAAAGAAAAACATGACTGGCCCAGTACAGACCGGTGCTTTGCGCCGGCCTGGGGCCAATTTTAGGGTTTTGTAGGGCTGGGCGGCCTACGATTGGCACCTGTGCGCCATCTTGCCATGGCCCTGTCCACATGGGGTGCGGCATTGTGACGCATGGGCGTCAGCGTGCCCAAACGGCACTCACTGGAAGAGTTGTCATGGTGCTGCATCACGTCGCTTATGACACTTCTAAAAAGAAGCTGCTCTAAGCGGCTTCTTTTTAGGGAGCACAGCGGTGTTGCGCTGTGCAGCTGGTTTGGCACCGACAAGGGGCAAAGATGGGTGGCATGGAGCCGCCCATCTGTATCCCCCCAATGTTAGTCACAAGCCTGCGCTTTGTCAAGCTGGTAGCCTTACAAAGGACAAAGACAACCTGGACCTCAAAGGAACTATCTTTTTGTGTTGCTAATTGAATTTAAATTTTATTTTCTGGACTTCGTGGCTCTTTTTCTCCCAGAGCCTACATGGCTGGAGAGAGGAGGAGAGGCCTGCATGCATGGATATTCCTCCATGCAGAGCAACAACATCACCAGCATTTTGACAAAATGCAGGCCTTGACAAAATGTAATTGTCATATTTTGTCATATTTTTGCCTGAGATGAGAAAATGTACCTTCCACATACTTCAAGTTTACTTATGTTAGAATCCAAACCATTTCTCATGCATGCCTGAAGATATAGGAGAGTAAAGAAAATCTTGTGGAGCACACTTTATATGCAGTTGTGTGCTCTGATATTGTTTAGCTGTGCCTGTTAAAATCTTCTACCAGGTTACCTGTGGGACACTGTGTGAGCACAACAGCTCTCAAGAGTTGCATAAGTAGTCATGGTGCCAATGAGATGTCATCCATACTGTTGTTGTAGATGACACTGGCGCTACTGATGTGGGTATAGCTTGGTGAGTGACGCAAAGGCTCTAGCATGGACAGTTTGCAATGAGGAATTGAAGGCTTTCATGGCCAGCATCCATAGTTTTTTGTGGAGCTTTTGGGCTATGTGGCCATGTTCTAGAAGAGTTCCTTTCTGACGTTTCGCCAGCATCTGTGGCTGGCATCTTCAGAGAATTCTCTGAAGATGCCAGCCACAGATGCTGGCGAAATGTCAGAAAGGAACTCTTCTAGAACATGGCCACATAGCCCGAAAGCTCCACAAAAACCTAAGTTTGCAATTACTTTATATTGCTTATCCTAGATGCATGCAACCCTGTGTCCAGTTTTATTAAAATTAAGACAGTATTTTGGCTTTCAGTGACAAGAGGCATGGAGTACTCTTTTTCCCTCCCATGCTGGGATGTTATTTGGGATTTCTGTTGGTTATGTTTTTTTAGTGAATAGACTTTAGTAAATAGGCTGCATCTGCACTGTAGAAATAATCCAGTTTGACACCACTTTAACTGCCATGGCTCAGTGCTGTGGAATTCTGGGAATTGTGGTTTTGCGAGGAGAGTCAGCGTGGTATGTTAGACTACAGCTTTGGAGACCAGGGTTCGATTCCCAGTCAGCCATGAAACCCACTGGTTGGTGCTGGGCAAGTCACATGCTCTTAGCCTCAGGGGAAGGCAAACCTCTGAAGAAATCTTGCCAATAAAATTCCACGCTAGGTTTGTCTTAGTGTCACCGTAAGTCAGAAACACAGCAACAACTAGACATTTAGCCTTCTCTATCAGCAAGCTCTGGTGCCACAACAAACTACAATTCCCAGAATTCCATGACATTGAATAATGGTAGTTAAAGTGGTGTCAAACTGGATTACTTCTGCAGCGTGGATGCAGCCTTAATATCTGTTTTATATTTTGAGGGGTCTATTTTTAAAGTTTGCTTTGCTTTAGTTTGTTTGGGCCATTTCATTCAGCAAGATAAAAATCTATATATGTATAGGTGATGATACTTGCCTAACAGATTGTCAATACAGCTATTTTTCCTGTGCTTTCTTTTTCCAGTTGTATTGGTGTTTAGACATCCACGCTTATATGCTTATGTAGGAATGTGTGATAATTTGACAGGTGAGTTATTTATATGACAGTTACCTTAAAGGAGAAAACAATATTGGGGCCAGTCTTTTGGTGCTAATTTATACTTGTTTCCAAATCAATCTTCTATGCCTTTACTCAGATGTAAGCAGCACTTAATGTAACGAAAATTTTCCCCAGGTAAGTGTGAATATAGTAACAGACATGTAATCTGATAATAAGTATCTTTACTAGGCAGTAAGACTCACTTAATTAAGTAGCATTAAACCTCATTAAAGATTGCCTTAGCTTGGAATATATATCCATTTATCTTGGTGTAAGACTCTGAATTTAGCTTCTGAATAGACTTCACATCTGAATAGACACCACAGTTGCTATTATTGCCATATTTATTTATATCCTACCTTTTCCCCAATCTTGGACTCAAGGCAACTTGTAAAAATTAAAATAGATACTGCAAAAAATTCACAACATACAAACGTTAAAAATATTATTAAACTATTCCTATTTTAAAAAGCAGTTAAAAGCATAAAAAAGTAAAACAACAAACATAGACAGTACAGAACATTACAAAAAGCCCCTTTCCCTTTAGCACCCAGTCCTCAAAGGTGAGCTGAAACTAAAATAAGTCTTCAACTACAGAAGATAGCAGTGAGTGAGTCAGTTTAACCATTCTAGAAAGAATGTCCCAAAGTCTAGGGGAAAATACTGAGAAGTTCTGTTGTGTTCTTACCAAGAAATATCTGTAAGGTTGATGAGACCAAGAGAAGGGCCTTCCCAGAAGATCTCAAAACATGGACAGGCTCATATGTTGCCTTTCACATACCTTAGACCTGAGCTGTATAGTGCTTTCCAGACCATAACCAACATTACGTAGTTTGAGTTATAAAATCCACATAGTTTCAGGCTCTTCATTTGTTTTAGTCATTCAAAGATAGTTTTATTTAACCAAATTCAGGTTACCTTTGGGCCTCTGTAATGCTATCCTTTAGTGGAAAATGTAATGCTTGATTTCATCTAATACAAATATATTACAGGCCCAGGTTCAGGGAATGCCATTTGAGCCTTCCCAACTAGTTTATATCATGGTTTTGAGATTCCTTCACTGTGATATCAAATGAGTTGCACAGATTTAGGCTGGCTCTGATAGAAGACTAAAAATATATGGTTAACAAAACTATGCCTGCCCCTCAGAATGTGTGGTCTGGTCCTCAGCTTTGTGTGTTTCATCTGAACAGTCCATGAGATTAAGTATAACCCTGTGTTCTGAGCCAGTACAGAGCCAAAATAAATCCCATGCTTTCTTTAAAGCTAGGTTGGAAAATTTGTGAGCCTCCAGATTTTGTTGGGCTGCAGCTCCTAACAGCCCTAAGCAGCATAGCCAAGATTAATAGAAGCTGCATTTCAAAATGTCTGAGAACCCTATAGTCTCTATTCTAAACTAGGAGTGAGCAAACTGTGGCCATATGTGGCCACATGTCGCTCCCAAGTCTGTTTTTGCAACCAGAAAAAGCCCTGATCCCTCTGTGTGTTTGTGTGTGTGTGTGTTAATTGGCTTTCTTTTTCTTTTTTTTTTTTTTTTTGCTGGAAAAGCACACATCCCTTCTTGCATCTGAGGTGCACATGCTTCCTAAACACGTAAATAGGGCTTTTCTTGCTTGATGGGTAAAATAATATGTGGGAGTAATATTATCTTTGCTTACTTACTACAGGTATAGGGACAGTGCAGCCCTCCAGATGTGGTTGGAGTACCACCCCATCAACAGTAGCCTAAATAACAAGGACTGATAGGAGTTGTGGTCCAGCAATATCTGGAGAGCCATATATTCCCATCATAAGCTTTCATATTCTGAGAAAGATAAATTCTACCCTTGATAACTATTGTTAATGTGAAAAGCTCTTACATTGCTGTTGTATTAGTACGTACTAATCTTATTTTTATATAGCTCTTCTCACATTTAAATTCCTGAAAAAGCTTCCATAGAAGTAATTAAATCAAAGATTTTCAGTGTTATACCAGTGTTTTTGGATATCAGTACTGGAACTAATGTTAAAAAATAGGAATAATTCAAGATAAAATACCACAAAATACAAAAAGTATAATTTTATATATGATCTCGGCAGCATTGTTGTTGTTTACTAAACACTGGAAAAATAAGAAGACCCCAAACATTGCAGAGTGGAAATTAAAAATATATGAATTCCATACAATGGACAGACTTACATGCAGCAGGGAAAACTGTGCAAGAATTCAAAAATAAATGGAAACATGTGGAACTATGGTTAGACAAAGAGCAAGAATACCTCTACAAAACAGGGGAATAACAGTGGAATGAACAATTAAGAGTACAAGACGCTTCATATAAATATTACTTCAAATGATCGATTAAAAAATGTTATATATGTTATATAAAATTTTGGAGATATTTGTTAAGGATATATACTTTGGAACTCAACAGAACAATACATGTAATTATCATGATTTGAAATGAATATAAGTTCACAGGCACAAAAATAATATAAATGACTTTTTTTTCTTCTCTGTTCCTCATTTCCCTTCTTTTTTCTACTCTAAGTATACTTTATTACACTATTGATGTTATTGTATATTTTATATTGTAATTTTGAAAATCACTAAAAATTAATTATTAAAAAAAAAAAACCCTTTCAAACTGAGAGTTGCCGTTTCTGAAAATTGTGGATGGCATTATTTGAAAAATTGAGTATTACATGCCAGTTCAAACAAAAAAGTGTCTTTTGTCATTATAATCCACTCTCTGCACTCAATTGTTTTAAAATTAATTTTAACAGTATTTTAAAATATGGTTAATATTATAAAAATGAATGCTCAGACTCCCCTTTTTAAATATTTGCTTGTAAACATTGTCTTCAATTTGTGTAATGATATGTATTAAAATTATATATGGGGACATGTTTTATATATTTTATTTCCTGTGTAGTTCACACTGAAAAAGTCCAAAGTTTCCTACAAAACAGGAAAGAAACACTTGTCAGAGTGACAAACTGTCTAGATTTTAAAATTGTTGTGGCCGTTGTTGATGAGGGAAGGAGATAGAAAATGTTCTTATGCAACACAGGTGCTTTTAAAACACACGTGCTTTTAAAAAACAGATCTTATTTCCTTGTATTCTGTTCAGCAAGCATTCCCCACGATATTGAACAGAGTTAGATGAACTTCATTACATTGATTTTGATTGTCTGAATTGTTATTTTCTTTGTTCATGTTCTTTACAGACCAGTGGCATGTTGGAGATAAGTGCCTTGCTCCTTTTTCTGAAAATGGAAAGCTTTATGATGGTACAATATCATCCTTTGAGACAGACAAGAATGGGAATTTTTTTGCAATTGTTTCTTTTGACACATCTCAAGAAAGGAAAGTACTTGTAGCAAAACTTTGCAGGATCAAAACTAGCAAAGATACCAAAAAACCCTCAATATTTGATGATGAAGATTTGGAGAAACCCTATTTTCCTGACAGAAGGCTTCCATCCTCTGCAGTTGCCTTTGAATTGTTCAAGGATGGGCCTCAGGTCCCTTCTACAATTAATAGATACTTACGTGATTATCAAAGGGAAGGGGCCCAGTTTTTACATGGTCACTATGTTTGTAAACGTGGATGTATTCTTGGAGATGACATGGGACTTGGAAAGACAGTACAGGTAGTTTTCACTTCCTTTAAAAAATATTGTAAAGCTAAAATGTATTGATTTTTAGATCACAGGACACAATTACTTGAATTTTTATTTATTTATTTATTTATTTTACGGTATTTATACCCCACCCTTCTGCCCTAAAGGCTTTCAGAGTGGCTTACAAAATGGTGAATTAGATGGTTCCCTGCCCTCAGGCTTACAATCTAAAAAGACACGACACAAAAGGAAAAGGGAATGGTGGTGGGGAAGGGGATCATGTCCAGCAGTTCTCTCCCATCTAATGCCTGAACCAAGGCAGATGGACTGGAGGGAGGGCTCTTTTTCTTAACCGAGGCCAGGCCTGATGGCATTGGGCCTGTCCTTTCACTCCCTCCAAGCCAGAAGATGACAGTTGGCAAGGAGGGAGGGCTTTCTTCTTCAGGCCCAATGGTATTGGGCCTGTCCTTTCACTCCCTCAAATTTTATACTGAAGAAAAGTGATTTCTTTAACAACTTACAGTGAAATACATTGAGGTGGGAAGAGGCATGCCTAATCACAGATTCTTAGGCACTTTTGAAGCCTTGTCACAGTTTGTTCTGATCAAGACAGAAGCTGTGTGTCCTAGTCCTAACCTAGTCTTAGCACTATTCTGCATGTTTCTGCATTTTTGTTTTCCAGTGATGGAGGTGGAAACATCCTGTACCATGGGTTGATTCCGTCTCACTGCTCTGAATAGGCAGGGAAAATAGACTTGAAGGAGTTGCCACCAGAGGGAGCAACCCCCACCATCCCTCAGTCTTTTTCCTGCCTCGGCTCCGAGTAGGCTGTGTTTTTCCTTTTCTCCTCCTTCCTTGACTTTGTCTTAAAGACTTTAACACTTCTTCTAATATTTATTCTATTCTTCTTATATTCATGATCTGTTCTCTCCTGCCTTGACAACTACCTACACAAACAACTATGTTTTCTTTAGTCTTTGTTCTATCCCTTTGCCTTTCTGACTGCTAAAGCAAAGCCAGGCAGGGAGAGACCGTTCAGAAGCTGCTGTGCTGTGAGGCAACTAGGCCCAACTGCAGCTCAGCCATGTCTGGCTGAAGGGGCTGAAAGGCCAGAGAGCCCAGGTGTAGCAGGAGGGAGATCCCTCTGTCCTTGACCAGATGTGCTCTGCAGCAAACTTCAACCCCAGCAAGGGGTCTGGTCAGTGAGATTGAAATCCTAAAAGGAATTGGCGAGGAGGGATATTTCCCTGTCCTGCGCCACACTGCAGACACCAGCTCCAAAAGGGGTTTTGGGCGGTGAGATGGACAACCTGACGGGACCTTGGCGCAGCTGGAGGAGGAAGAACCGCCTGTCCTTGGCCAGATTGTGCCCCACTGCAAACATCAACCTGGCAAGAGGTTAGGGCAGTCAGAGAGAGAGAGAGAGAGAGGAGGCAGATTTCAAGAGGTGAGTGATGATTCAATCCTTAATCCTATGTCTGTGGGTTAAGCTTTACCCCAGAGGTTTGTTTCTGGCTTGCATTGCCAGTTTTGAAGGAGACTTCAGTTACCTCAGAAATACAAGTGGAGAGAGTTTCCCTCCAAAAGCAACTGCCTCCTCCTCCTCCTCCCCCCTCCATAATCCACTCAAGACTGAAGGGATCAGAGAATTTGGCAAAAGGATTTCCAGGTGCAGGAAGTCTTCTCCTGCCCCATCATCCCCTAATCTGGAGGTTTCAGTCACTCCTTGGAGAGAATTTGGCCAAGACATTTATTTATTGTGCTTGCCTTTTTAAAAGAAGAGGCAAAGCTGGAACTCAGGGTGTGGCAGCCATTTTGATTAAGGGCAGCAAGGCAAAAGAAGAAAGGCCTGCTGCTTCTGCTAACCAATATGCCTTTAGTAAAACAAAGGAAAATAATACCTATAGTTCATTCCTCAGAAGAGGAATGTGATCTGAAAAAGATAAACAAGCAAACAAACAAAGAGTTAAAAACAACAAATAAAAAATAAATAAAGATGAGGGCCTTTCATCACCTCCTGAAAGCTCCTGAAATGTGTTGGGCTTTGGGGGACTGATTATCTTTTTTATTATTGCATTTGTTTTTATGATATTATTGTATAAGACAATTAACATATTGGAGTTTAATGCCACCTCTGATCAATGAAAGCTGGATGATCCTGATCTTCCTCAAGAGAAAGATTCTTCTCCCCCCTCTAAGTCTGGGCCTTCAACACCAAATACTCAATTTCATACAGATTTTATGAAGGTCATAAGGCCTTCACAGCTTGTTATTGTGAGACCAGATCCAATCGCTGTTAACAACTCACCCAGCTTTCTCATGGGAATCAACAGATCCCAATTGTGGATGTCAGACTTATGCTCAATAAAAGATGTCTCTGCTATTTTCATTTTTTCTAGAACTACACTTGTGTGGGCTACAGCTCTTGTTAAAAACATTTAAGGGCAAAATAAAGTTCTGCCAGGAAATTAACAAATGAAAAACACTTAAACACTGAAAAGCGGGGTATAAATAAAAAAGTATTATTAAGTATTATTATTAAGGACAAAATAGAGTTTTGCCATGGCGTTAACAAAAATGGTTGAAGGCAGTGGCTATTTCAGAAGAAACTAGCTTAAACGTGATTCTATATAGAATTCAAGACCACAACTGGTTCAGTTCCAGTACAAGGGCAGATTTGACTAAAGAACGGACATATAGATGCCCATTCCAAACAAAAGCTGACATTTCCACCTCTTTCTGGAGACAGATTGGTTTGAAGAAAGTCTCACTGGCTGAGACTTAAGCATGAGAAGAAGCCTTACCATCTTTTTTTAAAAAAGTATTTTCTAGTACATTCTTCAAATGAAGAATGAGAACAGGGCCCCAACTTTCCTGTATTGTCTAAATATGACAATGGGTAGCCTTTGGAATAAAATATGACTGACTATGATACAGGAACAGGCTTCTTCTGATTGAGCATCATGCAGAATTACTACACAATGTGGTTAAGATCTTGAAATAATATTCTCAAGGCCACCCCTCCACTCCAATGAGTCTAGAAGAGACGGTCTTGATTTGCCACAAGGCAAAGGTGACTTTTCTTAGACCAGGGTCTTCAATACTAGAATCATAGAATCATAGAAATTTAGAGTTGGAAGAGACCACAAGGGCCATCCAGTCCAACCCCCTGCTGTGCAGGAACTCCCAATCAAAGCATTTCCGACAGATGGCCATCCAGCCTCTGCTTAAAAACCTCCAAGGAAGGAGACTCCACCACCCTCCGAGAGACACTATTCAGAGCTGACCTCATGAAGGTGTCAGGAAAGAATAGATTAGACCTGCCACATTACACCTAAATTCTGTCTGTTAATAAGCTTTATCATTTACCTTGATCTACATTTTAGATAAATGTAGGACAGTGACATGGCCTCAATCTTCCACATTTACATGCCATCACTGTTGGGTTGCCTTGAATCAAATGAGGCTTCCTTTGGAAGACACATCTTGTGGTTCTCACGTAAGTGATATGCCTCAGTTCACCCACCCATTGGTCAGGGAGCTTTGGTAATTCCCATGTTATAGGATGTTTTCACCGCCATCTCTGGAAAAAGGAACACCGGTCTTACCTGTGACATGTTCGTTTTCAGAGATGTAAGTGGAAATATCCTCCCCACCCAGAACTGAGGAGGATGTTTCCTTGGCTCTGCAATGGTTGTTGTTAGTTACTTTTAGTTTGAGTTCATGATAATTTCTATTTATTATATTTATGTTGACATTTAATTCTCTATGAGTTTTTCTTCTATCCTTGGCTATAATATTGACTGAGGAATATTGTATTTCATTATTCATTTAAGTGGATGAGCCCTCCCTCCATCATCTTCATCATCAGGGGGAGAGAGAGGCCTACCAGCTCCATCAGGCCTGGCCTAGATTTAAGTGGATGAACCCTCCCTTCATCATCTTCATCATCAGGGGGAGAGAGGCCTGCCAGCTCCATCAGGCCTGGTCTGAACTAAGAAGAAGAGCCCTCCCTCCAGTCCATCTGCCTTGGTCCAGGCCTCAGAGGGAGAGAAGAACTTTTGGACCTGATCCCCTTCACCCCCACCATTCCTTTCTCCTTTTGTGTCGTGTCTTCTTAGATTGTAAGCCTGAGGGCAGGGAACCATCTAATTGAAAATAATAATTGTAAGCTGCTCTGATAGCCCTTAAGGCTGAAGGGCGGGGTATAAATACTCAAATAAAAAAAAAAAGGAATGGTGGAGGTTGCTCCCTCTGGTGGCAACTCCTTCAAGTCTGTTTTCCCTGCCTATTCAGAGCAGTGAGACGGAATCAACCCATGTTATAGGATATTTCCACCTACATCTCTGAAAGTGAACATGTCACAGGTAAGACCAATGTTCCTTTTTATGCTGCTCACCTCCATTGGTTCCATGAGATGGATTAGTTATTTTTGCTTCAGGCTGTTTTAGGGATGAAAAGCTGAAAGACTTCAATAAACAAAGGAGCTTTCAGATTTGTCCCTCTCTTGGCCCAGCCTGAAATGTCTTATTTGGTAGACAAAGTGCAGTTGCTACCCATAGAAATGCCACCAGCTGTGGATTTCAATCCACTTTTTACCAGTGTGGAAAGTCAGTGTGCCTTGTCCTTCTGGAAGAAGGATGCCTTCACCCTGTCCTCACGCCCTCTAGTCAGTGGGTCATGCCTAGTGATTTAGGCACCCTTTGAGTGTTGCAACTTCATGTTTATTAATGTTCCAATGCTGTAGTTCAATCTTTTATTCATTCTCCTTTATAACTAATATGGGAAAACCAATGAGGTAGTTCAGACATAATAATTACACATGGTTTGGAGCTCTAACATGCTTGTCTCTTACCCTTGTATGTGACGATTCTTGGCTTTCTTTTCTTTTATGCAAATCAGATTTCTCTGTGATCCGAACCAACAACCAAGGTTTGTACCTGCCCTGGAAAACAATGGGCATGTGGAAAATAGATGTGGTGATTAATATAAGTGGAGTGATTAATAAGTGGGGTGTCTTTGGAAGAAAGTTGACTTTTGCCATCCAATGTATGGTATTTCCTAAACTTAAGTCAGATAACTTCTGAGATTGAAGCAGAGCTTTGAAAGTTACTTTTTTGGATGACGACTCCCAGAAACCAAAAAGTAACATTAGAATCTCTGAGGTCTTTTGTTTTTTTAGCGTAATAACAAATAGGGAAATACAAAGAAATACTACCCAGTGTCTGTGTCCTTTTAGAAACAAAGCTAATTTCCACTTGCTTTTTTGTCTTGGCTGTTAGGAAATTTTATTACACTCTTTCCCAGACATTGGTGTATAACACACATTGCCAAATGACAGTATGTGAGGAAAGATACCTTGTAAAAATGCTCTCTTGTCAGCAGGAAAAACGATGCCTGTAACATTGTTTTCTTAGAATGGCCATTCATTCCAGAGTTGAAATATCACTTTGCTCTGTGACAAATCCAAGGATTAAACTATATAGTTCAGATTGATTTTATTCTGTAGTTCCATTTTGTAACTTTTATTCCCTTTCTCAATTTTTGTTGTGTTGTTTGCCTTTTTTCTTTTTCTTTTTATGACACTGTGCTGTGGCCCATGATGAGAAGACCAGAATTCCATTACAACCATATTATTTACAGAACAGTTTGAGGGAAGTTTAGGGAAGAGGGTATCTACACTGTTCACTGTGGCAATTGTTTTAATAAAAATATTCCATTGGCCATCTAGTTGAATATTAAATACCTGGTTGAAGACAGCTATTTTATGAACTGGATTAACTTAATACTGGTTTTTAGTCCTATAACAAATGGAGAGCATCATTACTTGTACTTAAATAATCACAGTAAAATCCAGTCTGGAAAACTGCCTACTATGGGTAGGTTTCTGTACCTAGTGGCATCACTAGAGTTGGCATCACTATGGATGGTGTCATCCCAGTGCTGTAAACTCATGCTGTCACTCCCAGGCAAGCAGTCGCTCCAAGGGAGAAAACATGGAGGAAACAGGAGGAAAGAGGGCAATGGAAGGAGAAGCAGCAGCAGGCAGGGAGGAACATGCACTGTCCGCTAGCTTTCTTGACCACCTCGCCTCAGTCCCCATCCCACCAAGGCTGCCTGGTACACCCCCCAGATACCCCCTCTTCCCCATTCCATCCTTGGCTCCAAATGGCTGGCTCCCATTTGGGCTTCTCTGTCACTTTGAGCTCTCTCAGTGGAGAGAGTTCAAGGCAGTGGAGAAGAATGGCTAGGTGGCGGTGGCAGCAGTGAGCTTGCAACCAGCTTACCATGTTGTTGCTTCCCGTACATGCTTTTTCATGGCCTTGGCTGTCTCAGCCAAAATTAATCAAGGCAGCAGAGAAGAAGTGACAGGTGACAGTACCTGCAGGGAGCTTGCAACTGGTTTGCCGCACACTGCCTCCTAGTCAGGCTTCCCCATGGTTTTGGGCTCTTGTGGCCAAGGATGGGATGCGGAAGGGCCCACACTGATTTAGAAGTTATACCGTACTTCCTCTGCTCTTCAAGCACAAGTTATCTACAAGGGCAACCAAGACACTTTCAGGATAAAAACTGAAATGAAACATCTAAATAAA
Organism: Urosaurus nigricauda; assembly: GCA_034509955.1. NCBI lineage: Eukaryota > Metazoa > Chordata > Lepidosauria > Squamata > Phrynosomatidae > Urosaurus > Urosaurus nigricauda. The sequence goes on along the minus strand of JAOEGL010000002.1, from coordinate 78,644,347 downwards.
TATTCTAGGTTGGCCTTATTTCATCACTGCCACCACCTCCCTTTCATTCTCAACTGCTTTGGACTTTTTTTTATCCTGAAAGTGTCTTGGTTGCCATTGTAGATGACTTGTGCTTGAACAGTAGAGGAAGTATAAACTTCAAAATCAGTGATGGGCAACTCCACTCTCCTGACACTACACAGGAACTGGAACCCTCAACTCTTGCTTGTCAGAGATAATCATTGTGTCTACCAGTTGGGAGAAATGGTGTCATTATTGTAATATTTACCCATTCCATGTAGGAAACTGCATTTGAATTCCACCTGCAGTCATTGTCTGTTCTGCCCCATATGCCCTGGCTCTCATCCTACAAGGAAGGAGGAGTCACAGATGTTTGGGCAGGAATACCAGTAAGGGAAATGGGATATTGCAGCAGAGGTGTTTGTATTCCCTGTTGCCTTTACCAGCACTTAGATGGAACTTAACTGCATTTCTGGTTCTGACCACCAAAGCTCCCAATTCTGCTACTTTCTTAAGAAAGCTTTGTTTTCTTTTTCTTTCTTTCTTTTTCTTTTCTTTTTACACATTTCCTCTCATTGAAGGAGTAGGAGACAGTCTGTGGCCATGAGTGTTGGAGTGTTTTATACATCAAGGCATGTTCAGCCACACTGTACCATCCCTTGCTTAGCTGTGTGGTATGAGGGGGTATCATAAAGTTTTAATTATCACCTTTAAAAAACTTTGACAGAAAGTTTGTTTTGATTTGTAGTTGTTAACTTATCTCTATGTAGTCACCATCCAGATTTACACATTTTCCCCATCGCTTCTTGACCGTCCAAATACCATTATTGTAGAAGTCTGCAGATTGCGCCTGACAAGGATTTTACACTTTAGTCACTTCTAGCAGAGCCAGTCCCAAAAATAAAGGATGCAAAGAGTTGCACTTAGGGACCAATGATGACAATGACAAAATTTTATCAATATGCCATAATAACTTCCGGGTGATAAATATTACTTTACGATACCCCCTCGTAAGGCACAATCTGCAGACTTCTACAATATCAGGTATTCGGAGGGTCAAGATATGCTGGGGAAAATGTATAAATCTAGATAGTGACTACATAGAGATAAGTTAGCAACTACAAATCAAAACAAACTTTCTGTCAATTTTTAAAAAGGTGATCATTTATAATACCCCCTCGTATGCGATGTCCTTATATCACCAGTTGCAGCAGTATGTTTGCAATTTCTGGTGAAAGTTTCTATCTGGAGTCCTGGGGCAAAGTAACTGTGAGGATACTGAGAATATGAGCATTAGAAGTAGGTATCGTAGTACAAATTCAGAGTTCCCAGACCAAATCTTGTCCTGAATTTCTCTGGCTATCTCCTCCCCTTTTTTGAATTGTTCATGCTGTTTTTTTCCTCCCTAGGTTATTTCATTCCTGGCTGCAGTGCTGAATAAAAAAGGGACACGTGCTGATATTGAAAATAATATGCCAGAATTTTTGTTAAGAACAATGAAAAATAAAATGCCATCTGTTCTGAAGAAAGTAAGATTTAAATTTAAGCATATTTAACCACAACATTTTGAAGATGTATGACATGTGGTCCAAATGCAGGGAAGGAGGGGGATTTCTTCTGCTATTTTAGGATGACCCCCCCAGCTTGGAACATGGACCACCTTGATAATTAAACAGCTTGAACAACAGAAGTTTTGGGGTAGCTTCTGTAGTCAGTGAGCTTCTGTTCGAGGCACTTACTGGCCTTTTCTGTAACTTATGTGGAGGAATGTTTTAGGGGACAATAAGACATTTTGCCTGTTTTCTGTGCACCTGTTGAAGGCTAAGCATTCTGGACAAGCTTCAAATAATTTAATAAGACTGGTGGTTGCTATGAAGCTGTTAAAATACATGATTCAAAGACACAGCTGTGTTACTCTGGATCAGTATGCAAAGGGATCTTGTAGCACCTTTGACTAACAAGAGGTGCTGTCTTATTTTGAAGAGGCACAATGATTGATTAATTGTTTTATTTAAATTTAATTTATATCCTGGTTTTCTCTCAGTGTGAGAGCCAAGGCAGTTCATAATATGAGTTAATTAAAATATATCTTAGGGCCAATATAAGTTGGAAATGACTTGAAGGCACACAACAATGAGGATCTTAAAATGCAGGCTGGTTTATATTGGGTGAGACAGTATTTTGAAGAGTCTGAAACCAACTAATATAGGACTTTACATACCCAAGCTGTATAAGATACAAAAGTTTGACAGTTTTACATTTTTTTACATTAATTGGTCTATATGAATTACATCTTAATTTTTTTCTTTACATTAATCATTGTTTTACATTCAACATTTTTTCCAATGCTGAGAGTCTTGGGAACAGCTGAAAATGAGTAGGGACTGCATGTGACTCACTGGCTACATGTGACCCATTCCTGATTAAAACCCTGAACCAAATCTGTGTAATTTTGATCAACACTGTTATATCTGTTTGGTCAACACTGTTATATCTGTGTAAAACTAGTGTTTTTATTGCTTCAGTTCAGTTCAGCTTTCAACTTTACATTTTAGCCCTTTTTTAAAAAAATAATTTATTGTGCAGAATGGATTGTATCTCATTGTTGATTCCTTTGAAAACCCTCACCTGGCAGCTGTGGGTGACAAGTAGTGGTAAAAATACATTTGTGTCTGACTTGACAAAGATTTTGGGGGCGGGGGGGGGATGGTATAAATGAAAGCATGCCTTCCAACTTGGCATGCTTCTCATCCACTTAACTACACTTTCTATTACCCCCAGTTAGCATTATCTTTGGTAGGGAATGGTAGTCCTATATATCTGGAGGACACCATTTTGGAGAAGATCATTTTATGTGAATGCAGAAAACTGTCTTATGTTCATACTGTTTTTGAGTAGTTAATTACTTCATCATAAATTTCCCATATCCAAGATTCTTGGTCTAGTCTGCCATGTACAACACAGTCTTGCCCCCCCTCCCATCTCATTCAAATTAGGAGCTACCAGTCTCTGTTCTGAGGCCACTTTTTTCAGCATCTCCTCTGTTTTTGCTGAGTGTTGTGATAATGCATTGGCAATAATATCTGTTTCAACTGATGCTGTTGTTACAGCAGTTTCTATTATAATCCATTGTTCTGGCCAAAACATTATTTTAGTAGCATTTCAGAAACAGCTTAAAGTTACACTTAAGGTACAGTCCTATTGGAGATAAAACCGATTTAACACTGCACCATTAGAAAACTTTGACAAGCAAGTATAAAGGCAGTCCTGAAACTGATCTGTACTTCTCTATTAAATGCTTTATGTTTCAGTGGAAATTCTTGCCATGTAATACAGAGCTTTATGGTCTGAATGAAAATTAAATTTGACCTGAAACAGAGTGCAGTTGCTAATAAAAATGATCATAGGAAACTTGGTAGAGTTATTTTTTTCTCTACAAAGTGCAATTTCATTCTTGCTTCTTTGGAATGAGGCCTATAAAATCTCATACAGTAATTAATTTAAAGTGATTAATTATGTAGGTAGTTAGCCAGAATGGCCCCAGGAGCAAATCCTTTGAGCATTCAGTGTCTGGAAACTGGGATTATATGCAAGACATTTCATTATTTTGAAGGCTTAGCACAACACAGGAGAATATAAGCACTGGTGCTTGGTTCTTGTTTTTGTTTGGTGCATCTCATTATCTGCTTCATCTAAGCAAATTTTCAGTTGAAATGTCCCATATGCAGAATCATCAGTGTGGGTATAGTTTCACAAGTATTTACGAGGGGGTATTGTAAAGTTTTAATGATCACCTTTAAAAAAAATTGACAAAGTTTGTTTTGATTTGTAGTTGCTAACTTATCTCTATGTAGTCACTATCTAGTATTATACATTTTCCCCAGTGTATCTTGACCCTCTGAATACCTGATATTGTAGAAGTCTGCAGATTGCGCCTTACGAGGGGGTATCGTAAAGTAATAATGATCACCCAGAAGTTATTATAGCATATTGATGAAATTTTGTCAGTGTCATCATTGGTCCCTAAGTGCATGTTGCTGAGAAAATCAACTCATTGTGTCCTTTATTTTTGTGACTGGCTCTACCGGAAGTGACTAAAGTGTAAAATCCTTGTCAGGCGCAATCTGCAGACTTCTACAATAATGGTATTTGGACGGTCAAGAAACGCTGGGGAAAATGTGTAAATCTGGATGGTGACTACATAGAGATAAGTTAACAACTACAAATCAAAACAAACTTTCTGTTAAATTTTTTAAAAAGTGATAATTAAAACTATATGATGCCCCCTCGTAGGTTTGGCCAAAGAGTACTTTTCCTATTTTTCTTATAAACCTGAACCAATTAATCAGTAGTTGGACTTGACTTTTCTGGAACAAACAAGGTTGCACTATGCTTATAATGCAAGTAGGTACTGACTTTTTAGTTTATTGTATTAAGTGGATTATGTGCTTTATAAATAATTTTCTACAGAGTGTTCTGTGCAGAAATTTTGCATTTGAGAAAAGCTCACAAATCTAGAATATCATGATTAAAGTACAAGTGTTTCAGGATGTAGCTGCAGGAACATTAAGAGAAATGTGTTCTCTTACAGATGTATTTTGGGAAGCAGGAATTCAGAATCAGAGAGAATTCTTATTTTACTTGTCAGTTTTTCATAGCAGGAAAAATGTTGCAACTAATCATTCTCAAGATGATACCATCTTGAAGAATGTGATATAACAAGTGTAAAAATTCCAAAACTGACCTCTTTGCTCCCAGAAGGTGTATAGTCTCTGCAACAGATTTAAGACGGCTGACAGTGTCTGTTAAAAAGGAAACAAACAAACAAACCTAAATATTTTTTTTTTGTTGCCATTATGATTACTTCTTTGTTTGAGTGAACTTGGTTCAGTAGTGCTACATGTAACTGATTTTACATGCTGAATTTTATTTTGCTGTTGTGTGTATTGCCAAACTGTTCTGGGAATTGCACAGGGACAGGTGGTAATAACAGGCGCTATGCTTTTAAAGGATGTTTTGTCCCTTTCTGCATTTCCAAAAGGAAACTGGGATTAGATTTAAAATGATTATTGTTACCATGGATTTTTTCAAGTCCTCCTGGAGAAGATCTCCTATATAGCAAGGGATAATTTTTGCAATTTGCACAAGTTGCTGGCCCAATTATATGTGAGGTAATAAAAACCTTATGTGAATTGTGTATAAACTGCATTGAATCACACATTGTATAACAACATAATTTGCACAAACTACTCTACCAGTCACAAATGTTACATAGTGGTCATACAAAAAGAGAGAAGAAAGCCTTATGTTACATTGGAAACCTCCTGTGTTAACCACATGGAAACCGGTCACCAGATTGAGCATGGGATAACATTGTTAATGTTTTGTTGCAGAATGGTTTTTATATTTAACTGGAGTCCTACAGCTTGTTGTTATTCTGTTGGGAGCAGTTTCTAGTGATATTACATAGAAGGAAATAGAAATGAAAATTAAGGGGATATAATGGAGAAGATATGTACAGATAATTTAAATGTGACTAATGGGAAACTGTAAACTATTTTTTTTTTCACTAAACATTAATGGTTTGTGTAATAAGTGTAAAACTGAAGAAGAAAACAAAACCAGTCATCATTCCAAAATATGATCTAAACAATATCTCCACCAAATTCATTGACAATGTAAGGAACAGATTTGCACTACTAAGCATAATTGACTGAGAACTGGAAGAACTGAAGTCTGAAGCCAAAGACATAATGATATGATAGCCCCGTTTAAATATTTGAAGGGATGTCATATTGAGGAGGGAGCAAGCTTGTCTTCTGCTGCTCCAGAGACTAGGACCCGGAACAATGGATGCATGCTACAGGAAAAGCGATTCCATCTCAACATTAGGAGAAACTTCCTGATAGTAAGGGCTGTTCGACAGTGGAACACACTCCCTCGGAGTGTAGTGGAGTCTCCTTCTTTGGAGGTCTTTAAGCAGAGGCTAGATGGCCATCTGTCGGGGAGGCTTTGATTGGGAGTTCCTGCATGGCAGGCGGTTGGACTGGATGGCCCTTGTGGTCTCTTCCAACTCTATGATTCTATGATAATAAAAGAAGAATGCAGACAGACACTTTCAATGGGCAAAAAAGGGAGAAGAAACCATGGATGACAGATAAAATGTTACAAGCAATAAAAGAAAGAAGAGAAGCAAAACAAAAAGGAGGTAGGAACAAGGTAAGAACCATGAATGCAACAGTACAACGGCTAATGCGTAAAGATAAAGAAAACTACTGCAATGAGCAGCGCAGAGAAATAGAAGACAACAACAAAAAGGGGAGAATGAGAGACCTATTCCAGAAGATTAGGGAAATCAAAGGAAAGTTTAAACCAAGGGCTGGGAAACTATGACAATAAAAATAATACAATTCAAGATCAGGAAGGAATAAAAAGATGATGGATGCAATACACAGAAGAGCTATATAAAAGAGATGACAGACTTAAGGACGTATGAAATGAAGAGCCATATGAAGATGAACCCCAAATTCTAAAAAAAACGAGGTAGAAGCTGCAATAAGAGAAATGGCAAAAAATAAGTCACCAGGAACAGATGATATTCCAACTGAGGTGCTGCAATCCACATTGACAGAGTCAACTATAGTGCTAACTAACATATGTCAACAGATATGGAAAACGAAATGACAGACTGGAAACAATCAATATACATCCCCATCCACAAAAAAGGAGACACAAAAGATTGCAGCAACTGTAGAACCAGTTTAACCAGTTTCAAAAACTAAGCAGTTTCAAAAAGTTTCAGTCTAACCATTTTCAAAATCGAGCTAAAGACTATATTGTTTAGGGAAGTGTTCCCAGGTGTGTGCCCTTGTCCGCCCCAGGATGCCTTGTTTTAATTATGTATTCAGAAGCTGAGCCCTCCCTCCAGTCCATCTGCCTTGGTCCAGGCCTCAGAGGGAGTGATGAACTGTTAGACCTGATCCTCTTCCCCACCACCATTCCCTTCTCCTTTTATGTCGTGTCTTTTTAGATTGTAAACCTGAGGGCAGGGAACTGTCTAATTAACAAGATTTTATGTACAGCGCAGTGTAAATTTACAGCACTATATAAATAAAGGTTAATAATAATAATAATAATAATATCCTATGCAAGCAAGATTATGCTCAAGAATCTGCAATATAGACTCCAACCAGAGGTCCAAGCAGGGTTCAGGAAAGGAAGAGACATTAGGGACCACATTGCAAGCATATGATGGATAATGGAGCGCACCAGGGAGTCCCAAAAGAAAATCAGCATGTGCTTTATAGACTATAGCAAAGCCTTTGACTGCATAGATAATGAAAGTCTATGGGACGTGCCAACACATGGGAGTGCCAACACATCTGATAGTCCTGAGGAGGAATCTGTACTCAGGACAAGAGGTTACTGTCAGAACAGAATATGGAGAAACAGTTCCCAATGGTTCCCAATTGGCAAAGGAGTCAGATAAGGCTGCATCGTATCCCCACTTCTTTAACATATATGCAGAATGTATTGTAAGAAAAGCAAGCTTGGACACAGATGAAAGAGGAGTGAAAATAGGAGGAAGGAATATCAACAATCTGAGAAACGCAGATGACACCATAATACTAGCAGAAAACCTCAGAGACCTGGAGCAACTACTAAGAAAGATCAAGGAAGAAAGTGCAAAGTCAGTCCTATTGTTGAACATAAAGAAAACAAAAATAATGACCACAGAGAACCTACACAAATTTGAAATAGACAATGAAGAAATAGAAATAGTAAAAAAAAATCTCATACCTGGGATCAGACATTGATAGAAATGGAGACTGCAGCCAGGAAATCAGAAGAAGATTAAAAATGGGAAGGACAGCTGTGAAAGAACTAGAGAAGATCCTAAAATGCAATGATATTACAACTAAGCACAAAGGTTAGAACCATACAAGTCATTGTATTCCCTATTGTCATGTATGGATGTGAGAGCTGGACAGTTAAGAAGGAGGATAGGAGGCAAATCAACTCATGGACAGCCAGAAAGACAAATGAGTCCTGGAGCAGACCAAGCCAGAAATCTCCCTAGAAGCCAATATGACAAAACTCAAGTTGTCATATTTTGGACACATCATGATAAGGCACGAATAATTGGACAAAACAGTAATGCTAGGAAAGGTAGAAGGAAGTAGAAAGAGAGGAAGGCTGCATGCAAGATGGATGGACTCTATTAGAGAGATCAGGAGTATGAATCTGCAGGAGTTGAGCAGAGAGGTGGAGGATAGAGGATCTTGGAGATGTCTCATCAGCCATGGGTCAAGATCCATTTGAGGGCAGCTAACAACAAAATGGGATATAGAGGAAGAGGATCACACATCTAATTAATTCATATACCGTTTTTTGTGGAGCTTTCGGGCTATGTGGCCATGTTCTAGAAGAGTTCCTTTCTGATGTTTCACCAGCATTTCAGAGAATGATAGCCTGGGAAAGGATTGGAGATATATATCCTGTGTGACCCTGGGAAGGAAGGAGTAATTTGCAAATGTATTGTTCTGTTGCTAATGGCAGTCCTGAGGGTGGGAGGATATGCAAACAAGGATTAATATATATCCTGTGTGACTTCCCAGGGTCACACAGGAGATATATCTCCAATCCTTTCCCAGGCTATCATTCTCTGAAGATGCCAGCCACAGATGCTGGCGAAACGTCAGAAAGGAACTCTTCTAGAACATGGCCACATAGCCTGAAAGCTCCACAGAAAACTATGGATGCCGGCCATGAAAGCCTTCAATTACATATACAGTTGATGTGATCTTCTAGAGATACACAGAATACTGGACTAAGTAGACCTTGGATCTGATCATGCTCAACTCTTTTAAGATTCTTATGCTTCCTAACCTATAGTTAGGCAATTGTCTTCTAAATTTATTAGGCAGATCATTTAATGCTGGCCACCTGATGGCCTGATTAACTTCTTGTCTTTGTTATCTACTTTGGAATGCAAAAATCGGGAGTTCTGTCAACTGGCAGGTCTCTGTATATGACTGTTGGTTTTCACTTTTTTTCAAAAAGTGTCTTTGCCAACTATAAATAGGTGGCAACATTTGCTTGTTTTTGAATTACTCATTATACCTTACTGAGGAATCTTTTTCTGGGTTTTTCTTTTGCTTTTCTCTGCTTGGACCATTGAAAAGTGTAGGTTTTCATACCTCACCAAACAGAATGTGTGGGAATTTTATATATTGATACATTTTTTGTTTAGTTAGTAGCAGTATCATATGTTTTTCTTTTCAGACTTTCTTGATTGTGTCACCGCTTTCTGTGCTTTATAATTGGAAAGATGAATTGGATACCTGGGGCTATTTCAAGGTTATAGTTTTGCATGGTACTAGAAAAGACTATGAACTGAATCGAATCAAGCAAGGAAAATGTGAGATTGCACTAACAACATATGAAACACTTCGCCTTTTTTTAGATGAGCTTAACAGGTAATGGAATTATCTAATTACTGTAAGTACAGAGGGAATTTTTTTCTAGCTTCTTAAGATCCTTACAAACTGGACAGTGAATCTTTGAAAACTTTTAGTGAGTAGAGAACATGAGCATAAGAGTTATAATACTACATCCACAATGCCAATTGAAATATGTGGAATTTACTTTAATAAGAAATGACCATAAGATGAAAATGGCTTCTTTCCAATACTGTGCAAACATGCCTTTGTTTAAAGCTTGCTTTTTGGTACTGTAACTCTCATGTTCTCCCCCCGCCCCCATCAGTTTGGACACTGTCAGGCTGGCAAACTCTGAGAGTTGTCATTCAGAAAGAATAACTTTTCCAAGCTTAATTTCTAATCTGATTACTCCTTCTTCTCCCCTCCATTCCCTGTGCACATCCCTGATCTGCTCCAGTGGATCCTCCAGTGTTCTAGAAAAGATTTTGGGGTGCTCAGGAGAAGAATCCATTCTGCCAATCATATCCATTCCACTGGCTGACAGCATTAGTTGGATTTGACCGTTTCTTCAAAAGTTATAGTAATACCAATAGATGTAGAATAATATAGACCACATGTGCTTGGTGTATTGTAAAATTTTGTGTCACAAAGAAAATCTAATGTTACAGTCTTTAGTTATACATATGCTTATTTGAACTAGAGAAGTCCTTCCAAGATTAATTCTTTTCTTCCTTTGATTATTTCTGAATGAATGATGTCTGATATAGAGCACTTGTTTCAGAGATCTTTCAGCAGTATAAACAGGACTGCTCTATTCAAAATGTAAAACATTAAAGCTTTGATTATTATACTTGATTCTTCAAAGTATTTTTTTAAATGAATGTGCTAGACATCCTCCTCATTACCATGAACAGAATAAATCATTCAACGCCCCTGGCTTTAATCCAGTAGTTGAACTCTTAACTCCTTTTATCCTTTACCATTGGCTATCCTAAATTCATCTACAGTAGCCCTGTTGAAGCAATTAAACTTAAGTGTTCACTTACAATGTTTCTGTTGATTTAATAAGTCTTCTCTATTTGAATGAGCAATTTGATTTAGGCTACTGTTTTATAAGATTTATGATAACTGTCAGTATTCCCTATTTCACAGCTTAGAGTGGTCAGCTGTTATTGTAGATGAAGTGCACAGAATCAAAAATCCAAAAGCTCAAATAACCCAGACAGTGAAGGCTCTAACATGTAAGATTCGTCTTGGACTTACTGGGACAATTCTCCAGAACAACATGAAGGAGCTTTGGTGCGTCATGGACTGGTAAGTGAAAAGAATTAATATTAGAACAGGAGACCAAATATTTGTAACATTTAAGGCCACCCTAATGTTTTGGAAGCACATGATACTTGTGTGTTGCATTCTATTGATCCATAAGGCAGAGGAACATGAGAAATACGTTACAACTTAGTAGGTCATAGAACTGTACAAAGCTACGGTTCCTGTCACATACTTATGCAGTAGCAAATATGCATTCATCAGTGTGTAATGTGTAATCTCTGAGATCATAGATTTGGATGACTTGATATAGTTCTTAATATCATAGTGAACAAAACTACTGGAAACTCTAATGCATGTTTCCTCCCCCCCCCCCATAGGGGGTAGATGCAATGCACAGTACTTTCCTGATCCAGATTTTACTGAAATTGCTTTTAGAGGTGATAACTGGTAGAATTACAGTATTTCTGATTGTCATGGGAGTAGTAGTCACAGTAATTGTATGTTTTCCTGTTATTGTAGTAGGTATTGTCCTACTGTGGTAAACACGCAAGACTGATGCCATAGTTTCAGCTCAGTACAGCTAATAGAGAGTTGTTCCTCAGAGGCATTTTTAAATGTGACAGCTGCATAGTGAAACCATCATTAATGGTGTGCTAGTTTTATCAGTGCTTCAATATTACATTTTGACGAATGTAACATTAAAAAAAATTGGCGTAATTACCTGTAGTGTATTCATGAATTTTAACAAAACTGAGTGCAAAGAGCTCCAGAAATGAATATATGAGAGGTATATGCATGGAGGTTTAAAGTGGAATCCTATATAGGTCTTCTCAGAAGTTACCCTCTCCATTCATTGTGACTTACTTGTCATTGTGGCATTAATTACCATATGGACCATAGCAATAGACAAATAAGCTGCATTTTAAAATTCTGAGTTCATTTCCTATATTAGTGCATGCTTCATTGTAGCAGATTCAAGAATCAAGGTATGTATTTAGCAACCTTTAAAAATATATCTATTTTTTAATTTGAAGCAGATAATAAAATACAAATAATAACACTTCTGTGCTGCTTTTTACTTTAAAAATCCAAAAGCAGTTTACATTTTAAAAAAAGACATAGTAAAATGAATCAATAAAAATAATAATTAAATGGAATAATTAATCAAAACTAGTGGCAATTGACAGTTTTAACAGTCAGGGAAAAATTAATTATATGACACTGGCCCAGGAGTGTGAAAAGCTGTTTAATAAAATAAACTTGAGTTGCAATTCCAGATAGGGCCCTATCCTGGCAGATTATCATCATGGGATAGCATCTCTCACCCTGGTACTTTGTAAACCACTTCATGCATGAATGGTATTATATAAAGAAACAAATAGATAGGGTTTTTAAAAAATTAGGAAAATAAGCAGGAACATGCCTGAACAAAGAAATCTTTATTTGATGGTTAATTTAGTTAATTTCACCTAACTTTAGTAGAAATATCATTCAGCATGGTGTGCATTGCAACAGGGAAGACCCTCCTTTGTACCCTGCTCAAATGATTTTCAGTAGGTTGTCCTGCCCTGCCCTGCCCCTCAGAGAGTAAAGGGTGTCTTAAGAGGTCTGTGAAATGTTTAGGGCCTTATAAACAAATTGTATATATCCACTGTGCTTTTTCTCTCTCTTTGTCTCTCCCTCTTTCTCTCTCTCAGGGCAGTACCTGGACTTTTGGGTAATGAAGCACGATTTAAGAAAGAATTTTCTGACCCAGTAGAGCATGGCCAGAGGCACACTGCAACTAAAAGAGAGCTAGCCACTGGCCGAAAGGCAATGCAAAAGCTAGCTAAAAAAATGTCTGGCTACTTCTTAAGGCGTACAAAGGCTCTTATCAATGATCAGTTGCCCAAGAAGGAAGATAGAGTAAGACCCATCAATTACAATTTATTTATTAAATTTGTTCATTGACTTTAAATATGGATTTTGTGCAAGTTGTCTAACAGACATTTTAAACACAGGGGATGTTCCTTTTACACATACAGACAAATATGGGTATACTGGCAGGGACTAGTATTCTCTGTCTGTTGTTTGTGTCAGTATGGGAATGCTGTCACATTCACACTTTGGAAAGTACATAGGGCTGGATTTAGTGAAATTGATAGTGTCTTGGTTGTTAAAATTGGCTTTAGTGTAGTGTAGTCCAAAAGAAGTGAATGTACCTGTGAAAGTTGTAGGCAGGGCTTTTTAAAGAATACTTTAGAAAATTGGATGTGTTGGCAGGGTGGCCAGATGTCTTGTCCAAAGATTAACAAGGTTTATCACACTAGGGGTCAAAGAGGATTTAAACGAGAGTTAAACAGGAATTAAACAGGAAATGCCTTATGTTTAACATAGGACATTTCTTGTTTAATTCCTGTTTAAATCCTGTTTGCCCCCTAGTGTGATAAGTGTAGCCTTCCATCAGGATTCCTGCAGGAAAAAAGATTCCATCTCAACATTAGGAAGAACTTCCTGACAGTAAGGGCTGTTCGACAGTGGAACACACTCCCTCGGAGGGTGGTGGAGTCTCCTTCCTTGGAGGTCTTTAAGCAGAGGCTGGGTGGCCATCTGTCAGAAATGCTTTGATTGGGAGTTCCTGCATGGCAGGGGGTTGGACTGGATGGCCCTTGTGGTCTCTTCCAACTCTAAATTTCTATGATTCTATAAATCTAGCCACTGAGTTCTCTTTTACTGCAGAAGGAAGAGAATTTCTTTGCAGAGGACACTGTCAGTTAATTTGTTGAACTTTGTTCTCTTTCCTTAAGTTTCTTGTCCACTTGGTGAGTGGAGGGATCTTCAGAAACTGTTGAGGTGGTTCCAGTAACATTATTATTTATTTTATTATTATTTATACTCTGCTTTTCAGCCATAAGGCTGTCCGAGTGGCTTACAAAATGGTTAATTAGACGGTTCCCTGCCCTCAGGCTCACAATCTAAAAAGACCCAACACAAAAGGAGAAGGGAATGGTAGTGGGGAAGGGGATCAGGTCCAGCAGTTCTTCTCTCCCTCTGAGGCCTGGACCATGGCAGATGGACTGGAGGGAGGGCTCTCCTTTTTCCTTTAGGCCAGGCCTGGTGGAGCTGACAGGCCTTTCTCTCCCTCTGAGGCCTGATGACGTAGATGGCAAAAGGGGGGGCTCATCTTCTTACTCTAGGCAAGGCCTGATGGAGCTGGCAGGCCTTTCTCTCCCTCTGAGATCTGATGACGTAGATGGCAAAGAGAGGGCTCATCTTCTTACTCTAGGCAAGGCCTGATGGAGCTGGCAGACCTTTCTCTCCCTCTGAGATCTGATGACGTAGATGGCAAAGAGAGGGCTCATCTTCTTACTCTAGGCAAGGCCTGATGGAACTGGCAGGCCTTTCTCTCCCTCTGAGGTCTGATGACATAGATGGCAAAGGGAGGGCTCATCTTCTTACTCTAGGCAAGGCCTGATGGAGCTGGCAGGCCTTTCCATCTGAGGTCTGATGATGTAAATTGCAAAAGCAGGGCTCATCTTTTTCTTATTGACTCATAGGTGGAAGACAGAGGTTGGATGCCTGAAGTGCCCCCATATTACTGAGGAGATAAGAATTATGGTGAGAGCTAGGGGTAAACAGACTGGCTTGAAGCACCAGCATGGGCCAGTGTGGGGGTATGGTGTTTTGATGCTGTGCACTCTGACACTAGCATCATGCCGCATGCCCAACCGTATGGCAGGGGGTGTTACAGCTCTCCGTTGGCACAACTTTTAAAACATGCTGCACCAAAGGAACACTGAAAAACTGCCGCCGCATATATGGTTTCTGATTTGTATTCAACTTGGTTGAATTCTGAAGCTGAATTCTGTTGTTGAGGCTGCCCAGTTGAAAATACCTTGGAGGTCCCACTTCATGATGTAAGACAGGTAGGGCCATTAAATAGATCTCATGGAAAAGAAATTTTATTCTGCCTTAGTCCTAACCTTCTGCAGTGCCAACTACTCAGCTGCATGGGGGCATATCAACAGAATCTTTGGGAGAAGATTCTGACCCTCTTTGAGAAATTCCTGGAAGAAGAAAAATCCCTGGCTAATGCCCTGCAAGCTGAAACCAGCTCCCTGCTCAGTGAAGGTCCTCGCGGGTTCTGTAGCTCTTCAGATTCTGCCCCTCTTTGAGAAACTTCTCGAAGAAGAAAAACACTTGGCTAATGCCTGGTTACATTCCTCTGCCCCTTCCACACAAAGCAGAGCTACTATCAAGGATATACCCTTCCACAAGTTTGGCCTCTTCAGTAAGGGTATGGACAAGAAGTTGGAATTTATACAGAAAATAAGGTCTAACACCAAGAAGTACAGTATGCCCTCAAGCTACCACATCTTTCAACAATGGGACACTTCAAAGGAGGGCCTCTTTGCACCTCATCACAACAAGCTGTGCTGAAGGTTCAGTTTGAGAACTCAGGGAAAGGGATCCCTAGGTGACACATCCCTGTTCCACTGGAACAGCCACATGATATACGCTTTCTCCCCTCTCCCCCTAATCTGAAGAGTTGTGGCAAAGATATGGGAGAATCAGGCTGATGGCATTCTGATCACCCTGTGATGACTATGACAACCTTGATTTGCTCCTCTCCTTCATCTAGCTCAAGGCTTGTACATTCACCTACATCTGACGTGACCTGCTGACCACCCACAACTGTTGGGTTTGTCAGCCAGACCTGGAAACTCTAATTAGTGGCTTGAGAATTCATCTTTGATGATTGCCTGGATTACTCTGGATTATCTGACCAAAATTTGACAAATTATCAGAACAGCCTATAGATTCTTCACTCAAAAATCTTACAGCTATATAGGTGGGACAAGTTTACTTCATTTTTATCCATGGTACACTTCTCACTGACTCAGGTTTGAATACAGCACATTCTGGACTTCCTGCTATACCTCATAGATTTAGTCTTCTCCTTGTCTTTGCTGAAGTGCTGCTTGGCCACCCCGTCCTCACAGCTGCAGCTTTGAGGCTGGCTGTCTTGCTTCCAGAATCATCTACTTAGGAAGTTCCTAAAGGGCTACAAAAATCTCCATCCTCCTGTGAGAGGACCAACTCCAGCCTGGAATTTGTAGTTGGTTCTATCACAGCTTTCTATGAAGCCCTTTAAACCTATAGCCTCTTGTGATATGAGGCTACTTGCTTAGAAGACTGCATTTTTGGTAGTGATAACCTCGGTGAGGAGGTCTGGGGATCTTTGCGCTCTCTGTTTTGACCCTCCTTACCTGAGATTCCATTGTGACAAGGTGGTCCTATGTCCAAATATTTCATTTCTGACTGGAATCAGGACATTGTTCTGCCAGAATTTACAGAGAACCGGACTTCTGATTTCAAGGGAGTCCTCCATTGTCTTGATGCCCGTAGAGTCCTTGCATTCTGCATGGATAGAAAATGGAATTCAAGAAAGACTAGTACAATATACTTTTCATATGTCACTCTGATTAAACGGTTGGACTCTTGAGATTGTTTGAGATGGGTTATCTCAAAAATTCACCTTGCCTATGAAATGGATAAGAAGGAGCCTCCCATCAACATTCGAGCCCCATTCTGCCAGTGTTAGCTGCCTCTCCTGCCTTCCTTACTGGTGTGTTGCTGGACAATGTTTGCTGCTTTGTTGTCTCAACCCTTGACAGTTATTTCACATTACATATTGGATGCCTGTTCCAGGACTAATGTAGCATTTGGGAGAGCAGTCTTATTTTCAAGTTTAACATGATTGCTGTTTCTTTTCGGTGAGAACTGTTCCTCTCTGTTTGGATAATAAATCTTTTTCTTTATAGTTATGGAAGTATGTGTGCTAGCGTGACACTCCTGCCATCCTAATGTGGTAGTTTGCTAATATCTCAGTTGTGTGATTCACAGAGACCACAAAGAAGAACAGGTTGCACACCTGTAACTGTGCTTCTTTGAGTGGTCATCTGTGAAATCACACAAATGCATCCACCTCAGCTGTGTCCTGCATTTTTGGGGTTTGGGATGCTGCTGTGCAGCATCCTTGGGAACTGAGATAAATGAGCAGGAACATACAGGGATAGGGCTGGAGGTGGGCTAAGCTTCTGCCAAAAATCTTGCTTAGCTCTTTCAGAAGTTTCTGAAGGTGCTCTGTGCAGGCACAGGAATATTTAGTTGTATGATTTCACAGATGAGTACTTAAAGAACCACAGTCACACGTATGCAACCTATTCTTGTGCTTCCTGAAACCCTAGAGTTCACACTTGTCCTCTCTCTGACAGACTAAATCTTTTGAACCAGCTAGGATGACTACATTGTCCTACTATTGTTTGCAGCCAATGGACATGGTTCTTGCATTCCCAGCCCTTTCTAAAGGAAGCCCGTGGAAAACCATCTGAAGAATTATGGTCATATTATTTGAAACATGTTTTATGTAACAATCTTTGCATCCATGCAAGGCATGCTACCATACATGGGACTGGGGGAGGAAACCAGGGCTTTGTGTCTCCAGGGACTTCTTGAAGTCCCCAGTTGTGATCTGTGTATGAACAGTCCCTTAATTATGAATGTACTAAAATCTCAGCTGAAGAACAATGGTTCTAGGTAAACATCTGTTTTTGACATTTGCACACAATGAGATAACTTTTTGTTATGTTTGCCTGCTATGAAATTAAATGCTTAAATAAGATATACAGCTGAATTTGCCTGTTGTATCTTTTCAATATGCATGCAAAATTTCTAAAAAGGACTGGTTTGTGTAGATTTGGCTGAAAACCGTCTGCTCTTATACCGCTACTTCTTTGATAGATTCATTGTAAAAAAGCTAGTTATGAGCTGTTAAAAGGAAAACTCTGTCTGGACTTGGCATCACCATAATGAAAGAATGCATGCTTTTCATTTTGGTTAGAATGTTTTGATGAGTACAAGAATATATTTTAGAGAACACACAGTTTCACATACATTCAATAAAGATACACATTAGTCTGCTGTTCTTCCCTCCTTGTTTATACCTGCCTTTCTGCCAAAGCTTAGAATAATGCAGCAGACTGTGCTTTCTAAAGAGAAGATTAACAGCAATGTCACTCGGCTGCCTTTAATCTAGCAGCTTTTATTTTACCCCATTCTCTTGATAATGTGAGTATATGTTCAAGATACCATTGGATTATTATAGCACAGCATGGTGCTGCTGCTTTGTGGGTGGTCTAAATTCAGAAGTGATCTTGGGATTTCTGTATCCTGCTGGTTGAGACCAAAAGATGTCATGGAGATGCCACCCATGGTCTTTAAGAGGATGGATAAGGTTTGTCATACCACTGTACAGACCCCCTCCCTCCTACATCACCAATTCAGAATGTCAGTCTAAAGAATTGACTGTTTCCTTTTATTCACTCTGTCTGCATTAGTGCCAAGAACGGCAAATAGATCTTTTAAGCACTGCAGAATCTTTAGTCTTATGGTTAGGCATTTCAGTACTTTTCTTTCACTGTCCTGCTCGTATCAGCCTCAAATAGAGAATGAAGGTTACAATTTATCTTTTATATTCTTAACAGCTTGAATAATTTAAATATAAGAGAGTAACTGACTAAAATCTTTTGTTTTAGAGTCCTAAAGTCCACCTCTTCCTTTTTCAAAAAAAAGAACAGCCGTTGAACTGCACTGTGTTTATAACAATTGACCACCCCAATGTTTTGTTGTAGTTGTTTGTAATATTTTAACATTTGTATGGGTGCTTTGTTACATGTTGTTTTGCATATTATTTTGCCAGATGGTGTACTGTTCTCTGACTGAGTTCCAGAGAGCTGTTTATAAGGCTGTATTGGAAACAGAGGATGTACGCTTAGTGTTACAAGCACGCAAACCATGTAACTGCAACAGTGGCCGCAAAAGGAAGAACTGTTGTTACAAAGTAAGAAATTATTATTATTATTATTATTATTAGCATGTTTGATTGTAACACATGCTCCGTTCTGCAGTGACCTACTGTTCTGCACTGGCTTCTTGCACATAAAGGGTTGGAGACATTGTTCAGATAAGGGCATGGGACATGCTTACATCAACTACCTCTGTCAACACCCCCCCCCCCGAGTTCTTTAATTCACTCAATCTTTTTTTTATTTGAACTTAATAAGCATGGAAGTTGAGCTACACAAAAAGCAATTGACATTAAATTTCCTGAATCTGCCACATTTTTAGAAGATCTTCATCTGCTTCTCTTGGTACCACAGGAAAAGCTGAGCTGGGAGTTCTGTAGGGGGCATGACATCCAAAATTTATACTTGAATGGGCAAGTGAGGTGTACTTTTCTGGGTATTAGTCTCCCTCAAGTTCTGACACTGTTGCATGGGCAGCAGGGCCCAACAGTATGTAATAGGTGAAAAGCAGGAGGAGGGGAGGGCATGAATGACATGGATACCAGGGATAGCGAAAGGCATGCTCATACGATTTGCCAGTGTTGGAGCATATCAGAGCAAAAGAGATTAAAATGTATTGACAACTGATCCTTGGTCAGATAACAGTGTCTACAGTGCATTAGTAAATGCTCTAATTTATAATGAATATATGCTTATACAAGCCAGACTACCATGTCTTTTTATAAACACAAATTAATGCAAGATCATTAAAAATGGGAGTTAAAGAAATGAAAATATTGAAATGAAACTTAATCTTCCAGTTTTTTAACAGATAAGATAATTGGTTGTTGGAGGGAGAAGAGAAGAGGGTTTGTGTTGCATATTTGTACTGAGCTAGAGAAGTTATGGATGGGTAGTGCTCTTACATAAAAACTAGGAGACTTTATGGTTCCCACTTCTTTCACTCATTTCACTGTGCAGCTATTAGGATAATTTTAGTTCTGCATTCCTTTCATGTATTTCTTACCACATATCCTAATCTAAGACCTGGGCTCTATCCACAGTGCAGAAATAAAACAGTTTGACACCACTTTAACTGCCATGACTATCCTACAGAATTCTGGGGTTTGTAGTTTGTTGAGGCACCAGAGCTCTCTGACAGACAGACCAGGCTGAATACCTTACCAAACTACCAATCACAAAATGGTGTCAAACTGCTTTATTTCTGCAGTGTGGAAGACCATTTAGTCTGTCCATCAAATATAATGAGATGGTAAAGCAGACTGTGCCATCTCAGGAGCAGGTTTGGCTGCCGTTTTGAATGGCCTCCTATGTACAAAGCTTCCTCAACTAAAAAAACCACACAAGGCTAGCATGAAAAATTTACCAGTTTATCTGCTGGATTTCTGCTTACAATGGCTTTTTTCAAATGTAGGAGAGCATTAACATTGTTATATTCCATCTATTTTAGTTATATATTTTGTTGTTAAGCAACTTATTTTCTCTGAATCATGTATGGTACAACCTACCGTCTGAAGTGCTACTACCTATTCTGTCACCTCAGGGCTTCATTAGTTCTTTTCCACTTCATTCTAATGCAAGTCTGTTCTGATGCATGTGTAGGCAAGTGAATACAACATCTCCTTAAACAGAAAAAGCAAATGATGATTAACATCAAGTGTTTCCCCACCCTTGGAATCTTTCAGATTTTATGTTAAGGTGAAGATAGCATTATTTAAGCTTAAAAATACTGGCCTAAAGCCAGTTGCTAGTCTTAACTAGAGCAGACTCAATGAATCAAATTTTAAGTGGTAAGTCACAACATAACATAAATCCTGTTGATTAAATGGGTCTGTTCCAATTGGCACTAGCATTGATTTAGGCCACTGATTTTAAAAAGTAGTTTAATTCCTTGAGGAAATGTAAGCTACAGATCTATATCTGAGTCACTTAGTTTTGCATGTAATTGATTTTGCATAATTATTATAGAAAATTGCATAATAGCCTATGCACAATTGGTATGGTCTGTATTGGAGTACAAAGATTTCAGTGTTCATAAGGCCACAGCTGCTGGATATGTTATGATCTTAAAGTCTGAAAAGCAAAGTGATGGCAGTTCATAAAATAATAATAATATAATAATAAATGTACCTTCTCTTTGGTGCTTTCTGTATCAATAAAATGTCTTTTAACTGCCTGATACATAGGGTTTGAGAGACAGAAAATCATATGTGTGTGTTTGTGTGCGTGTCATGTCTATATGCCTTCTAGTTACCTGTCATCTTATGGCAACCCCATGAATTTTCATTTACACTTCTAGTACAGAGTTCAAGCTTTCCTTCTCATTCCAGAATCATGTCCTGGAGGTGTGGGTGGAGGAAGACACCAAAACTATGGATTTAGTGATACATATTTATCTCCTGAGAAATAATTGTAAATTGGTTTAATCCTCTGATCTTTCAAAGATTATTTATTTATATTTCTACAGACAAATGCTCATGGTGAAACGATGCAGGCATTGTATTTCAGTTACCTTACAATCCTTCGTAAGATTGCTAACCATACCGCCCTGTTACAGACAGACAACACAAGCAAACAGCAGGTTAGTTTCCTTAAGTCTTCCTGCCCAGTAATATTTTGAAGAAGCAGTAACCTACTGATACATTGTCATTTCAGCATTTTTTTAGTTCCCTAATATATTAAAAATTGTTCTGAGAATTTACTATTCATAAAATATAACATCATTTATGTAATAGCAAGTATATTTTTCAAGACTTTCATCCAATAGTGTAAACATGTTTATAAGAGATTGTTAGCCATCCCCAGCTCTTTTCCTGGGTTTTGCTTCTCCTCCCCCATGTTCCCCTCTTTTCCTTTGTATCCGCTACTTTGATTCTCTTTTTCTTTCTCCCCACCATGTATATTTGAATGGCTTATAAAAAGTACAGTCAGAAGATAGAGTTGTGGGAAGTCCATAGAATCATAGAGTTAAAAACTGCCCCATAGGTAATTAAGTCCGATTCCCTGCTTAATGCAGGCTCTCCAGCTACAGCAGTGATTTCCAAAGTGGGCTGTGCCACCTCCCTGGAGGTGGTGAAAAGATCCAGGGGAGCAATAAAGTAAAAGGGGTGGCATTTCAGTCAAAGTATTTGCACACGAGAAAGACAAGGGAAACCATCAGCCTTTACGACCATGATGGGTATGCAGGGTGCATGAAACTTCTCTTTTTGTTGCAAACAAGCTTGTAAAATGTGGGCTAGACAAATTAACTGTTACATGGATTTGTAATTGGTTGACCGGTCGAACCCAAAGGGTGCTCAACAATGGCTCCTTTTCAACCTGGAAAGAAATGACCAGTGGGGTCCCACAGGGTTCTGTCTTTGGTCCAGTGCTATTCAACATCTTTATTAATGACTTGGATGACAGAATTGGGGCATACTTATCAAATTTGCAGATGACACCAAATTAGGAGGAGTAGCTAATAGTCCAGAAGACAGGATCAAAATTCAAAATGACTTGAATAGACTAGAAAGCTGGGCCAAGGCTAACAAAATGAAATTCAACACAAAAAAGTGTAAGGTACTGCACTTAGGGCGGAAAAATGAAATGCATAGATATAGGATGGGGGACATCTGGCTGAATGAAAGTGTGTGTGAAAGTGATCTAGGAGTCCAAGTAGACCATAAGTTGAACATGAGTCAACAGTGCAATGTGGCAGCTTAAAAAGGCCAATGCTATTTTAGGCGGCATCAATAGAAGTAAAGTGTCTAGATCAAGGGAAGTAATAGTGCCACTCTATTCTGCTTTGGTCAGACCCCCCTGGAATACTGTGTCCAGTTCTGGCCACCACAATTCAAAAAAGTTGTTGAGAAACTGGAGCGTGTCCAAAGGAGAGCAACTAAGGTGGTGAAGGGCCTGGAAGCCATGCCCTATGAGGACCACCTTAGAGAACTGGGGATGTTTAGCCTGGAGAAGAGTAGGTTAAGAGGTGATATGATAGCCCTGTTTAAATATTTGAAAGGATGTCATATTGAGGAGGGAGCAAGCTTGTTTTCTGCTGCTCCAGAGACTAGGACGCGGAGCAATGGATGCAAATTGCAGGAAAAGAGATTCCACCTCAACATTAGGAGGAACTTCCTGACAGTAAGGGCCGTTTGACAGTGGAACACACTCCCTCGGAGTGTAGTGGAGTCTCCTTCCTTAGAGGTCTTTAAGCAGAGGCTGGATGGCCATCTGTCAGGGATGCTTTGATTGGGAGTTCCTGCATGGCAGGGGGGTTGGACTGGATGGCCCTTGTGGTCTCTTCCAACTCTATGATTCTATGATTCTTATGGTCCTTTAAAACCACCATGCAGCCTCATTGATCACTTCATGTGGTGGCATCTCCCACTCTTCCCCTGCCAAAGCAAGCTCACTCCCACTACACTGACGGGTGCGAGGAGTTCAAGTATGTGGTCATTGGGAAGAAGCGGTGCCAAAAAAGATCTTTCACATTTGGGGTCCTGCTTAAGCTTTGTGGGCTTTGCTGGGACTTGCCTGGCAAGTTGGAGCTGTATTGCTATCCCTATTTTCTTTCTTGGGCAGGCTGAGATAAAAGGTAGCAGAAGAAGCAATGTTTGGGTAGGGAGCAACTTGCAGCGCTGTGGGGAAGGCACATCTCTAGTGATGGGCAGGGAGAAGTATCCAGAGTGGATTCTTCAGAAGAGTCCTTCACCCCTTTCAGGTTGAGAGTCTTTCTTGCTGGGAAAAAGTGGGAAGCCAACAGTGCCCCTCTCCGCCCTGTTGAAGAAGTATTGAGAATTAGTATTGAGAATTGTTCCTTGCGAGAAGCTTCTCCCTTTGCACCTGGTCACCTTGGCAGCAGCCAGTTGAGTGCCAGCCTTCAAGAGGCTTCTTGGTTGTTGCTCCCAGGATGACCAGATGAGGAGGAAGCAGTGACTGAGATTGGTTGTTTTGAACTTGCAATAGAACAGTAGACCTAATATTAAGAAATAGGTGCTGAGGGTCACTAGGACTGTTGCCTAGGAGGATAGAGGGCAGCAGCCCAAAAAGGTTTGGAGATCACTGAGCTAGAGCATCTCCAGCAGGTAGCTAGTTGTCCAGCCTGTTTTTCGTCCCAGAAAGTGCAGAAAGAGCTACTTCCTTAATGAAGCGAGTTGGCAATCTGTTCCCACTCTACCCAGACCAGCAAGACCCCCTAAGTATTTTGCCATCTTCTGAGCATTGTTTTATCTAAAAAGTGAAAGATATGAGCACTGGTGGCTGCTGGTCTCCAAGATATGTCAGAAGCCCCACCTAAAATACTCATCTTAATCTGAAAGTATGGAAATAGCTGAGTGATCATTGCTGTTGCTTACAGTTGGGAAGCTTCCTGAAGTCCCAATCAAATCCTCCTCATCTGTCCTTTTCTCTTTCATGTGTCTAAACAGTGGGAAAAAATAGAATAGCTGTGCTTAGTAACATACTTGACAGTTTCTCATTTTTGCATCTTCCATCCCTTCTTTACTAGAGCACAATAGAGAAAGAGAGATGGCAGTCAGATTCCATTGTGCACAGCTACGGTATTTTCTCTAGCTTGGAAGGGGGCAGCTAGCCTCCATATGTTTTCTCTGTTTCTCTGTTTGTGGGACACTTCGTAGAAAGGAGAAAAGGGTGGAAGAAAACAACAAGTTGGCCAGAGGCTGTCCACAAGACTGCCTGCTTTGTTCCATCTGTTTGGAACTCTAAAATGAAATTTGTTTGTTAACACAAGTCTACATTCCGGAGGCTGCACTCAAGTAACAGGATGATGTGCAGCCTTCTGACTTCAGGGACCTAGTAGGTCTTTAGGGACAGAAGAGAACATATGGGCTCATCAGATTGATTACTACAAATGTGTCGAAGACTGACTGTTTTCAAGACTTCTTGAGCTAGAAGGAGCTGAAATGTCATTAATGTTATTTGAATTTGTAGGCTAATTTTCAGAAACTCACACAAAACAAATTACAGACCCTAAAACAATACTAAATACAGAAATCATTCAAAATAACAAATATGTTCTAACAAATAATTAGGAAAAATAGATAAACCATTAGTTAAAAGCATGGTTCATTAAAATTAATCAAATGCAGACTACAATAGATAAGTCATAAAATCCCCTTAAAAGGCCAGCAAGGAAGGTCACATACAGTTCCAGGCAGCTGGCATTCCAAAAATGTGATTTAAAGGGGACTTAAGTTCCAAAGAAGATTGCCTACATTCATGGTGCTTAATTCACAATTTTGTTGTTGAATCTTCTCTTCTAGGGAGGAAATATTGTGGGATAATTTAAGTTTCCTAAGTCTTCAACCTTTCTTAAGGAAACAAAAATATTTAAATAGCAAAAAATGTCAAAGCCAAGTCTGTTAGGGTCTAGTTTTAAATTAGCAAAGTAGCGGAAGTGTGCTCTTGCTTTCCTAACTATGCTTTCCTAAGAACTGAGCCTGACTCAAAAAAACAAACACATAATTTGTAGTTTAAAACAAAAGTTTACTAATAACTTTAATCTGTATTTACATAGAAGCTATATCCTAATCTAGCTAGTGAATAGTTCAAGTAAAGGAAATATCTATCTCATCATCTTTCCAAAGAAAGTTGATAGCAGGAAGATGGAAACACAACAGCTTACTTGAAAATATTTTGAGAGAATGTCAGTCCCAAAGGGGGAGTCACATGGGTAGTTTGAATGGGGAGGGGGGAGAGTTTGCATGCAGGATTTCTCTATCTATCTAAGGAGGGGGAAAGAGAATGCAAAAATCTCCCAACAAAAATCTCTGGGTGTAAAGTATGTATCTTTCTCTCACCTTCCCTCTCTTTGTACACATAGAAACACAGAGACAGACAATTTAAAAGCATTAAAGTAAAACAGATCTAAAACACACTGCAGAAATAATCCAGTTTGAAACCATTGTAACAGCCCTGGCTCAATGCTAGGGAATTCTGGGAACTGTAGTTTTGTGAGACATGTAGCCTTCTTTGTCAGAGAGCTCAGGTGCCACAATAGACTACAATTCACAGGATTCCCTAGCACTGGACAAGGGCAGTTAAAGCTGTCTCAAATTGGATTATTTCTGCAATGTGTTTTGGACCACAGACTCAGAAACTGATTTAGCTACCTTTTGGTAAGGCCAAGCACAGTGTGATGCAAAGATAATAAAACGTCCTACCATAAGCCTGCAGAACTGTGAAGAAAAACCTTTAACAAATTAGAAACATTCTTACATTTTATGCATAACATGATATGGCTTGGGTCCAGGCTATTTGAAGGACCTTATCTCCCTTTATGAACCCACTAGAACATTGAGATTGTCCAGAGAGGTCCTTCTCTCAGGCACATTTGGCACATCTTTTTCCACTTTCCCCTTTCATTGTGGATTTAGACAAGACTGCATTCAGCTATGTGTCAGTGCAATGAAATGCATGGCTTAACACCTGTACAGTACTTCTATTTTAGAGGGGATGGTATGAGTATTGGTACTACAGCACATGGTATTAGGTACTCACGAATTATCCATTTTGTTCAGGCTGTGGGCATTTGAAATGGTTTACTAATTTGTGCAGAGTGAGAGTGTTAGAAAGTTCAAAGGGCCTTACAAGAACCATGATATAGTAATTCAAAAGCTGGGATTTGCGCTGGTGGGACCTAATTTCAAATTCCATCCAGGGCCAAAGTTCTTAGCATAAACATAGTCAGGTCACACATTCAGCCTCTTAAGTGGTTTTGTTTTGTATGTGTGTGTTTAGTGAGGTTAAATGGGAATAGAGACTTCTAGTTAATCCTGAACTCTTTGGGGAAAAACAAGATCCAGATATGAAATATGTACAGTGGGCCCTTCCATTCTTCGCCCCCCTCGTAAAGGAAAAAACAACAACTATGGCCTGATCTAGATGCGCACTAAAGAGCACATTTAGGGCTCTTTAGTGCGCCTTTAGGGTTAGAGAGGGTGCAGCGTCCGCACCCTCCCTAACCCTAAAGTGTATGGGCACCACCATTTAGAAACACTGCACACGCCATGACGACTTCGCTCCTTTTTGCTTGCAGGCATTTGGCGCGGCCTTCAAATGGCCGTGCCAAAGACCCGGGGAGAAAGGGGCGGCAGCGGCGGCCCCTTTCTCAGCACCGCCTCTGGAAGTGGTGGGATGGGGCCTCTGGGACTGCCGGTGCGGCAGCCTTAGCCCCATCTCGCCGCTTCTTCGGGTGGCTACAAACCACCCCTTTTGGGCGGTCTGTACTACCCCACTATGCTCAAGCCCCTTTTAAAACAGTGGCCTCACACTCCTGTGTACGGTGTGCTGCAGGCGTTGCAAGCGGCATTATTGCTTCTGGGGTTTGCCTTCTGCATACAGTTAAAGCTGCGTATGGCACACCCACGTATGGTGCAGCACGCTGTACATGATATTTAAAAATGTTTTGGATTTCATAGTTTGCTAAGAATATCCTGTCAAGACTTTTTTATTCCAATGTTAATTACAGATATGTCAAAATGTGTCCTTCTTGAATCATTTCTTTTGCACTGTTTATATTTTATTTTAGGAGGCTCACATCACAAGGGTTTGCAGTGAAGTGTTTTCCAAATTTCCTGATTTTGTGCAGCTTAGCAAAGATGCAGCCTTTGAAACTATTTCTGATCCAAAGTATAGTGGAAAAATGAAGGTAAGTAAATGAAGGGGGAGTAGCATATGCTTTGTGTGGAATACAGTATTTGGAAAGACTTTTGTTTAACAAATTAGTTTCTTTGAGAAAGAAAGTCCACCTTTTGAAATCCTTTCATCATGTAGTTCCAAGATATCAATTATGTTTAAGACTATTAGTAATGAACGACAGGACATTCTTCTACTGGCAGACATTTTTATGCCAATTTATTGTTTTTAGAGTGAGAATTGGCTAGTACAGGCAGTAACCTAATTATTGCTGTTGTCAAATGGATACCACACTTTTATTTTGGCCTGTGGTGGGGATTTTGTTTTGTTTTGCAAGTATTCTGTGATTTGAGAAAGCATCTATGATGGAATGCTGTAACCCTGATATATTAGTAGGCCATTTGCTTGCACTCAATGTGTGTGTATAGAAGCTTGGTTCAAGGTAAATTAGAGCTTGGAAGAGTTGCCTTTTGGATTACAATTTCCAGAATCCTTGTCTGAGGTATCCTGGGAATTGTAGTCACACACACACAAAACTATTATTTCCAAACTCGATTACAAGATGACTGTCTACATGGTGCTCGAGGTAGTGACGTCTTTACTTTCTGGTGGCTTAGTGTACACAAACTTTATTTCATTTCAAACTTTAAAATATTATGTGTAAAATTACCTTTGGGCTATATTTATAAGGTATATAGAAAACATAAATGAGTTTTGTGTTTAGACTTGATACTTCATTGTGCATATGCAAATATTCCACACACAAAAAATCCCAAACACTTCTGGTCCCAAGCATTTCGATAAGGGAAACTCATCCTGTCCTATATCCTGATGACCTGTGCAACTCCTTCCAGCTACTGTATATGATTCTGTCTCTTTCTTTCCATCAGTCATTCCAGTAGGTAAGTGGCTAGGCTAGTGGACCAGAACATATAAAGTAAAATGTCTAAGGAGAAAAGAACCAGAGCACATAAACCCCTTTTTTGTGCATCTGGTTTCCCAGAGCCTGTGGTTACAGTTTTATCTCTGACTGACAGTAGGAGCAGGTGGGAACACAGAGGAGAGGCAGAGGTACCACTGGGTAAGCAAAGCTGTGATTACAAGAAAGTGTGAAGCAAGTCCTTCCAGTACCCAGCACTGATAACCATGTGTGTGAACTCATTTTGTTGCCTTTTCCTTGAAGGAGGTAACCTCTGTTCATTTGTGTATTTATCCCTCTTCGTGTATTTTTCATACAAATGTCTGTGTTTTTATAAATATTGTACTACTTCAGATATGTTTTTAAAATGAAACTAGTAAGACACCAGTACGTAAAGGGACTTTAATTAGATGTTGTTTTCCTCAAGAGATTTTCTTTAATTTTAGCCAGTCTGCCAAAGCTTCAGCTAAGAGAAGGTTATGAAAATATTGCAGGGACAGTTTTTCAAACTACATTTTACTTTAGTGTTTAAATATTTAATTGGGTTGTTTTACTTATGAAAAGTATGTTCATAACTTACATCAGTAATTCATTATAGCAATACTGAAATAGAATTGCCATGGCAGTAGCATGTTTATTTTGCATGCACTACTGCAATTTCAAAACTATTTAATCTCTGTCATCCCCTATTTCTTTTTGCCTGACTGCATCCACACTTCAGAAATAATCCAGTATGACATCACTTTAATTGCCATGGCTCAGTGCTATGTAATTCTGGGAATTGTACTACAGTTCCCAGAATACTATAGTCTTGATCCACAGCAGTTAAATTGGTATCAAATGGTATTATTTCTTTCTGTCAATGTGAAATAATGCAGGATTAATCATACACAACATGATTTTGCACCACTTGATGAATACATAATTGTTCAATAGTGCAGAAAAGTACATTCTTACCACTTTCAGTATAATAACAATCCAGTTAAATTCTGATTGTTGTCCATTGGCTAAATGTATGCAGTGATGTGTATGTAGTTCCCTCCTAGTTACATGTAATCATGGTCCAATTATAGTGATAGCATGCTATCAGATTTATATCATCTAGAAATTAATGGGTTAGTAACTGAAAGGGTAATCTACCAGATTTTTTTTTGTTTCTCATAATACAAACACAGGTGAGGGCCCTCTTGTAATGAGGGCAGGGATGTATTTCCATCTAGTCACATTTATATATTCACTGTTCCAATCCTGTTTAAGTATAGGATATCCATACTTTGGGTTTTTCCTGATTTGTTCATGAACTATTTCAGTTTTTCCCAACTTGGAATTGCTAGTTAAAAAATGTCTCTTTGCATACTATACGTTCATCAAATATTCTGGCATTGAATATTTGGTTGCAGTACTTTGGTTGCAGTAGATACAGTACTGGAAACTGCATAAACTGGAAGTTTCCAGAAGCTTTGGACTACAGAACTGACAGTTCATTATCTGCTGAGATTTGTAGTCCAACACATCAAGCATGGTATTTGTCAGTTATGTTTTATCACTCACCTGCATCTCTCTCCTTCCTTTTTCCACTTGCCACTTGTGGCAACATGTATGGTGCTTTCTAACCCATGAAACATTGTGGATTGTCTGGCTTACAAGAGGTTAACAAGGAATTCAAAGTTACTAGTCCTAACTAGAGCAGACTCACTGAACTGAATAGGATTTGATAGCATAAATGCTATTGAGTCAATAGATCTCCTTGTAATTGGGTCTAGAAATGAGATTGAACCTAATGTCTTTATTTGATTTACTGCAGTGAAACACAATTTCATTTCGGTAATGAAGCCCTCCCTGCTTTACTAGCTTTTACATGTGATAGGGTTTGAGCTTTGTGGTAAAACATAAAAATGTACCATTTTTTATTATTAAGTAATATTATTAAGTAACTATTTCTTTTAAAATTATTTTGACTTATTCTGGGATTTTACAGTATTACCTATTTTGGTCTTGTCTTTGATATACCAGCCACGAGGAAATATAAATCAGCCCATTTATATTATAACTTGGAAAGAGCAACTGCTGATTCTGCCACTGCAAGGAAAAAATGTCAACCATAAGTTAAATGGATCTCTGAAATAAAAAGGATGAGCCAATGCAACATCAAAACTTGCCGCTGAAACACATATTTAAAAGGGTCTGGTCCATGTGGCAACAGAAGCAAACTGCTCTAATTTCAGGTTATTATTTGGGGGAGGGGGAGGTTTGCTGATTTTTAGGCAAAGAAAATGCTCCCAAATCAGCCCAAAGGTCTGTGGGCTTTGGGGGCTTCAACAACTGCATCTAGGTGTCACATGGGCCACATGTGACACATGGGCCACAGTTTGCCCGCACATGATTGAAAAGAAACTGAAACTAAAATTCTGTGAACCCCCCTCCCAACCCAATCCTGTGTTGATCTCTTTTATTCCGTTCCAACATCTCAACCCTTTATCCCAAGTCAGGCCATAACAGGCTGCACTACAGCTTCCTCTTGATTGTTTTTTGAGTCCAGATTTGTGGTCTGAACAAATCTGTCTACTCTGTCATTTCACTCTTGTGGTTCTTCTTAGCTCAGTTTGTCTCCATCATGTTCTCTTTGTATGTCTCCCACAAAGAGTATTCCTGCTGCAGTCAGTCACACGACCAATTAAATTATTCCCCCTTCTTCGGTAATCTGGAGCAAGCAAAGCAACTTAAACAGTTTTCAGCAGTCCCCTAAAATTGTGAAATTTCTGTTCAATGGTAAAATTGTTGCCCTAACACCCAAGATGGTTGGTGGCCACTTGAGCCAAACCAAATGAAGCTGTGTTGAATCTAAGTCCCTCTCAGTGTAGAGATGTTGGAAATTAGGATTTTCTTTGTCTGAATATCCTGTCATAGTTGCTATGATCCTGTGCTGGAGGACATTTCGATTTGAGATAACTTGGCTCCTCCCTCAGCCTATGCTTCTCCATTCCTCAAAGCAAAAATCTTTCAGGCTGATCTCTCTTCAAAGAAGAAAGGACAAGCATGAGTATGGGGAGGGTTATGCAATTCCAGAATGCTGAGTATTACAAATCCGTGGGTACAGAATAATAGCTGACTATGGAATAGCAGAAAACAAGAGGGATGTATATGAAATGATGTCAGTGGGACTGGAATGATATGGCTGGTATCCTAATGATGGAGCACTCACTATATTAACATTTTGGGATGGTGGTAGGTAAATGTACTCTTTAACTATTCCTGTTTGTATACATAAACCAGACCAAAATTTCTAGAGGCTATAATGCATTAGCAAGTTGTAGAAAAAATTGCATCCTTAAAAAAAGTGTTTATTTTTTTCTTTGTTATGTGCCTTCAAGTCGTTTCTGACTTCTGGCGACCCTAAGACATGGGGTTCTCTGGGCAAGATTTGTTCAGAGAAAGTTTGCCATTCCCTTTCCCTGAGGCTGAGAGCATGTGACGGCTAAGGTCACCCAGTGGATTTCATGGCCGAGGTAGGAATCAAACCTTGGTCTCCAGAGTCACAGTCCAACACTCAAACCACTCTGCCACACTGGCTCTCAAAATCATGTACGGTCTGAACACATCAGTGGTATATAAGTAAGGAAAAGATGTGCTTTAGACAAGAACAAAAGTAATATATTGTAAAATCTCTTAGGTAAGTAGAGCTTGATAGCTTATGAAGGTTTGGGCAATGTTTGTAAAAGTTTTTTTGCATTGAGCAAAAAATGCTCGCTCATAAACATCTTCAAATCAACCATTAGTAAGGCTACTTCCATATTTACTGTAGTAGTTTATCCTGAGAATGTGAAGCCATGATATTCTCTTTACCCGATGAGCCTTATGCATTAAAGCAAGGCTTAGCATCTTGTTGTTCCTGATTTGCATTTGCTTTCTTACCATGCATTTTTTGCCTTTTCATTAAATAATTGATCTGAATGTGGATTGGCGTGTCTCTCCCTTTGAGCTATTTATTCTTAATTTCACTTGTTTTCAGAATGCAACTAACATTTTCATCCATTAAAGTGACCCAGTTTTGACAGTTTCTAAATGAGTGGCAGGCTGAAACTCTGCAAATATTTCCAATTTATGCCTCTTTTAATCACCATGTAACTGAGTGATGGTTCTTTAAAGAGTACATTATTGCTGACATGATTTTGCTGCTTTGTAGTCAGTATTTTACTTACTATTACAGAATTAATCAGAAAAGTATCCTGTGATTTGGGTACTGTGCTCTGTGGAAAATCTGTTCAAATGAAGAGGTTAAGTATTTGTCATGGAATCAATGACATTGTTTAAATATTTAATGCCCAGTGGGAGTAGACTACAGACATGGTGTAGAAAATTCCTCTTTTCCCATTTGTGCCTTGCTTCTGCACAGTGTTCTGGAATTACTATTGCCAGATGTGGACATGGTTCTTTAGAAAATAACAGTATTACTATTATATGGAATGCCCTGGATTATTTGCTTCCGTAGCAGAAGTTTTCGTGTGGGTGGATTATTAGCCTTTCAGGGTCTGTGCAAAGTCTGGGAAGCCAAACTTACTGTAAACATAGCAATGGAGGACAGTAGGAGCAAGCAGGGCTTTCAGCTGACTGATTATTTTGAGAAGGCAAGTTCCAAGAAATTCTGAATTTGGATGTAGTACAGCAGAATTAAAATAGAGTAATCTCTGTTCAGGGTGGATATGGTCTCCAGGTGTTATTTAAAATAATATGTGTGTTGTGGTATCAATCATGTAGACAAAGAAATCATGCCACAGGCTGTCAAAAATGTAAGAAATGTATGGTTTCTCTTTTTCTCTATTGTGATTGAGATAAAATCACTTTTCCTTGACAGTTTCATGCCTTTTATTTTATATTAGTCAAAGTGATGTAGGGCAGCAGGATGGGCAGGGACTTTGGAACAGTTTTTAAGGTGGAGGGGGGGCTCAACCTTGGCAGGCATTATTAATTTTGCCTACTTGCTGGGGGAGATAATTTATTTATATGCAGCTTTTCCCGTAGGATCAAGGTGGCTCACAGCATTAGATAAAACTAATCCTGTCCATTATCATTCAGACTAGCTTCATTATGAAGACTTTCTGAAGTGCAATGTAGAGGTGCCCTGCATATGTTCAGTTTAGCTTTGTTGTTGTTGTTAACTGCCCTTGAGTTGGTCCCAACCCATGGTGTGGAAGAGACATCCCATGGCGTGGAAGAGACATCTCAAAGCCCCCCATCCTTCATTGTTCTGCTTAAATCCTGTAGATTTAGGCCCATGACCTCCCTAATTGAGTCTAGCCATCTGGTATACAGTCTTCCTCTCTTTCTATTGCCCTCCACCTTTCCAACCATTAATGTCATCTGTACATGGTGATGGGGAATACTACCATATGCTTTGGATGATTCTGACTTTAGAGCTCAGTTGTATGTATATACTCTTTAGGATCTTATCTAGCACTTTCTTAGCTGCATTAAGTCCCTGGTCGTCTTATTTCTTGGCTGCAGTCACCATTCTGAATGATGTTTGATCCTAGGTATGGGAACTCTTTAACTATTTCCATTTCTTCATTGTCTAGGTTGAATCTATGTGTTTCTACCATGGTCATTACTTTTGTTTTCTTTATATGCAGCATTAAGCCTGCCTTTGCATTTCCATCTTTGACCTTCTTTAGTAATTATTATATTGTACTATTTAGTACAATATTTATATTTACCATAATTACAGTATTTAGTAAATTGTACTATTTACATAGTTATAGTATTACAATATTTAGAAAATTGTACTATTTAGTAAGAGTAACAGTGTATCTTACCCCCCAAGTTAAATGTTCATAGGATAGATTACAGGAACCCTTTATTATTCCTGGGAAATCTCAACAATAATCACTACCTTATTTAGTACACTTCTGATTGATAGTGCCTAAATGAGGTCCAACTACACGGAATCCCGATGGTCCAGGTTTTCTGGATCATTTCAGAGGGGGGTCAGCCCACAGTTTAGTTTTAATGGGGCTTGTGCCCTGCTTCCCAGCCTAATCTTAGGGGAGACTCAAGCACCCCTGCCCCTCTGTGCCTGAATCCTTGAGGATGGGAGTTATTCAAGTTGGAGAGTCACACTCTGAACCTTCCATATTCTGCTGCTGTAGTTGTCACCAAAATTTGACAACTGTAGCACATCTGGGATGAATGAGAAACCTTCAAGACCCCCTGTCCTCCACTGTTTTGGTCACATCCTGCAGGTTCAGGGTCATGGCCCTTTAATTGAGTCTTTCCATCTGGTGTGTGATCTACCTCTTTTTCTACTGTCATCCACCTTTCCTATCTTATTGTCTTTTCTAGTGAATCATGCCTTCTCATGATGTGGCCAAAGTATGACAGCCTCAATTTAGTCATCTTGGCTTCTGGGTAGAGTTCAGGCTTGATTATTTTTAGGACCCAATTGTTTGTTCAAAGAGCCCTGGTGGTGCAGTGGTTAAATGCCTGTACTACAGCCACTCACTTACAAACCACAAGTTGTGAGTTCAATACCAGCCAGAGGTTCAGGGTTGACTCATCCTTGCATCCTTCACTAAAATGAGTACCCAGCTTGTTGAGGGCAAGTAGCTTACATGGTGTAAACCACTTAGGGCTGCGGTGGCAAACCTATGGCATGCGTGCCAGAGATGGTACGACTGAAGCCATTTATCATGGCATGCGGAGAGCGGGAAGAGGAGGAACAGTTGCACACCTGTTTCTCCTTCTTCCCGGCTGTCCTATGCCCTCACTTGCCTCTGGAGAGGCAGCTGAAGACCCAGGAGGTTGCGGGGAGAGAAGAAAAAACAGGCGCATGCCTGTTCCTTTCTTCCCCCTTGTCCCTCCCCTCCCCCCCGGGCCTTCAGCTATATCTGAAGAGGCAGCAGAGAGGCAGCTAAAAGCCTGGGAGGGCAGGGGGAAAAGGTCCCGCCTGGAAATCCAACCCCCGGAGGCTGGACATCCCACCCCCAAAGGGTAGAAGTTCTGCCCCAGAAGTCCCTTCTCCCCCCCCCCCCCCCGGAAGGCCAATTTCTGAAGGCCTTTTAGTTTGGGCACTCAGTCCCTAAAAGATTCGCCATCACTGGTTTAGGGAGTGCTTAAATGCACTAATAGGCAATATCGAAATGTACTTGATATTGCTATTTGTCTTTTTGGCCATCTTTGCACTTTAGGATCTCATCTAGTGCTTTCATAGCTGCCCTTTCCAATACTAGTCTTCTCATTTCTTGACTGCAATCTCAACTATTATCAATTATTGATCCAAGGTATGGGAAATCTTTAATTATTTATTTTCTCATCATTTTGATTGAATTTATGGTCATGAAAAAGCTCTAAGGAGTGCTTTTAATGCTATAATGTTTGCTGTGGGAACCACAGTTTTTGTATCTTCTGCAGCAGCAGCAGCCTATTTGACAGCTAAGGGTTGCAAATGAAAGGTCCAAGGGTCATAGAATCATAGAATCATATAGTTGGAAGAGACCACAAGGGCCATCCAGTCCAACCCCCTGCCATGCAGGAACTCCTAATTAAAGCATCCCTGACAGATGGCCATCCAGCCTCTGCTTAAAGACCTCTAAGGAAGGAGACTCCACCACCCTCGGGTCAGATGCACCCTGTATGTTGCCCACCTCTGATGCAGAAGGTTCTTTATGTAATGAAGTAACATTTTGTAAAAAAATAAATTAAAATTAAAATTGTTTTATACACATGTTGGTTCACACATACAGATAGTGTCTTCACAATTTTTAAAATGCCACTTCAAACAACTGCCTTCTTTTTTTCTTCTTCTTGGTGAAAGTGCTAAATGGATTGTATTTATTAATTAATTCATTTTGTGTTTAAAGTCCCATCTTTGGAAGTTTATAGAACATTTATAGAGGTATGTATTGCTAGGATTACATGGTGTTTTCTTCCCCCATTTTCTACTTTCAGGTCCTTCAGAAACTGTTAAATCACTTCAGAAAAAGCAAGGATAAAGTGCTACTTTTTTCCTTTTCAACCAAGGTGAGCTATATATTATTTTTACCGTGACTGACTTTAGCAGTGAAATATAAGGGGACTGTAATCTCTGCAGTTTTAACTCATTTTTGCTTTTTCCATGTGTAATATTATGTGCAAAATTTGATAACAAGGCAGCTTTGAATGCGAAACTTTACATTTTACTTACAAGAAAAACAGTTCTAGGTAGAAAAAAATGGAAATTAAATGCACACAATCTCCTATCATGATAGCACATTTGGCTCTTGTAACACGTGCATATATTCCAGTGATACAGATATATATATGATTATGGTACATGTACTGTTTTCATGGTACCTTACTTGGAAATATTTCCTTTGTAGGAAAAGTGTTATGTATGAAATAACTGTTAGAATCTTAAAATGTAGTCCTCATACCTGTTTACTGGAATTTAGCCCCATTGATTCAGTCAGACTTATTTTTGAGTAAATCTGCACAGAACTACACTGTGACTAGGCAATCCAGTTTTGGGTCTAAAGCTAATTACTAGTCTCAGAATAAACCCACAGAATTAGTTGCTTTGCACTTGTGTAAATCCCAGTGAATCAGTAGGTCTACTGTAATTGGAACTAGCTAGTGGAGGTTTGTTTTTCCCCCTGCAACTGCTATGTATGTGATTAATGCAACTTGTAAAATGCCGTGTGTGAATATGCAGGGTTGTTTGGTTAGTGCTAAAATGAATGGAAATATAATTTGAGATTCCTGTATCAAATACTCTGCTGCTTCCACTAGGAAAGTAGGCAATTTAAAACTGTACTATAATTTTAACAAAAATAAAAATGAAAACGTTACAAATCTTTCTGTATGCTGATAAATATTTATGACTCTGTGACCTTGGAGAAATATTTATGCTAGGAGACTGTGGACTTTTACAAAACTTCAAGACACTTGATCTCTCTGGTTTATTGTAGTTGTCTTTAAATTGTACTAATTGCCTAGTCTCCCCATCTTTTTCACTAGTTGCTTGATGTTCTGGAACAATATTGCATGGCATCTGGGCTAGATTACCGAAGACTCGATGGAAATACAAAGGCAGAGGACAGGGTCAAGATAGTAAAAGAGTTCAACAGCATGGAAGAAGTTAACATTTGCCTTGTTTCTACAATGTAAGAAAATGCTGTGTCTGCTTTTGTCTAGGTTGTTAGAGGTTTATAGCAAATTTACTGCACTCGTGCTTGATTGATCTTGCATTTTGTCACTTCCTTGGGAAGAAGCAATAACATTACTGTCTGCTGTTATAAGACTGGGAAGTAGACTGCATCAATCAAGGCCATTAGGGTAGAAACTAAAAATGAGTCATATCCCTTACACATTTCCATGTTTCTTTGGACTGACTCTCTTCTTTCTAGAGATTGCTTGAGATCTGAAACTGTCAAGTGCTAATATTGGATAAATAAAAGTTTTGTTGCTATTTCATAACTGAAATAATCATTAATATATTCATTCTCAAAGGCTATAATGCTGAATTTTGTGTCAATTAAGCCAGTGATGGCATGTATAAATAGAAATTCACAAATCACCAGTCATTGGTCTAGTTTCTTAACTCTTGTCTCAAAATGTAACTAGCCCACTTAGAAGATTTCCTATCTGTGATGTCATTTTTAGAAATGCAGAAGTCATGCAGACGGCAAAAAAACAAACAAAAAAAAAACAACAACAACCCAACAACAACAAAAAAACCCAAAAACAAATGTCGATAAAGAGTGGGCTTTCCCTGCTCTTTTTGTGGCCGTCTTTTCCCCTAAGCTGGCACTTTTGGCTTGTCTGTTTTGGGCCTCGGTTTCTGTTGAGTATCTTTGCTGTTTTTGATGCTAATACTATAAACTAGCTTTAAAGGCAGGTGATCTTCCTGGCTGTTCTAATTACACAATTCAATCATTATGTGATGTAGTATATATTTGTGTGTGTGTCTTCAAGCCACCTGTTGACTTATGGCAATCTCATGAATTTCATAGGCTTTTTTTCTGGCAAGGAATAATCAGAGGTGGTCTTCCCCATTCCTTCCCCTGACATACAGCCCACATCACTTGATACTCATTGGTGGTCTCCTATTCAGTACTAACCATGTCTGACCCTACTTAGCTTCTCAGATCAGACAGGATCTAGTGCCTTTAGAGTATCTTGGGCATTTGTGATATAGTACAGAATAATAAATATGGTTCAGCAGCTTTCTCAACCTATTAGAGAGCTAAGCTCCAAAGCCCCATCTCCTACAGTGTGGAAAGGAAATATTCCACTTAACATATGTTGCTTGCTAACTCAACAGCTAAGATCTCTTCAGCCTTCCCTTCTGTGATAATGTTCCCAAGGCTTGTATATTTCCACCAAGGTTTATGAGAGAGCCAAACCAATGCATACTTTTCCTTCTTCTCCATTTCAACAGTATACACTGCTCCCAGGCACAAGTATTTCACTTTGCTTAAACAGCCCATGAGAATTTTGAGATTACTTTCCCTCCAATTAATACAGTGTGAACATCTCTGAAGATTTTGGTTTCTCAGATTAGTAGAGAGGAAGCTTATTAGAATCACAGACCATGGAACTCAGGTTAATTTTTTTATGTCTGGAAAAATAGCAGTTAATAATTATGAGTGAGAGCCAAGTATAGATTTGATCATTTTAGTTGACTAACTATATACTTCTGGGTTTCCACTCTATTTTTTTTAAACTCCAACAGATCTCATTTAAAAAATCAAGTAAGATTGGAGAAGGTATCTTTAACTAGCAGAGTGGTTATTTCCTGCCCATTGAAACCTAATAGGATTTCTCATCTAAGGGATTTGGTGGGTGGGTGGGTGGGTGGGTGGTGGTCAAAGAAGAGGAAGCAGACCAGTGTGTTAAAATTTTGGACTTAAAAGTTCTTTAAAATGCTTTAGATTAAATATTCCAAGCCTACCTGGAAATTCAACCACTTTAAAACATTTGTAAGAGAAATGTGTTAGTCTAAAACAAAAATTGTCACAGAGAAAAGACCCACTGATATATTCATTTTGATCTTCTAGAAAATACCTGTAGGATAATATATTTAAGATCCAAACAATAGCATTGAGGATTTTAATGAGAACAAGTGTTCACATTTTCTCAGTGAAATTGGCCAACATGGATGAAGTTTAGCCAACTTTTTTAAAAGACCATCTTCCAAATTGCTTATTTTGGATTATCTTCAGCTAGCTTAAAAGGGGTGGAAAAGAAGGGATTCTTGGGAAGTCTAAGTACAAAATTTTAAGAGAGTTCGGAAAGCTTTATGTCTTTTGAGGTTTTCTTGGAAACTCAAATGAACATAAATTGTGTCCTCTTTTAATCTGAAATGTGGCATATTAGGTTAATTAAATGTGGCAAGAAAATTTTTCCATAAATTGAGCACTGTAATTGATGTAAACCTTACCTCTTTTTTCAATCCTGTATAGTGTAGGGATCAAATGAGAATGACTTCAATGTAGCACGTGTAAAATACCATATTCAGTGGCCCTAACCCCTTTGGTCTATGTCATAAGAAAGACAACATACGAGCAGTGCAGCAGTTGACTCTCTGGTTTGTTCTTCTACCAAAAAGCCAAAGAAAGAAATCTGAGGTTCTTGTCAGTTTTGTGTCTTTGGCTTGTTGCAAGATAAATAAATCTGAGAGGCAATGGCTTCTGTGTACACATGTCACAACTAACTCCATGGCTACAAATAGTTTAGATTATTACAAATATGGCTATTTTACATTAGGACAATTTTGAGATTCTGTGTGATGAGGGACATCAGCATTGGATTGCTTTTGAAACTTTGCTGGCTGTGAAGCTAATAGGATAGTACATACTTAGGACAAGATGGCTAGTATTTGTGGGGACTATTTCATAGTCTTTTTGGGGGAGGGCAGGTAATATAATTTATGGCAAATTGTATGTGATTAATTTGCCATACATTTAATTACAAGCTACAGACAGTCCTTAGAAGAGAAGTTGCTACTGATTTGTCTAGAAAATAATAGTGATAACTTACAAATTGCACTCCTTTATATATTCTTCAATTCTTTGTTTCTTCTGTTACTGTAAAGGGCTGGTGGACTGGGACTCAATTTTGTTGGTGCTAATATTGTTATACTCTTTGACCCAACTTGGAATCCAGCTAATGATCTTCAAGCCATTGACAGGTACAAGCATACTGTTAAAAACTGTTTACTGTAGTAGATATGGAGTCTTCTATTTTTAACCCTGGAGGCATTGGTTTTGCAGAGCATACAGAATTGGCCAGTGCAGAGATGTAAAAGTATTTAGGCTTATCTCTTTGGGAACTGTGGAGGAGATGATGTACTTACGACAGGTTTACAAACAGGTAATGTTTTCACTTAGTTTACCTTTATATTGCTTATATTTAAAATATAAATTGATAAACTTCTTCACTAATTGTGTATTGATGGAAACTGACTTAATGTAGCATTCATTCAGTCTGTGAATTTACAGCACTACCCAAGGGCCATGACAGATACATTAAAAGTGTACAAATGTGTAAAAAATATACAAGATAGAACAAAATTATATTATACACAGCAGTATAAGAGAATTTCAAAATGTGCTTCTAACTATAAATTAATATCATTTAATATTTAACAACTAAAATTCTTGTTTATTAATAATAATAAACATAATTGTTGGAAAAAAACCTGTGTTGTAAATAGTATGTCTGCTGTAGGCTAGGAGTCTCATGTGTTATCTGAGTACATAG
The DNA here is from genome assembly GCA_034509955.1 of Urosaurus nigricauda. Lineage (NCBI taxonomy): Eukaryota > Metazoa > Chordata > Lepidosauria > Squamata > Phrynosomatidae > Urosaurus > Urosaurus nigricauda. The sequence continues at coordinate 78,603,494 of JAOEGL010000002.1, read as the reverse complement.
GAGACTTCAGGCCCCTTTTTTTCCTTTCCAGCAAAATCACTTAGGTTAATATTACTCCACAATGTCAGCATCTGCCAGGGAAAATAAAACATAATATTTTCATACGTAGGGATTTAGGTCTGCTCTGAATCTATGTATATACTATAAATGCCAGGAAATTCTGACATGTTGTTACAGGAACATGTTTCTGAAATGTTTTGTGCCATTCTCTTTTAGCAATTGCATTGTGCAGTGGTAGGAAGTGAAAACGCCAAGCGATATTTTGAGGCAGTGCAAGGATCAAAAGAACATCAAGGAGAACTTTTTGGTATCCATAACCTTTTCAGACTCCAGGACCATGGATCCTGTCTTACAAAAGAGATTTTGGAGGTGTGATTTTTTTTCCTTGGTCATCTCAAAAGTCTTTGTATAGGCTCATTGTGGATTACTGTGTATGGGAAGAAATACAAATTTTAAAATGCAAATTCCCTCATAGGAATCATAAGTATAATTGGCTAAATTCAGTTGTTTGTTCTATCTAGAGGAGACTCATTGAATTAGTGAAATTTACACAAGTTTAACATTTATGTAATCCTGTTGATTCAATAAACCTATGCTATTGAGATTAACAGTTGGAATTAACACAATCTAATTTCCTTGCTAAAGAGGTCTAGTCTAATTGCTGCTATATTGCTTTATTTTGTTTGTTTGTTTTTAAATTACATTTCCAGCCGAATATATAAATGTAAGGTCCCCAAGCTCTCTGCATGAATGTAATTGTAACAATAAAGTGGGCCCTGCTAAAAACGTTACAGTGTGCATTCCTGCTGTTCAGTGTTTATCCAGCCAGCCATGCCCTTTTCAAGCCTTGCTATTTCTACACTCTGCCCATCTTGATTCTCCTGCCCCCCAACAAACAGTATTCTGTTGCCATTGAGGATGTTCAAGTCTTCAGTGTGCTTTAGAATAGAATTGTAGAATTGTAGAGCTGGAAGAGACCTCAAGGACATCAAGTCCAATCCCCTGCCAAAGAGGGATAAACAATCAAAGCACACCCCGACAGATAGCCATTAAGCCTCGTTGTTTGGTGGGATTTCCCCCTTTCTCAAAGAGAAATTTTCTCCTTGCTATAAGCTTTGAGATTAGGAAATATAAGACATTGCATTATACCTGGTTATATTATCTGTCTGCCTTTGTCAGTAGTATTTACTATGTCAGTGGTTGTTGAGAATTTCAGAGAGTTTTTTTCCAGTGCCTTGTCAAATTACCAAGTATTGAACTGGGAGCTTTTGCATGCAAGGAAGGCATGTGCTTGTCACAGAGCTGCACCCCATAGCTCCCCCAAATCTGCTGATTTTTCTCTTTTGTGCATGGCTGCTACTGTTGGGGGGAGCTATATAATGGCCAGTACTATGAGATGAGTTCATCCTCATGATATAGTGCACTGCTGTACAGAAAAACTATGAAGCAGACTGAGTTTTTATGCAATTGCATTGATGTTTTATAGAGAGAAGGACAAGTGGAAGCTGGTGTCATGACAGCTACTACATGGTTAGAAGAAGAACCCCCGCCACATGGAATAGAAATGGTAAATTAGCAAGTTGTCTTTCTACCATTACCGGTAGAAAGGTAAAAGTAAAGGTATTCTGCTTTGATAAGGTTGTCAAGTCATGTCCTACCTCTATTATGAAACCGAATTGTCAAAGACAATTCTGTGGTCATGTGGCCAGAATGCTGTTTACCTTCTCACCGAAGTAGTACCTATTTAACTACTTGCATTTGCATGTTTTTAAACTGTTAGGTTTGCAGAAGCTGGGACTGGAGATGGGAGCTCATCCCATCACTCAGCACTTGGGCCTCGAACTGCCAACCTGCCAGTCTTGCAATCAACAGAGTCAGCATCATAACCACTTGAGCCACTGTGTCCCTCTTTCTACCATTACATGTTATGAAACATATTGTTTAATGTTTTCTGTGAGCAGGTGTAATAAAATGTCCTAAATAGAGATAAAACTTGCAGCTTTGAAAGAGAATGAAATAAATTCATACAGAATGGAGCTATCCATGACTGCTTTTCATGATAAATATATACCATGGATAAATGGCATACTGTCTTCCTATACCATAGTTAGTATGTTTCTTTGTAGCAATATCTGATAGCACAAGTGGGGTGGTGCTGATCTTTTCTTGACCTGATTTGGGAGTTTCCATAAGCAGTTGGTTGGGCGCTGTGTGAACGGAATGCTGGACTAGATTATCCTTTGGATTAACCCAATGTGGTTCTAAGTTCTTATGTTTGAATATTTACAAGGCACATAAAAAACTTGGAAATAGGACAGAATGCCGGCACTATATGGGATTGGAGGTGTCCCAGATTTCTGTTGTTGTTTTTTAATTGTGTATATTACATAGAGCTGTTTTTTATGGTTTATTTGTATTTTAACAATTTAAAATAGTTTATCAGGATTCCATATGGTGACCTGTGTGCATAACTCAGGATTATGCATATGTATATGTCCAAGGAGTTATTCAGTAGCTTCCCATCCACCACCAGCCCCAGAAAGCTTGGGGGCACTTCCACTGTAACTGTGGAAAGGAGATCCAGGACTTACATCTCATTTTGGGATAGGTGCTGTCTAGTCACCTCTCCTTCTCTCCCCCTCCCCTCCCCTTCGGCCAATAAATGGATGTAACATTGCCGCAGTGTTTGACATCTATCTTTGGGAGGAGAGATGGGAGGGGAACTGTATTTGTGCAGTGTTATGGTACTCTCCTATGTAGTACCTTGGTCTTTGAATATGGTAATAGAGCTAGATGAATTAGACTATAATGTTACTGTGGCCCAGCAGATTATATTAAATATGGTATAAAAACAAGTTAACAGTATTTATAACTGCCTTTACAAGTAACAATAAAAATACGTTTACAAAAGTTAAAATACACATTTTTTATGTTGGTCTGATTTTCCTGATTTCAGTGTGGTTATGGAAATCAAGATACTGTCAGTCCCTTGGAACCACTGGAAAAGGAAGGATTTGATTGCAGTAGTGACTTCAGTGATGAGGAGCCTGTGAGAAATTGTAAGGTGAAAGGAGAAAGAAGCAGACAGTGCAATGCAAAAAACATTAAAATTCCCCAGGGACAACTGACTTTAATGCAGTGTGGGTTTCCTAAACTTCTGGAAAAGAGAAGTACAGTAGTTGACAGTTGCATTGGAGCTTCCAGTGATGAAAGTACTGATGGCCAGTCTTTGAGACAAAGATCTAAAGATCCAAGTAGTTGTTCCCTGAAAAATGAAGACCACTGTAATATTTTACAATATCAGAAAACTCCTGTGTCACAAGTAAGAATGACAAAACAACAGGTGTGTATTGAAAATGCAGACTGTGATCCTTCTGTTTCACAACATTTTGAAGAAGAAGAAAAACATGTTGGAAAAAATTATAAAGATGGGTATATTTCAAACCAAGTTGGGATTGTTCAAGAGACGGAAGATAGTTCATCTGAAAATGATATTATTTTTCCTTCCCAGGTTCATACTGATCAGGAAATTGTTAAAAACTATAAAGAAACAATAGTAAAGTGTGAATTTTTAGATACTGAAAAAAGTCCTATGCTTACACCTCTGCAAAAACATTTGAATTCTGAGCAGAGTAGTAGGGGTAATTCATCTTTCAGCAAAATAAAATCATTTAAAAACATTCCAAAGATCAGGATTGTGAAAGAAGCAAGTGACATCAGTGATGAGTCTGATGATATTGAGATGTCAAGAACAGGAATACATAAATTTACCAACCATGTGAAAAAAAAACGCTTCAGTAACAAGGTGCTCAACAATCCTTCCAGAATGACTTTGCATAGTAATAAATCAAGGACAGTGAAGAGTAATTCTGACTCTCAGAATATAGAAGAGTTTTCATCACCAGAGGACAGTTTCTCAGCTGGGAAGGTTGATGTTAATAAACGAAAACAAAGGCTAAAAGGTGATAAGCGTCGAATTCAGTTTAAGTCTAAATTGTCAAAATACTCCCATCCTCCCTCTGTGGTGTTGAGAAAACGAAGTAATTCAAATAGGCCACATACTTCTTTGAGAAAGGAAACAACGGCAAGCCAAAGACAAGGAGTGGATTCGTTGGACAGACTTCTTGGTAACTTTATATATACTATTTTTATCAAAATATTTTTTTTAAATAAATAAAAATAAAATACAATGCTTGAAATATGGGTATTCCCCCCACCCCAGCCCAAAAAAACTCCATGGTACATAATATACATTTTAAAGTCAATTGCAAATTTTGTCTGGCAACTAGAGAAGGCCATTAAAATTGCTGCCAGGGCTTAAAATAAGGAGTTTATTACATTGTAATAAACCGCAAATTACCTCCTCCGAATTGAAGTCTCTTCCAGGATGCAGCTGTGTTCTATCACATGCATTTTGCCGCCGATGCCACCTTCCAGCTGCATCCCACCTAAAATCCAGCTAGAATCCACCCTCAACTGGCCGATTTGCAAAGTCACGAAGCTCATGACTTTGCAAATCGGTCCATGGAACATAGATTCCAGCCAGGTTTTGGGCAGGATACAGCTTGGAAGTGGCATCAGTGGCAAAATGTGTGTGATAGAACCTGGCCGCATCCCGGAAGAGACTTCAGTTTTGCCACCTGAATTTTCCCTGAATATCAAACCCGGCCACCAACTGAATTAATCCTCACACTGAATACTTGTGTCCCATCTACCCATCCCTGATTATTTTAATTGTATTGCTTTTAGCATTTAATATGTTTAATTGATGTTTTAGGGGAAGGAGGGAATGATTGGGATATGGGGTATGTATGTTCCTGTTATAATTGCAAGCTGCCTTGATTGTCTTCGACAGAGAGGCAGAGTAAAAATAAAGCTTTTATTTTATTTATTATTATTCAATTCGGAAGAGGTAAGTCACTTTTTTTACAATGCAATAAATTCCTAAGTGGAACTTCTGAAACAGGTTTACAGTCTGTATTGCAATCTAAACTTGTAGATTGTTAAAACAGTTTTAATAATCTATTTCTATGGAGTTAATTTACACTACAGGTGTGGTGATGTTGTTTGCCTTCAAGTTGTTTCTGACTTATGGTGACCTAAGGTGAACCTATCACAGGGTTTTCTTAACAAGCTTCTTCAGAGGGGGTTTGCCATTGCCTTCCTCTAAGGCTGAGGGACTTGACTACCCAAGGTCATCCAGTGGGTTACACCTCAATGAAGCAGATGTGTTCCTGGGTGTTACTACTTTAACAGAAACTTTGGTACCAGAGGGTGAAATAACATAGAAAGAATAGGGATGGGTTCTTCCACCAGAAGAAAGAAGTCATTATATTTCAGTAAACTTTTTTTTTACTAAAAACAACCTAGCAATATGAACATGTGAAATGAAACAATCAGGTCAAGTAAGCCTTGCATAGGTAGACAAAGACATTTTGAACATCCTAGAGATGACTTGAAAGTTTCTTCCAAACTGCATCCTAGGATGATTTTTAATTTCCACGTATCTTTTGACTGTCATGTTGTGGTCAGACATAAATCTATGCTTTTCTTTAAAAAAAACATACTGGGATTGCTGATGAGGTCAACTCATCTGCTTTCCTTTTTTCTCCCTTTTTGCTGGAGGCAGCTGCAGTTTACTTTGCTTTTTGTAGGCAAGGATACACAGCTACAGTAGGATTGGTTTGAGTCATACTCATTCTTTCCCAGATTACGCTATGTTGCATTGCTTACTGCATACACACTGCTGCAAACTCAGTAATGAAAGTCAGTTTCTCCAGCCCTCTTTCACCATTCTCTTAATGCTGCTGCTGCTGCTGCTAAAAGACTTGCAGCTGGACTGGGCAAGGAAGAAAAGTAGGGGCCGAGTGGGTGTAAAAAGACTTTATAAAATGGACCTTCTTTATCATAGGCTTTGTTAACTGAGGTATGTCTGTACTTTCTTCATCTCCCTGTATCTTTTTGACAGTATAAAACTGACTGTATTGTTTGTACTTTGTGACCATGAAAACCAACTTTGTGGTGATTTTTAATAATTCCAGTGCTTTCAAACAATTTTTTTCTTTTCTTTGCTGAAGTAAAGATAACCTTCCTTAAAATGAATAAAACTTTCCAGTCATAGGGTTAAAATACGTATTCTACTGTCCAGATGTGTTTGGATGAATGAATGAACAGTAATTAAAAATCAAAACTTTGGACTGTGTCACTTAAATTTTTAATTTATGTTTATCTGTCAGTCATATACACTGTTAAATACATGAATTCTGTATTTCAACCTCCAATTACCAGATGATGTTGCTGAAGTCTCATACATTCATTCGAACCAAAATGTTGTTGGCTCAAGCAAAGCTGAAAATCACTTGAGCCGGTGGGCAGTGCGAGATGTATTTGAACTACAGCAATTTTCCCAACTCCCTGCAAATGTAGCAGTATGCAGAGCCAAGGTAAAGAGGAGGATTTGAGAAATGTTTTCTATTACTGTTGTTATTTTTTAACCTCAGTGTTTTACTTGTTTTTAAAACCAGGGTTTCCTTTATTGGCCACCGTGAGTGATCAAAGGCCTAGTTTCTTGGTGGAGGTGCCTCCAACAGAGTCCTGACAAAGCAGCATTGCTATTTATGTACTGAAGGAGTCAGGACTTGGGCAGACTGTCATGTTTTGAAAGATGGTTATTTTAACTGGGAAATGCTTATCTGTCAGGCATGCCAAAGATATGTTTGTAAATTGATATGCCTTTGTTTGTTTTTGTGAAAAAACAAGGAATTTGAAAGAGGAACAGCACATGTTCATACATTATGAACATTTTTGTTGGATAATACCAGTGCCTGGAAGTAATAATTTACCTGTAATTAGTTACTTGGGCAGGTAACAATGGTGTAATCAATTTGTATTTCAAAAGTAACAAATTGAAAGGAAGTCACTGTATTGTTATAACAAGAATTTCTACTTGTTTTCAAAAGTTAGGTTTTGAGGACATTTAAAGACTCTTAGAAGCATTTTAAAATTCACAGTTCTTTAGTGATAATAAAAACTTGTGTTGCTTCTCTTACAGGCATAGCAGCCCTCTTAAGGTATATACATGTCAAGCCTATGCAACAAGGTTTTCTAGCTGGTTTTCTAAAAAAAAAAAAAAATTCTTCACTCTTTTTTTTTTAATATGGATCAGAGGTGGGAATCATGTGACTTCCAAGGCCATTTCTGCATTCCACATTATTTCAAATAAATTTATTTGCAAGAAAAAGGGGTAGTGGCTTTAAATGTCTACCTACAGTGTTGACAACCAGAACATTTTAAAAATTGGAGTCATCCTTTGTTTCTTCCTGATTTTGCCAGAGGATATGGGAGGTAGGAGTATAGACACTGTCCCTGCACCCTCCATAGTGGCCTATTCAATTCTAGATTCTCTTCTGTTCTGGTTCTCTCTCTCTCTTTCTTTTTTTCCCTGGGAACACCTCCAAGTCAGCTTTCAAGTGCATAACCTGACTCACTTCTTCCATAGGACCAATCTCCCAGTTAAGCTGTCAACTATCACTTTTCTCAGGAAATGTTTTGTAAACAGGGTTTGAGGGTTTTTTTGGATAGCTTTGTCCCTTGAGCAGTTCAGATATTCATAGACATTCCATTAACCATTGTTGGGATATCTACAAACTTTTGAACAGACTAAAGAAGTGACGCCTCTGTTTTTAGAAGGAATTATTACAAAGACATTCAATTGAAGAAATGTTTCTTATTAGGAAATGAAATGAATGGGAAATTTTCACTTAATTTTTTTTGCATCAGTTTGTTTAAAAACTTGCATATTCACAGTCTCTGTATAGGGTTGCCAGCAGAGTTCTTGTGTATTAAAAATTGGAAGGCTGTGAAAAAAAAAAACTGTATTTTTTTCCAGTGGAGAGATTTACCTGTTACCTCTAGTCTAAATCCTATTCTAAATCCCAGCTAGAGTAGACACTGAATCATTTGGTGATTGATTGTCAGCACTTTATATTGAGATCACATTGATTCAGTGAGATTACCGATGGGACTCAGGCTTCTATCAACAGGCATATATGTATACAGGTTTGATAACAACACTTTAGATTGTTATTATGGTTCTCAACCTTCCTAATGTTGCGACCCTTTAATTCAATTCCTCATATTGTGGTCACACCCAACCATAAAATTATTTTCGTCTCAGTTCCTAAGACCATCGGAAATATGTGTTCTCCAATGGTCTTAGGTGACCTCTGTGAACGGGTTTTTTGACCCCAAAGGGGTTGCGACCCACAGGTTGAGAACCACTGATCTAAAGAGAGGATGCTTTGATTCCCCCTCCCCATTTGCCAGTATTTGAATATTCAGCTTACCATAGAGTTCACCAATTTCCTGCAGATGCTGAGAAAGAAAAGTGATGAACAGCTGTACCTGTTAGTCATTATGTGTTTACAATGCCACGTGTGGTGTAAAAAATATTGAACAACTTTTTTCTGTTACAGAACGATAGTAGTAGTAGTAGTAGTAGTAACAGTAATAATCATAATTGATATTAATAAATGGTGCTATTTGCTAGGGATCATCTTGAGAGGAGGAAGAAGGGGGAGTGATAGATAACTGTACGTGCCAAGAAACGGGAAGATTTTATTGGACCTCTCTCTTTCCACTTACTTACGGTCTTCTATGTAGCTGTGCTTCATTTGGAGTATGAGTGGGAACTATGCAGTCCTCCAGATATTGTTGGACTGTAGGCCCCAGCACCAAGGATGATAAGAGTTGCAATAAAAAAAAGAGATAAGATTAGTTTGACATGATTCATTTTTGAGAAACCCATGCTGACTTTTAGTTATTCTCTCTTAAGTGTTTACAGACTGTATGTTTACTGATCTGCTCTAGAATCCTTTCACATATTGATGTCAGGCTGACTGGGTGGTAATTATTTGTGTCCTCTTTCTTTCTTTCTTTCTTTCTTTCTTTCTTTCTTTTTTTTAAGACGGGGACGACATTTGCCCTTCTGCAGACTGTTAGAATCTCTCCTGTTCTCCAGGAGTTCTCAAAGATTACTGACAGTGGGTCTGAGATTACAGTTCTTTTAATACTCTTGGATGTAGTCCATCTGGCCCAGGAGACTTGAATTCGTTTAGAATAGCCAGGTATTCTTGTACTACTTTGGTACCTATTCTCTGCTGCGTTTCCCCTACTGCATCATCTTATCCGTTTTCCCCAGGCTGAGCACTGTTCTCCTTTTCAAGAGAAGACTGAGGCAAAAAAGATGTTGACTAGTTCTGCCTTCTCTCTGTTCCCTGTAGCATTTTGCCATCTTCTCTACATATTGGCCCTATCATTTCCTTCCTTTTGTTATGGACATAACCAAAGAAAGCCCTTTTATTGTTTTTAATCTCTCTAGCAAGCCTGTTCTGTGCTTTAGCTTTTCTGACTTTTTCCTACATGAGCTGATTAATTTTTTAACACTTCTTTGGTAATTTCCCTCTTTTTCCATGTCTTGTACATATCCCTTTTGAGTGTTAGTTCAGTTGAAAGTTGTTAGACATCCATTGTGGTTTCTTTAAACAATTCCTATTTTTCCTCCTCATCAGAACTGTTTGAAATTGTGGCTTCAGTATTTCACTTTCAAGAAACGTCCATCCCTCATGTGCCCTCTTATCTATTAGTATTCCTGACCATTGAATCACTTCCAGTATTCCCTTAAGTTTACTGAAATCAGCTTTCTTGAAATCTAGAATGCATGTCTGGTTATGCTTGGCTTCCCCTTTCTGGTATCTGACAAACTGCAGGAGAACATGATCACTGACACTTAAGGATCCTGCCACTCCCGCCCCATTAACAAGATCATCACTGTTGATTGGGATCAAATAGCTGATCGCCTGGTTGCTTTTTCCATTTTCTGGGAAATGAAATTGTTTTCAAGGAAAGTGAAGAATTTGTTAGACCTTAAATTTCTGGCAGAATTTGACATCCAACAAATACAATCTACCGTTCACATCCACTGATTTCCCAGAGAGACCAGAATGGCCTCTTCCTTGATGGCCTTCTTCCAATAGGATAAAGCCTACCTATTCAGACAGGCTTTTAAAACAGAAGGGTTTTTTTAAAAAAAACAGTTGTATTCTCTTAAAGTATTTTAAACACGTTTATCTTTTTAACTATATTTTATATGCAGTCTGTTTTAACATTGTAATAATTTAATTCTGTTTTAATGTAACACTTTTCTATGTTTTTAAGTGTACTGTTTTAATCCTGTAAGCCGCTCTGAATGGGAGGGATATAAATAAATATAGTAGTAGTAGTAGTAGTAGTAGTAATATAATTGCATATGGGGAAGGTGCTATTTTTAAAAAAAAAACTATTGCAAGATGCAACCCATTAATTATCAGTTAGCCTTCCCTGTTTGAAGGTAGGTGAGGTTATGTAATACTAGAACATTTGCTTGAACAGAGATAGCTCATAATAAACTTGAAAATACACTTTTATGTAAAATTAATTATTGTTTTTGAGCAAGAAAATGTTTAGCTCTTGTATATGCTAATTTGTTTTAATGTTTATAAATTGAAAGTGGCGATTGATGAACAAGATGATACTACCACCTGTTGTGGTTCAGAATGCAAAAAGGTGGGACCAAAATGGAATGTAAATATGAATATAATTATAAATTTAACTGAATGGATCCAGATCTAGTATTTTATTGTATTTTTTTAAAAAATATGTTTTAACTCTTACATTGTTTAATAGTATTTTAGAGGGGGATTGGGGATTTGGATTGTATGTTTTGTTTTTTGTTTTGTTTTTTAAAATCTTTGTAAGCCGCCCCAATTGCATTTTGTAGAGGGGTGAGATATAAATACATTTTAGTAGTAGTAGTAGTAGTAGTAAAACTTACTGTATATTTGTATTAGTTATGGTCACTTGTCAAATTGATTTGACTGGATCTGCTCTGGATCAAACCCAGTATTCTTTTTTGAAGGAAGTGTGTCACCTAAAATGTACACTAAAGATTTGCTAAACTTGTACTACTATTTTGAGTACATTAAAGTAGTACTGACTGAAACCATCAAACAGTGATTGATCTTAATAGTGGGTGTTCCAGATTTATTTCTTTTAATGTTCTGTTACTTTAAGGGTAGCCTGGGTCCTTTCAGGAAAAATACAACAACCTACAAACATTAAAGTAATTTCAGTCTTCTGGAGCCTGGGCAACATCCTCTTCTACTGTTTCCAATCTATTTTGAATTGGATGTCTGGATTCCTTCATTAATTCCCTAATTAATTTCTGTGGTAATTGGCAAAAACAATTTCTGTGAAACAGCCTAAATGAGAATTCAGAATTACAAGGGTATGGGATGGCTGTTTGGCTCATTTTAGAGACTCATGTTTCTGAATGCTATGCATAAAGAGATCCCCTTTAAATACAAACACACATACTCAACCAAATAAACTTTAGTAGTAGAAAGGAAACGTTACTTCACTCAATAATTATATGAACAGGGACAGGATATATTTAGGGAGTTTGAAGAAGTTGTATTATGCATTAGAGTTAATTTGCTGTTTTAATATGTGGAAATATATTGGTCACAAAACTTATACTGTACGTCTTGGTTATGTGAAGCCTCTTTTTTCATTCAACTGCTTGTTTTCAACTTAAGTTTACTTAAAGTTTTACTGAAAAGAAATATACAAAGACAGGCATTGAATTGAGGATTAATCCCTATGGCAACCAAAATGTGGTGACTGAAAAGGGGGAGGATGTATTCTCCCCTCAGCTTCCTGCCAGCTGTCATATTCAACCTTTGCGGCGTGAATCTGGTCCAAAATATAGACTGTGACCAGCTCTAAGAAACTATATCTGTATTTTTATAAATTGGTACAAGTATCACACTATAAAAGAAGACTTAATCCCCTGAATTGGATGACAGACACTTGGCACTCCTGACAGTGTTTGACAGAGAAATAACAGGATGCTTTGTAGTAAAACCTGGATTAATGGTAAACCCCTCTTTATGTTATTGCAGTGTGGTGTAAATGAGAGGACTAAGCATTCTGTCAGCCTAGGGAAAAAACATGCCCTTTCTATGCCCAGTTCAGGTTTAAGTGCTCTGTGGAATACTGTAAATACAAAAGTAAAGTTATTAAGGACTCTTCTTTGTGGTACTTGTATTTCATACTACATAGGTATTTTCCATAGGTTATATAAACAAAAGGATTTAGTTCAGCTGTATTAAATTTTGAGTGCAGGGCATTTGTTTAGATTTTGGATTCAGCAAGACAGCAGGCCTTCAAAGAGAAGTCCAATTGTGAGTTTTGCTCCATAATAGTGAAATAATACTTACATCAACAACAACAACAAAAAAAGAATTCATTTATCTTTTATCCCATCTTTCCCCTAGTATGAAACCCAGGGTGGCTCATCATACAAGTTAAAACCAAATACAGTTGGCCCTCCTTATCCACAGATTTTTTAATCCATGGATTCAAGCATCCATGGATTGAAAATATTTTAAAAAGTTTAAATTCCAAACAGCAAATTTTAATTTTTCCATTTTATATAAGGGGCATCATTCTTCTATGCCGTTGTATTTAATAGGACTTGCACATCTGTGGATTTTGTTATCCACGGGGGATCCTGCAACCAAACCCCAGTGGATAATAAAGACCCACTGTACAGTTAAAACAATAGATAATACAAACGTTGAAAGCAATTAAAGAAACAGCAGTATGACAATCATTTATGTAAAACAGTTAAAAGGGCAGCTTTAAAAAATCAGATCCCATGTATCTTCCTTTGTTATTGCTGTTTAACAGTACAATCTAATAACTTGTGTGAATTCTTAGTAGTGCATTAATTCTACTGTTTTTGTGTTTGTAGGTGCACAGCTGCTCATACTTGCCACAGATGCTATTCTGGTTACATTTAATATGTTGTTATGTGCTTTGGCTTTAATGTTAGATGATTCTTAAAAGGATTCAGATTTGGAGATTAAATTTTTACTGAACACTACCACTGATGCATATATCACTGTGGTGCATTCAAATGTGACAAAAATACAACTTTATTCTTAAATCTGAGAAGGGAAAGAATCTGGTTCACTTCAGGTTTCATAGTTCTAGTCTCTTGGATCACTTTAACAAAATTACTGGGGTTCAAAACACTGCAGAAATACTCCAGTTTAAGATTGCTTTAACTGCCCTGGCTCAATGCTAGGGAATTCTGGGAACTGTAGTTTTGTGAAACATTCAGCCTTCTGTGCCAGAGAGCTCTGGTGCCACAATAATCTACAATTCTCAGGATTCCCTAGTACTGTCTCAAACTGGATTATTTTCACAGTGCGTTTTGGACTACTAAGCAAAAGCTCATACAGAAGAAAGGATGGTTTGCACTTTGGCTGAAGTTTTAGCTCTAATGTGTTTACCATGGAAGATAATGGGATCTGATTAAAAAATGGCATCTGCTTATAGATAACAAGAGATTACTTTCATATGGGGAGTGGCATCCATATAGTGACAGAGCTGCTTCTGTCAATAAAACTGGGATTTGCACAGGATTTGATTTTTCATTGTTGCCATCCACTTTGATTTATTATTGCAGCTCCTGCCCGGGTATTTGGACTTGGGTGCTTCCATGGGCTGTGGAGGACCCAGCTTTATAAAATACCAACAAAATGTTAACTAATCAGTTTTTTCTTTCTTGCATACGATACTGTTTGCAAGCTATGTTGCTCATCTTCAACACTAAAACATTGTGGATATTAGTTTGGATGTGTATTGCTTTGAATGTTACGCAGATTCAAATGAACCCAGCACTCCAGCATCAACAGACATTGTTGGTGGGTCGGTTTAGCCAGTTGGCTTTCATCCAGAGACTTGGAGTTAAGATACTTCAAGGATAGTTCATGATTGCTTGAAGCTTGTTCTGCCATTAGTTTGCAGAATACTTTGTTTACAGCAAGTTTTTTTTTAGCCTCTAGGCAGAAATCTTTAAACAGTTAATTTTGAGGCCAGTTTCTTAAGGAGGGGAAAAAAAAGTTTTGTGAGTACATTTAGATGTGTTTTATCCTTTTCAAATTGCAGATGCCGTCTGTGATAATTTATTTACAATGAAGTGAACACTATTAGCTTTTACAGCAATTTTGTTCCCTTACAAAGACAAGAAAGCTTGTGGCTTCCAGTCTATTTACAAAATCTGGCAATTTTCCAAATAAGTTTTTTAAAAAGTTTATGTTTAAGGGATGCACAAAAGAGATGCATTGAGTATTATTCATTTTGTAAAGCAAATGAATGTTAAAAGAGGCTGAAAACTTAAGAAAGATGTTGATAGGATTTGTTCATTTGCTTTCCATGAATTTAAGTATAATATGTTAATACAGTTTTAATTCTTTATTTGCTCATCTTATAATGCATAGGTTAGAAACTAGATTCCAACACTAAATAAATAGCTAATCTAGATTAAATAGCTAATCTAGAGGAAGAAAAGGTATGTGTGGGAGTGGAAACTGGCAGTTGTACTTTTTAGCTGCCCATCTTCTTGTGGGAAAATAAGTGGATCTGCAGTTCACTCTCTTCTCTCTAGTCTTCAGAGTGGCTTTCACATAAATGTAGTTACTGACCAGTTTAACATTAGTTTGATTCTAAAAATCCCAAAGCTAGGTAGTTCTACAAAGTCATAAGCTGTATCATGTATTATGTATGGAGTTTATCATACAACGGAATTTGGGGGTATAATGTAATGGCAATCATGGGGTTTCATGTTATTGCGAATGAATGTATCTCGCGCAATTTCGGGCAATGGGAAGTCATTCCAAATGCAATCATGGGGTTTCACGTAATTGTGTATTAGAGTATCTCACGGAATTTCAGGCAATGGGGGGTCATTTTTGGGAAATGGGAAGTCATTTTGAACACATTCCGAATGCAATCAGATATCATATAAATTCGCTAAACTAGCGAATTCACGTAATTGCGAATTGGCTCCATTCTCAATTGAGAGAAATTCCTCCCATTTGATAAACTCCTATGTCTTTCAGTTAGTCCTTCGTTAGTGCCATCTTGCTGCTTTTGTCACTATCAGCCCGTTTCAAAGAATGACATGAGTGAACCCAATTCCAAAGTGCATTTTGTGGTGATAGATCTATTATTGGCTTGTGTCTGTTAGGCTAATCAAAAAAGGCAGAATTTTTTTTATTATTATTATTTTTTGTAACCATTTTTTCACAATGCAAAGATGTAGGAACCCCATCCCACCTTGAAATAAAAAGCATGTAGGGGAAATGCCATTGTTAGAGTCATGTGGTCTACATGTTCTCTTGTGATGGTTTGGCAGCAGGGTCTGTGAACCATCAGATTAAGGTCATCAATGCCCCTCCCCTGCTGTGAGCTCTCTGGGACAACAAATGCAATAAAATAGGAGCAATAAAAATTTGGTGGTCAGTTTCAGAATACAAAAAGCCATTGAAAACTCAAATCTGTTACTATTTAGTGATTGAGTTTTTCAGGAAGTCTCTGCGTTGTCAGGGCTGGAGATAGGTTTGGACATTAGATCAAGCAAAGCATGACTATAGGAGGCAAACTGAGCCAACGTGATAAGCCAATCACTGTCATGCTTGTCACTTTCTACACCTCTACACCCCTTGCGCACAAATTTGGGAAGAACTGCTGCTGCTCTTTGTGGTCTCTGTGAGTCAACAAACGGATTCTTCTTTTAGAAGGAACTTTCTAGAGCTGAGCATAGCATTTTTGATAGGAATGCTTCCACACTCCCTACACATACCTTGATAGGGTTCCCACCATTTCTCTCAGTCTTTTTCATCTGCCACAGCAGCAGCCCCTCAGTTAGGCATCGCCTGTGTTTTTTACTTTCAGTGATCTTTTGATCCATCTGTTGAATAAGTAGAATTGTCAGAGTTGAACTAACCCCCCCTCTCCTTCCCCCCAAAAAATGACAATAATTTTTTACCATGACACAAAACCTCAACTAAGAATGAAATCAAAGGTGGTATTTTCTCTTAGGACACAAGCTAGGTGTCTGAAGCTACTAAGTGTTTTATTTCTAATTTGGTTTAGAAATGCAGAAAGAACTCAGGAAAAGCTCCATCTAAAAGGAAGAATACCCAGAAGGATAATTTAGAGGGTGAACTCATCAAGCCAACTCTTCTCTATATTAGACATCCTGTATGCCAGAAGCAGAAGAAAATCCACCGAATAGGCTTAAGAACTTTCCTGCTGGGAAGGACACCCCAAAAAATTCGCAGGTAAGAATACAATGAAAGGTTACAAAAATGGCTTCAGATGGTCTCATTTTCCCCCCTGCTCTCATTTAGAGAGCTGTATATGCTTTGGCTTGTAGTGAGACTTACTAATACTATTATTTTGCAAGAACAATATAATTTCAAAGCCTTGCAATAACTCTAGGGTTTGTTGTTGTTTTTGTTTTGCAGAGAGAACAATAGAAAATTCATTGTAATGCTTAGTTTTCTGTAAGAGAAGGCACTATCTGTGGACGTTGGTTCTTCAGAAATAAATATAAGTTGTGACATTTAGGAAAGGGATATGGAACTTCCAGCCTGTTGGCCTGTTATGGCTAACAGGGGCTTCTGGTTTGTGTGTGCCATTTGTCAAACCCTTCCCCAGCAGCACTCTGATCTGCTGCAGATCAGAAGAAAGCCCTATGATCTGTAGTGTCTCTTCCTTTCCTCAGCCCCACTTGTACATCTGCTAATTCTCACTCCATATGTGGTTAGAGTCTTTGTTGTAGAGTTTTAAGCATCACTTTGTTTGCATGAGAAATTAATGCTATGGTTCTGTGATTGCTGCAGCTCCTGGTGTCTCCTTTCTTGGCATTGAAATATATATTGTTTGCAGTCTGTCAGTCATTGTTTTGTTTTCCAAATTTATTGATGTATTTTAGTTAGAACTAGAGTAGACTGTGTCTGTAGCTTGGAGCTACATTAGTATGACACCAGTTCCTGGTTATTTATTTCCCTCAAGTGCTCTTAAGTGCAGCTCCCACTTCACTTTTTAAAATCTGAGGTTCAAACTCATATGGTTCTTATTTAAGTGAATCTGTTATGAACTTATCCCTTTTATATAATTCTTCTATGTGTTGTTTCCATCATCTTTTTATTGTTTTCTTGGTCATATGTTTCCCTGCTGGTCATAGAACATCCCCACTCTTGGCTTAAATTTTTCCTTGATTTCTCAGATCTTGCTGAAGAGGTCTTTTAGTCTTCCCTTTTTGTTAGTTACTGTTTCATTGCATTGATTATTATAGCAGTTCTCCTTATCCCAGCACAGAAGTTGTTGTACCTTTCCATTCTGGATTCTGATCCTATTTCTGTCACCATTCTTTTTTTGCTGCTTTTCTGTTCTTGACTGCATGTAGGGTTTCATCTGTCATTCACTAAGGCTTTTTTGTCTTTTTGGATATATGCAGTGTATCTCTACTTTCCTCACTAACCATATCCCTAGCTTTAGTCCAGAGTTCTTCTGGTTCCTGGTCCATTAGGCTTAATGATACAAATCTGTTTTTCATGTTGTCTTTAAATTCTTCATTGATGTTTTTCAAGTTTTATTTTGATATGATGGTTGGTTTAATGTTTTTGTTTAGCTTTACTCTGACTTTTCTGTTAGTAGTTCATTAGTAGTCCGTGCCACAATCTGCTCCTGGCCTTGTTTTTTGCAGAAAGAATTGAGTTTATCATCTGTTTCCAGTTATGTAATCTAGTTGATTGCTATATTGACCGTCAGGTGATGTCCATGTATAGATTTGCTTATTGGGTTGCTTGAAGAAGGTGTTTACAATGAAGAAATTGTTGTTCCTGCTTCATTTCTTCGGCCCAGACAAATTTTCCTACTGTCTTTGATTCTGCTCCATTTCCTGTTTGTGCATTCAAGTTGCCTATGGTGTGTGTTGTAAGAGCTAGACAGTGAAGAAAGCTGATAGGAAGAAAACTCATTTGAGAAGTGGTGCTGACAATATCGTGGATGCTAAAAAGACGAATGAATGGGTCCTAGAGCAGATCTACAAATTGCTCCATGCTATCTTTGTAATTTTTAGTTCTTATTATTAATATGGATTTTTAAAAGTTTCAGTTTAATCTGAATTTAAGTATAATTATATTTAATAGTATATGTACTTATGCAGTATAATTAATTTGTACTTTAAAATGTGTAATTTATTGGGTGTTTTCTGGGATTTCTTTTTTAATTATTTTGGAAGCTATCTTGCATCTCAGCCCTGAGAGAAAGGTGAATGCTGAACAGATAAACAAACAATGGCTATGGGGAAACACACTAAGAGCTTTTCCAGATGTAACAGACTCTTCTGGCAGACCTATCCAGATGATTTTTAAATTATGAGTTTTAAAATATGAATTGATTGGTAAGAGCCCTGGTGGCACAGTGGTTAAATGCCTGTACTGCAGCCACTTACTCACAAAGCACAAGGTTGTGAGTTCATTCCAGCCAGGGGCTCAGGGTCAACTCAGCCTGGCATCCTTCTGAGGTCACTAAAATGAGTACAGTAGAGTCTCGATTATCCAACATAAACGGGATCGGATGATAGTCAGATAACCGAAAATGTCGGATAATCCAGAGGGATTATCTGACTATCACCCGGCCCCGTTTATGTTGGATAATTGACTCCCCTACCTTTCTCCCCACTCCTTCTCCTTTTCTTCCCTCCCTCCCCATCTCCTTCCCTCCCTCCTTCCCTGCTTACCTCCTGGCTTGGCTGCAGAGGGGGGCATCTCCTTGGAGGCTAACAAAGCCGCCAAGAAGAGGCCTGGGGCTTGGAAAGGCAACCCAGTTCTCTCCTCCGTGGCTGGAAAGGGAAGGGATGCCCTGTCCTCCTTTTCCTGGACCTTCCCTTTCCCCCAAAGGGCTCTCTGGAGTCTGGAGCTCTTTGGGGGAAAGGGAAGGGAAGGAGAGGCTTGGGCATGTGCCCTGTCCTCCTCTTCCCAGACCTTCCCTCCCCCCCCCCCCCAAAGGGCTCTCTGGAATCTGGAGCCCTTTGAGGGGAAGGGAAGAAGGGAAGGAGAGGCCTGGGCACGCACCCTGTCCTCCTCTTCCCGGACCTTTCCTTTCCCCCAAAGGGCTCTTTGGAGCCCTTTGGGGGAAAGGGAAGGGAAGGAAAGGACTTAGCGGCCACGGAGGAGAGAACTGGGCCTCGCTGACCCTAGGCCTCTTCTCAGCTGCTTCATTTTCTTCAGGCCGAAGGAAGTCTGCGGACTCCCTTCATCCTGAGGAAAACCAAGCCGTGGAGGAGAGAACTGGGCCAAGTGCCCAGTCCTCTCCTTTGCGGCTTGGAATCCTGGCCCTCTCCCAGCCCCAGCAGACTCCGCCCCCAAGCCAGGGCAGAAGCCGCAGTGGAAGACTCAGGACAGAGGTAAGCATGGGAGGAGGGAGGGAAAGAGGGAGGGAGGGAAGAGGGGAGGGGAGGGACTTTTGTCCCCAATGGCTTATCCAACGTCCCATGCTTCTTTGTGAGTGCGCCACCCATGAGGCGCACTCACAAAGAAGTATGAGATGTTAGATAATCCAGAATGTCGGATAACTGAAGGTTGAATAACCGAGACTCTACTGTACTCAGCTTGTTGAGAGCAATTGGCTTACACATTGTAAACTGCTTAAGGAGTGCTCAAGTGCACTGATAACCAATATAGAAATGTACTTGCTATTGCTACTTGCTATAACATATATGCTCTTTTAACTGATATTATGCTCTTTTAATTGATGATGATGATGATGATGATGATAAACCAAACCATAGTTTGCTGTAATAGTAAATTAGCCTCTTGCCATGATTGGTGTTCTGTAGCAAACCATGGTTTTTGCAGTTTCCCAGCACCTCCAATTCATGAGAATCATAGAAATAGTGTTCAAAATGGCAGCTTTTGCAGGAGGAGCAGTGTCTTAAACATGTATTTTTGCCAGTTCAGAGTAGAGGAAAAGCAGGTTGCTTTAACTATGATTTTCAAACTATGATATCACAAACCATGGATTGGCATATATCTGAACTCTCTATGTGACCTCCCCCCCCCCCCCCGACTATTCAAGGAAAGTTTAGTTTCTCTTTAATAAGTTACAAGCTTTCCTTGTAACTGCTTTATTACTCCCAGAAGTCTAGTAATAAGAAGAAACAAAGAATGAAAGATCAGGGGAGGTGGAATGTGCTGCTGGAGCTTTCCCTCCCCTGAACTTCAGAGTACTACAGATTTCCTTTACATTTAGCTACTTTTTTTAATAACAGATTTGGCTGTCTAGTTCCTAACCTGCTCTGGAAATAATTGTCATTCATTGTTCTTATAAGATAGATAGACATCCAGTGTCCTGGGTTTGTTTAGTTTTTATATCACTCTGACAATAATAATGTTTTATTTTCTCTTAATAAATACAGGAAACAATTTGAAGAAATGGCATCTCATTTTCATAAGAATCCAGTGGAAGATTTTGCAAAGTATATTGCCAGAGCAACATCAGAAGAAAGGCAGAAAATGTTGAAAGCATTTTATGGTTCAAAATACCCAGAGTTGAAGGATCTATTAAAAATTGATGTTCCAGTTTGTGCTTCAGAGGGAAGTGAGGAAACTGGTGTACACAGACCCCAGTCTAGAAAAAGTAAGCCCAGTTCTAAACATGATCCTTTAACAGATCTGTGTAGCCAAAAAAGACATGATGCAGAAGAAAAGCAATTTCACTATGATCCCTGCATACAGACTGCTGTGTGTCATAATGTGGAGGATAAACAATTGCCCACTGTCATTAACCAAGATAGCATTAGTGAGAGAAACAGTCAGGCATTCAAAGACTTTATGGCATCTGACTCATTAAGCAGTAAATCAGGAATAATTGAGAGGCTGTCTGCAAATACTACTAAAGGACAGCCAAACTTGAAGGGGACAGAGTCGCCAAGAAAACCCTTTCTGTCTCAGTCAGAGAGCAGACAGGCTCAAATATGCAAGAAAAACTCATTTGCAGACTTACTGGGAGACACCTCCATTTTGAATGACCTCTTCAAAACTAAGGAAAGCAGACCAACAGAACCACCCAGGAGGTCTCTTTCTGGGCCTACGGAAAAATCAAAAACTCGAACAAAAGACTTCTGGGATATGTTGAATGAGCAGAATGAGGAGAGTCTCCAAAAACTCACGGATCTGGCTGTTGTAGAGAAGTTGTGTCAAACACCTCTTGTCACTTTGTCCAAGAAGAAAGAAGTAAAAAAATCACTTTGGAAGAAAAATGACAATTTTTTATGGAAAAGATATAACACAACTGACACTGATGATGACTCATCACCTGGCACAAGATGTGATGTCTAAATATCCATAATGCTAGAGGTCCTGTGAAATACTACTTTTGAATTCTGGAACTAGCCCAATGGGGCTGTCCAGACCTCCCAAAAGGGGCAGTCGGGCGCCACCCCTTTTTGCGGCGCAACTGCGTTGCAGCAGCTAGATGCTGCATCGCAGTTGCGCCGCAAAAAGGAGCGGGAGAACCGTGCTCCTTTTTTGCGCTGCAGTTGCGGCGCAATTTTTTTAAAAGGTGCCATTTGACGCCTTTGCAGCGCCACAACTGCGCTGCTCTGTGTGGAAGCTGCGCAGCTGCGGCGCCGCCATTACGTACGCCATCTAAAAGCCGTCTAATGTGGTGCCGCCATTATGTGCTAGGATTCGGGAGCGTGTGAACGCTGCGTGCTCCTAAACCCTAATGGCGCCACCCAGGCGCCTTTTAGTGCCCGTCTAGATCAGGCCATTGTGTTTCAAGCTTGCGGAGTTCTTTCCTTTCCCAAGGATAACTATCTTTTAGTGTTCCTTCAAAAAAAAAAGTTTTTCTTCTTCATTTTAAAGGTGTTTTGATGGAGCTGCAGAAGTAAAATATCTTTGGAAAAGAATAAAGAAATTATGAATGCATTTGATCAATATCCAAAATAAAAGTGTGCCTTTGCAGCACTTCTGGATATTTTCCTGTTGTTTTTGGTGTTCTGGGCTCTGTTGCTTCTAGCCTAAATGTGAACATTTTATATTTTCAAATCAAATCTGGAGATAATCTTTTTTGCCCCCATATAATCTTGACCTTCCTTTAATTAAGTTATTTGTGATCTTGAGGGGAAGCAGGCCACAAAGATCTCTATTTGCACAGATTTTGCAGCCACATGGGATGAACAACTACTTTTTCATTACGATCTATTGGCTTCTGGATCTAGAGGTTTTCCTGTCATATTTTCTTAAATTGTCAGGGCAAAAATTATAGGAAAAATGTGGAGTTAGAGTGTAACTCAACCTGGTGAAACAGATATACTCAGAATACTTTCAGACTTCACAAAGGCTTCTACCATACTGTAGAAATAAAGTATTTTGACAACACTTGAACTGCTATGACTCAATGCTTTGGAACTCTGAGATTTGTAGTTTTGTGAGATATTTAGTCTTCCCTCTCACAGAGGTCTGGTGCCTCACTAAACTACAAATTCCAAAATGTCATAGCATTGAGTCATGGTAGTTAAAGTGATGTCAAGCTGCTTTATTTTTGCAGTGTGGCAGCAGCCAAAATCAAGCAAAAGTAACTATAAATATTTCATAATCAAAAGCCTGTATCTGGACTTTGCTTTGCTTGGAATAGACCATTGAAATGAATGGGACATAAGTTGGCTGTATCCTGATGATTTCAGTGAATCTACTGTAAATATGACTATCTAGTCATTCTTTAAGTGTACATTGCAAACCTGTGAGGAAAAGGGAGCATGCTATCTCCATCCTTTGTTTCATTGTCCTCTTACTCATGGAGGGTAACAGACCAAAGCCAAGCACCTGCCCTAAAAGGCTGTCTGCGTGAGGTGGAACCCCAATTCTCCCAAGGCTCCAGCTCATGTGGAGAGCCACCAATGAAAGTGGAGGCTTTCAATTTCAAGCCCGTCGCCCTACAAACATGGAAGACAACAGAAGTGATGATGAAGGTTCTCCCATTGTACACTTAAGAAATGTCTGAATAGATTAGCATCTTGATACATTCCTCTAGTGCTGCTGTGGTTATGACATTTTGAAAATATTTGTTCAATGGTAAATCTAGTTTAGCAACTACTATGTTAACAGCATGATCAGGCATCACAAATTTATCAAGATGTGTCTACAGACACTGTCAAATTATCGTGGAGGAGGATTGAGTAAGAGCAGATAGTTGTATTATCTAATTTGTGATATCTGAAAGACAGAGGAGCCATTCCCTTGGGATCATTTATGTAGCAAGGTGTGTAACGTTAAGAGCATGGGCCTGCAGGGTATCCATTACTATCTCACAAATCATACTTGCTTAAACAAAAATTCACAAGTATCACTGTTTGAATTTAACCATGAGAGTCCTGCTATATTTTATTTGGATTAGAACTTTTCAGTTGTAGTGTTTTAAACATAGGTCATTTTTTTTAAAAAAAATTATTACATAGACTTCTCTCTTCCTAAATTTAAAATAAACCCCTTTTAAAAGGATAATCTGAAATTATTGAAATCTGTTTCGATACATACTCAGGTATGTCAAAACTAGCTGTTCAGTACTGTGTAAGGCTGCTTGGGGGAAAAAATCAGGTGCAAGTAACATTTTAAAATGAATCAACTTTTTGTCTTCCCTAACTATAACTTCAAACAGCTATTTAATAGGTATATTGTTTCCATAAAAACATAGACCAGGATCAAGCACTGCAGTGGTGTTCCTCATCTAGAGTAATGACACATCCTCCTTCTCTCTCCTCCTTCCCACAACTTGCTATAGAGAAAATCTGTTCCAGGGGATTTTCCAGCCCACGGGAGCAGATCTGATGAGCACATAGGGATTGCATCTTCTTGGTTCTGTTGAACCTGGCTATTATTGGATCACTGAGTAGGTAACAAACATTAGGGAAGTAAGTGGATGCAGATTACCAGCCATTGCACTGTAATGTTTGCAACTTGTGAACAATGTATGATAGCCACACTGAAAACTGCAGAGCAGTTTCGATGGTGCATTTCAAACTTTCACTTCTCTGTGTGATTTATTCACGAGTCAGTCTTATTAAAGGTTAATACATGATGTTCACTGTTCTTTATGTGAGCTGCTGATTTTTAGTTGTTGGTTTTGTTTGTTTTTTGTATAAGAAAATGATGGATGACTTATGGGCTCGTCTACATTTGCCACTTTACTCTGGGCTACTCCTGCATTTTGCTCCAGGTTTTCTGGAAAAACCAGAACAAAAGATAAGTCTTTTTAATGCAGGACAAGGGGTGAAAACCTCAAATCAGGTCTGGGCATTGAGAGAACAGCCCAGACCTGGTTTGGGGTTGGGGCCTGTGTAATGTAAACAGAATTCAAGGTTTATATGTCAACAAGTCCTATGAAGCTTTATCTTGGATGTATTTGTAAGCAAACATTCTGATAATAAAAATATTTTAATACACAAGATTTCATAATTGTAGCTTGTCTTTTTAAAGTCTTTATCATTTCATTGATTCTTATATGTTTCAGTTTCTACACTGTAGACTAGTAGAACTTCCCAAAACATGCTGCTTCTTCAGATTGCTGAAAGTGAATCTATCTGACAGATACCTACTTTGAATTATTCAGATGTCTTGTACCCACACATCTTCCTTGCTGCATATGTATTTCATTTCACATTGTTTTCGGTGGCAAAGAGAATTTGTTTGGCTGTTTATAGTATTTCTGTATTGCCACTCATCCCAAAAGAGCTTCCAAGTTGATGAACAAAAAAAGGCAATTAAATTAATTACAGAAATAAGAACATTTAAAAAAAAACCAATAAAATACTTTTTATAAATCCATAAAAGCAGTCTAAAAGCAATACTAGAATCCAGGTTTAAAACAGTTAAAACAGCAATTTAAAACATTTTTCAGCTCTGTTTTGGCTGCCTGGTGGAAACTTAAAAGAGACGGGGTCAGCCTAATTTCCTTGGATAGGGAGGTCCACAGTTGAGTCACAGCTACAGCAAAAGCCCTGTTCCATATAGCCACAAGGTTTTGGGACATGCATCAGGGCCTCCACCAAAGATTTCAAATTTCTGGTAGGCTTGTATGGGAGGGATAGTCTTTCACAAATCCTGGCCCCAGGTTGTTTAAGGTAGGTCAACACTAACACCTTGAACTGAGGTCAGAAGTAAAGTAGAAGCCGGTGGAGTTCTTGCAAGACTGGTATTATATGATCCTTAAAATGCACACTTGACACCTGTGTGTCTGGCTGCTGCAGTTTGCAATAGCTGCAGTTTCTTAACACTTTTCAAAGGCAGCTCCACATACAGTGCATTATAGTAGTCTTATCAGAAGGTAACAAAGGCATGAACCACTGTGCCTCAATCTGCCTTCCCCAAGAAAGCCTTTCAAAGAAGCATTTACAACCTTCACAACCCAATGGCCAGTCCTTCTCTGGCACCTTTAATCAGCCAGGATGGAAATGGGTCTAACAGAGAAGTGGTTGGCCTGCCTTCTCTAAGCAACAATTACATTATCATGTTGAGCAAACTGAAATCCATCAAAACCAGATAAATACATACTGCAGTTACCTCCCCAAAGTCTACCTTCAGTGTAGATTCCGAGTCAGAACAAGTCCAAGAAATTTTCTCTGCAAGATATTTAGTAAATTTGTCAGAGTGCTTTTCTGAGGGCTTCTCTTCAGCCTTCTGAAGACTAGCATGTAATAGCCCTTTAACTACCTGGAACAGCTATGCTGGACAAAATTGAGCTGATGTAATAGAGGCAGCCAAGACTCATTTCTTCACTGCCCTCACTGCTGCAAATTAGGTTCTAAAATGGGCCTTAACCTGGGCTCAGTTGAATTCATCCTGAGTCTCTCTGTATCATTGCTCTAGTCAAGCACTTCATTGCCTGGCGCTTGTCAGAAAACTACCGGTAAGCAGTCCATGTTCTGCACCCAAGGTAAAGGACACTCGGAAGCAACTGTGTCAGTTGCTGGGCCATCGCCTTGTTCCACAGATAAAACAGGGCATCAACAGAGTCACTAACTCTAGCAACTGGAAAATCCCCCAGAAAATTGAGGAATCCTGGATCCGTCAGTCTGTGGGTCAAACACCACCACCACCACTGAGACAGGCCCATAGTTGCCATGGAAGCCATGAAATCCTGAGGTGGCCATGATGAGGATGTTAAAGTGCCCAAAACAATAAATTTTGGGAAGAGTAACACCACCTCTGAGAACACCTCCAGCAGCTCAATTGCCATATGCAGATCTTTTTTTAAAAATATATAACCTACCTTATAATGGCACAATCTGCACAAGATGGCTTATACAGGCACATAAGATATAACAGAGATATATTTGAACTTAATGTACATTAAAGTACATCAAATTACAGTAAGAAACAGTTCCACAATCTCCTTATCAAGGATATCTGTAATAAAAGAAAGTTCATGCATCTTTTGATCTTCATCACACAGTTCCTAGATTGTGAAACCTAGGTACCTGAAACTTGGAAAAGATACTACAGAGAACTTGAGGTGTGCATCTTTCAATGGGAGATACCAGACTCCACATGAGGATGGTTTGTCAGAAACAAGTCTTCCGTAAGAGGAGTTTCAAGAACAGCAAGCACTAAGGTTTTGCCAAATTTTGTAATTAGTTTTGGGTAATATAGTGGAGAACTATATATTTAAACTTTCATTTTTTGGCCTTTCTTGCTGGCATAACAACACTCCCATGTCTGTGTAACCCAACAGAAATGAGCCTTGCATGTTCCCAATTCTCTAATTCAGCCATGAAAAGGTGTTGGTTTTTGGAATATTTTGAAGTTTGGAATTCTGGATAAGGGACACTGTTCTCATATCCCACTTTTCTCTGAAAATTGGGACTCAAAGCAGCTAACGATAAAAAAAAATACAATTACTGTAAAAACACAAAAAAGTGAACATTAACACTGAGTTTTTATCTTTTGAAATTTCATTTCATTCTCTTAACTGGAAGCTTGAATTGTTTTAATACTGTGAATTGTTTAATGTTCACTTTGTTCATGGGTGGCTGAGATAGTGACACCTTTGCTTTCTGACAGTTCAGTGTACACAAACTCTGATTCATGCACAAAGTTATTAAAAATATTGTATAAAATTATTTTCAGCCTATGCATATCAGGTATATATGAAGCATAAATGAATTTTTTGTTTAGACTTGGGTCCCAGCTCTCAGATATCTCATTAGGTACGTATATGCAAATATAGGTATCCCAAAATCCCCAAAAATCCAAAACACTTATTTTGGATAAGGGAGACTCAGCCTGTATAAATAAAGATGATGATGATGATAATGATGATGATGATGATGATGATGATTTTGATGATGACAATATTTGAATGTAATTTAAGTAGACTAACACTGAATTTAGACAAACAAATATTAAAACAAAATGAAGTTCCAAACAGCCTGCCTAGGATCTATGCTCAGAGATTCCAGTCAAGAGAATATGGGTGGCTGATCTCTAACTCAAAGACTGGGTGCATGCTCTGGAATTGCTTTCCTGTAGAGCTCTCCTCCTCTGTTCCTTCTTGCCAAGACAATTAGCCGCAAATTCCTCCTTCCACTAGCTTTTCCCAAGCAATGCATAATCATAGTGTGTGTTTCAGGGGTAGACTGGGGAGGTCCAGAGAGCAAAAGAAAACACCCTTCCTAGATTTGCCTTTCTTTCCCCCTCCTGCATCACCATTTGGCTTGAATAAAAGACACCCATCTGTTTCCAAGTCTAAGGTCCAAAACACACTGCAGAAATAATCCAGTTCAAGACTACTTTAACTGCCCTGGCTCAGTGCTAGGGAATCCTGGGAATTGTAGTTTATTGTGGCACCAGACGTCTCTGACAGAGAAGGTTAAATGCTGCACAAAACTAGTGTTCCCAAAATTCCCTAACAATGGAGCCAGGCCAGTTAAAGTGGTGTCAAACTGCATTACAGTTGGTCCTCCATATCCACAGATTTTTTATCCATGGATTTGAACATACATGGCTTGAAAATATTCTCAAAAAGTATATGTTCCAAGTAGAAAACCTTGATTTTCCATTTTATATACCAGACACCATTTTGTTGTGTCATTATAGGGCGATCTAGACTGCCCAAAAGGGGCAGTCCGCGACCGCCCCTTTAAGCACCAGGATGGGGCCAAGGCTGCCACCCCAGCAGCCTCTGCGGCCCCATCCCGCCGCTTCCAGAGGCCGCGGGGGAAGCGGCAAACTGCTGGTTCCCCGCGGCCTCTAAGCAGGGTGCAGCAGGCGCCCTGGGCACCCACTGCACCCCGCTTGCAGAGGTGGGGCTGAAGGGAGGACGGCCCCTTTCTCCCAGGGTCTTTGCTGGAGCTATCTAAAACCCGTGTCAAAGACCCACTGCCAAAAGGAGATCCGTTTGGAGCTCCTTTTTTGCGCCACGGAAAGGGCGTGATTTATGCCCTCCCATGGCGCAAAGGCATCATGCATGCGCAGTGCGTCTAAGAGCTGCGCATGCCATGACGCCATCATGGCGTGTCTGTATGGACGCCACCATTTAATAATGGTGGCACCCATACATGCTAGGGTTCGGGAGGGTGTAAAAGCTGCACCCTCCCAAACCCTATTCGTGGCTTTTTGGGCCCTAGACATGCCTCTTTTGGCGCATCTAGATCAGCCCTATATTTAATGGGACTTGAGCATCCATGGATTTTGTTATCCACAGAGAGTCCTGGAACCAAACCCCAGCAGATAACAAGGGCCCACTGTATTTCTGCAGTGTGTTTTTGGACCTGATTATAATGGGCGCATGTAAATACAAAAATAGGAAAGGAGGGTGAGAGACAAAATTTACAGTAAATGGCAATGAATATGAGTGTGTTGTGTCTGAAAATGCATGTGCCAGTGTACTAATGAAAGGTTTATAGTGAGTATGTGTATGAGAGAGTAGCAAGATAAAGGGAGAGGGTTAGAAGAGTTATTTGGCAGGTTGTGGAGCTATAACTTTCAAATCTCCCATCTCTCATGGCTACCTGACTTGATGGCTGGGGAATTCTGGTGGCTGTAGGGCCCAAAAGTAGCTTTTCCAAGGTGTGGAGAGGGATGATGAGCCTGGCCCTGTTAGTTTTGAATTTGACCACTTTTTTTTTTTTCAAGGAGATGGATCCACCTCTGGCTTATGGACCAAAGCAAGTTCCCTGGGATAACATTGTGTTGGATTTTTTTTTCCAGAACAAAAAAGCTTTCCACATGGGGGTTTTGAAAGGGAGGGAGGGAAAATTAAGTAAGAAAGTAAGTGGGAGGAAGAAATGGGCCAGATTTTCACTACATTAAGGGTAATGGCTTTGGAATGGACAAAGGAGACACAATGGCCTAATAGGCTTGACTGTGCAGGTATTATCCATACAAGAAACTAGCATTTTATCCCTGAGGCACAGTTGGAAGCGTGGTTGTTTGTAGTGCAGTCACCTAATAAGAAACTAATCCTTCTGTGATTACAAAATTACTATAGTGTAAGCACTATAAATTCCTTATTTGCCGCAATGTATATCATGTAGCCCAAGTCTAAATGGACGACGTGGAAGGAATTTATTTGATGCAGAGTTCCTTGAAACAAAGCCATTTTGATTTGTGTGACTCCTACACGTTTTGAAATTTCATATTTAACACTACATTAATAACAAGGATTTGTGTATGTTCTTGCCTTTGAATACAGTATATAAACTGTTCCATGCAAGGGGAAATTGTTCTGAACACTGGGCACTGATGCTGAACACAGCAATCTGTGAACTGTGGTGGTTTTTGTGGTCTGGATGGCTGCCCAGTTGAAAATAAGCTTATATTTGATCTGTAGCAGATTCTCCTTTAGGTCATGGGAAGAAGCTATAAGCTTCACTTTGTCCCTGCATTAGGATCCTTGCATGCTTGCTAAAAATGGAATCTCTTGTACTCCAAGAAAGTGTCTTTTTTTTTGCTTAGAGTACTTAGTATATATGATGATTAGGGATATGAACATCTCTCTGGCTGCATCTGCACTTCAGAAATAAAATGCAGTTTGTCAGCACTTTAAGTGCCATGGCTTAATGCTATGGAATTCTGGAATCTGTAGCTTGTTCTGGCGGCAGAGCTCTCTGACAAAGAAGGCTAAATATTTCACAAAACTACAAATCCCAGAATTCCATAGCACTGAGCCAAGGCAATAAAGGTTACATCAAACTGCTTTATTTCTGCAGTGCAGATGCAGCCTCAGTCTTGATTTTGTCAAGGTTATCTGAATCTCAGCTTTATTTTCTTCTCATTCTTGTTTTGTAGCAGATTGTAAGACTTTGTGCTTTCTTCCTGCTCTGACATCTGCATATATTTTTAATGTTTTTCTTGGTTTGTGTTATTTATTTTCATTTATATTCAATAATACATTCAATCTTCTTCCACTGACCAAAGTGTATTTTTTATTTTATTTTTAATAATGCAAAATATATGTAGTTTTGTGTGCATTTTAATTTTTTTGAAAATGTCCCATAAGTCTTATTGTTGCTGTTGTGTGCCTTCAAGTCATTTCTGACTTATGGCATCCCTGAGGCAAAGCTATCATGGGGTTTTCTGGGGCTGAGAATGTGTGACTTGCCCAAGGTCACCCAGTGGGTTTCTATGGTTGAGTCGGGGAATCAAACCCTGATCTCCAGAGTTGTAGTCCAATGCTTAAAACACTACACCACACTGGAAAAAAATATGTGTATAGTTCTGTGTGCACTTTTAATTTTTTAATTCCCATAAGCCTTACTAAAATGCAAATACTCAAGCAGAAACCCACATTTTTCAAGAACCTCAAGACGTGTGAATTTATGACATAATCAAGTCTGTCAAAGCCAATAGAATTTCTTTCCGTTGCCAATTATGATATCAAAGTGAAATCTGTAGAAGAGTGATAACTGATCATACTGAGTACCACTTGAAGAGATTTTACTTCTCCTCTTTAAAAGATTGATAAAAGACAATATGTCCTGCCCCCATGGCTATAAGATAAAGCCATGACATAAAAGGAAAGAAGAAGAAAGAGGGAGGAGAGGAAGCAAGTTGACTCTAGCAGCACTTCTCACAATGAAATAGTTCTTAAATAACAAACTGGGCACAGGGTCAGGTGGTTAAGGAGGCATCTAATGAAGCTGGTCTCTCAGCAGAATCAAAGGAAGAGTCACTTCTGCATGTGCCTGCATTTTCAGAAACAGAATGCTTTGGACCACAGAGTAGGTGAAATAATGAAATGAAATAATAAACTGGCCTGACCAGTTGAAAAGGTAATCTACAATCTTCTACAGACACAGATGGGAGCAGCACCCATGCTCTGAGATATGTCTTACTTTATCAGTTATGTTCAGAGCCTGGAAAATTACTTTTCTTTTGGACTACATCTCCCAGAGTCCCTCAGCCAGCATGCAACTTTTCCAAGCTCTAATTAGGCCATATCTACATAAGATGCTAATGGAAATGACAGGGTCTTACTCAGCAGAGTGGATATAGCAGGCCCTGGGTATCCACAATTTAGTTCCAGGATCCACCCATAGATACCGCCATCTGTAGATGCCCAAGTTCCATTATGGCCCTGATATAAAATAGCAAAATCAAGATTTGCTTTTTGGAATTTAGTTATTTATTGTACATTTTCAAGCTGTGGATGGTTGAATTCATGGATCTGGAGGGTGGACAGTATAATCCTTTAGGAAACAGAAGTGACACTTTTTCTTACCATTTTCATAATTCTCATAATTTAGCACAGAAGGTAGAGAGCTGAGGTATGACAGGGTGGACAACATGCAGCCAATGGGTTGCAAGCAGCCTTTGGGACCCCCAAATGCAGCTGCTGAAGCTTCCCAAAGCTCCCCCAAAAATAAAAAATATAGGGGGTGGTGGAGTCAAAGGCTTTCATGGGTGGCATCCATAGTTTTTTGTGGAGCCTTCGGGCTACGTGGCCATGTTCTAGAAGAATTCCTTTCTGATATTTCGCCAGCATCTGTGGCTGGCATCTTCAGAGAATGATAGCCTGGAAAACAGGGAACAGGTCTCACGGCTGCTGGAGTCTACCGCATTCCATGCAGCTGCGGACAGGTCTACATAGGGACCACCAAATGCAGTGTGCAGACAAGAATCAAGGAACATGAGAGACACTGCAGACTGGGTCAACCGGAAAAATCATCATCAGCAGAACATGCTATAAACCATCCTGGGCATAAAATGCTGTTTGAAAGCACTGAAATTCTGGACCATGCCAACAACTACCATGTCAGAATGCACAGGGAGGCCATTGAAATCCATAAACACCTGGACAATTTCAACAGGAAAGAGGAAACCCTGAGAGTAAACAAGGCTTGGCTGCCAGTCCTGAAGGACAGCAAGGTCAAGACTCAACCTATGCAAATGAGAAACAGCCTAAGGCCAGGGGATTCCCAGAAGACAATGAGCACCAGTTAGCAGACATTAATCCTTGTTTGCATATCCTCCCACCCTGAGGACTGCCACTAGCAACAGAACAACACATTTGCAAATCACTCCTCCCTTCCCAGGGTCACACAGAATATATATCTCCAGGCTTTTCCAGGCTCTCATTCTCTGAAGATGCCAGCCACAGATGCTGACGAAACATCAGAAAGGAACTCTTCTAGAACATGGCCACATAGCCCGAAAGCTCCACCAAATTTTTTTTTTTTAAAAAATGGGGCGGTGGTTTTTTACCCAACTTCCCAACCTCTCAAAACTATTTGTTTTTATTTATTTGCTTTCAGTTTCCAATTTATAGTAATCCTAAGGTGAACCTAACTTTTTTCTTTTCTTTTCCTTCCTTCCTTCCTTCCTTTCTTTCTTTCCTTTCTTTCCTTTCTTTCTTTCTTTCTTTCTTCCTTTCTTTCTTTTTGGCAAGATTTGTTCAGAGAAGTTTTAGCTTTGCCTTCTTCTGAGGGTGAGAAAGTTTTACTGGCCCAAGGTCACCCAATAGGTTTCTATCGCAGACCAGGGATTTGAACCCTGGTCTCCAGAATAATAATCAAACTACTACACCATGCAGGCTTTCACACCACGTGGCTAGAAACCCACCCCCCAAAAGACTGAAAACCGACCAAAATTGAAACAAGAAATGACTGAAATTGAGAAACCGAAATTTTTTAAAAAATCACCTGGAAAAGTTTACATGTTTGGAGATCTGGGGGCTTTAGTATGCTGGTGCAGCCTGTGAGGGGCATGGAGGCAAAATTTCTTCCCTGGATGTCTTCTTTGCAGTTTCCCAGCTCTGGGGTATGATGACCCTTTTTGGAGTACATTTATCCCTCTCCAAGCCCAACAAAAATTGATACATTTTCTATATTTCCATTTCATTCTGCTGCATTTATATTTCTGGTCTTTAACAAAATTTTTCCTATCTAGTGGGCTACCAAAGTAGGTGCATTTTTAGAATCGGCTGCGGAGTAATGGTTTGTAACATGCTGATGCAGTTTCTTCAGCAAATTCTGCTTTTCAAACACAGAAGATTTACAGTGGGGAGGACATGTTTGCCTTTACATCTGATAATAAGGACCACCAAAAGTGAAGGATGCCTGCCTCTTGAGAAATGTTGATTGCATCGTTCCCTGAGGGCAGAAGCCTGCAAAATTAATGGCTGTGCAGTGTGATAAGGACTTGACCACTCTTGGATTCTCTCCCCCAACCCCTTTTCCTTTACCCTTTCTTTCTTTCCTTCTTTCTCTCTTGCATGACTTTCAGATGGTCAGATTAGTCACAAGTGGTGAAACCAGAAGGAAGTTATAAAGATCAATATAAATGTGGGTGAAATCTTTACACCGTATGAGCATGTGTTCCACACATGCCCCATATGGTACAGATTCTACCTTTTAAAATGTTTTTGAGAGTTGATACAAGTTATATTAGGACATTATTCCATTTTGGTACATTTCACATAAATGTTGGGTCCCAATTCTTCATGTGCCTGAGAAAAACCTAAGAACATTCTTTCCCAAGAAGTGCTCAAAAACTGATTTTTAAAGCACCATTTTCTCCTTTTTGGTCACCATTTTTCTCTACTGCAGCTGTTTTAAATGCATTTTGGAGTGCTGAAATTGAAAAATACAATAAAAATGTAATACCACACACTTATTTCACAAATTTGAAATTTCTATCAATTCACTTGTTACTCAGCTTTGATTAAGCGTGGGTGCTGATATTCCAATGCAATTTCTTTCAGTGCTTTTGAATGTTGTTTTTTTTTTTGTGTGTGTGTGTGTTTCATATCAGCAGGTTAAAGTGCTTTGAAAATCTGTTAGAAGACTTTAACTCCTTTCTTACTTGTTGCATGATACTTCTTTGCAGAATCATTTCACTCAGTCCTAAATTATGACATAGAAATGTCAAAGCAAGTTGTGCAAAATCTGAACATGATAGAGCAAATCTGAAGTCATTTTTGGATTTAGAAATGCAAAATTCCTATCAAATCAACATACTTTTTTTTTAAGAAAAAAAATTATGATCCCCAGTTTTGCAGGCCTGTGTAGTAGGAATCATAGTATTAATATTAATATTAATTAAGCTCCACCAGGGCTTGCCTGAGGCAAGAGGACTCTCCCTCCATACCAACTGCCATCCTCTGCCTAGGGAGGGAGAGAAGAGGCAGGCCCAGCTCCACCAGGGCTTGCCTGAGGAAAGAGAACCCTTGTTTATCCACTTTTGTAAACCGCTTTGATCTTTTTTGGAAAGGCGGTATATAAATAAAATAAATAAAATAAAATAAAAATAAATAATAGAAATAGTAATCACAACAATCATTGCTATTGTAAAATAAACCTGTCAAATGAAGCATTTTCTGGACTCTTTCATACAAGGCTAAATTGGAAGTATAATTTAAGGTCAATTCGAATGCAATCATGGGTTTTATGTTATTGCAAATTAACTCTTCGCACGCAAATTCGGGCAAGAGGGAAGCCAATTCGAATGCAATCATGGGTTTTACTTTATTGCGAATTAAAGCTTCGCATGCAAATTCGGGCAGGAGGGGGTTATTTTCGGGTAATGGGAAGTAATTCCGAACGGAGCAGGGGTTCATGTAAATTCGCTAAACAAGCGAATTTACATAAATCCTCATTGGCTCCATTCGGAGTTGGGAGAAATTCCTCCCCATTTGAAAGAGTCCACTGTCAGTAGCTGATAGATCTGAACAAAGTTTTGCTTCTTTAAAGATTCAACTTTCCCATGTGTAAAACAACAACACCCACTACTCATGGCATTAGCATTTTCACATGTATTCCTCACAACCAAGCAACTTAGACCCTGATATTTTCAGGCCAAAATTTGAGTGCTAGAGAAGGCCCCTGGTAATGTCATAGGGGGCAGGCCTCAGTAATGTCACAAATGGCAGGTGATATCATTAAGTATGATGCTCTTGTTGCAAGCTTTCAAGCTGACTTCAGCTTATGGTGACTGTATCATATGGGGTTTTTTTTACAAGATTTAAAGGCTGAGGGAATGTTACTTGCTCAAGGTCACGCAGTGGGTGTTCATGTCAGAGGGGGGATTTGAACCTTGATCTTCTGGAGTCCTAGTCTGACACTTAACTCAAACAGCTCTGTTTCAGCAGGATACGTTATGCATTAACCACAGTTGCTCAGAGCAAGTCATTCCAATAAAAAGCATTGTGTCTAACAAGTGAGGAGAAAAAATAGCAGCAAATTAATATAGAAATCTTTGAATCTTCCTCTTGTCATTGGTGAGCTCAGTCCCCTCCTGCTTAACTACCTCCTACTCAGCTCTGGGGCCAGGGACAGTCTAGAAGATGGGATGAAACGAGCTGCTATAGAGTATTTAGGGGGTCTGCCTCCTTGCCTAAGAGATAATAGGGGGACCTCTGGAGAGAGTGTTGCACTTGGCAAGTTCCAGGCTTTGAAGCAACCTGCACTCAGCTATGATAAACACCAAGAAGTGTTGTCACCCAGCATTTCCCCCACATAGGCCCTGAAATTCCAAGCCAGGATGTGTGGGAACATCATTCACCATTGCAAGAAGTGACAAAACAAATATTAGGAGACATTCCCAAGGAAAGTGCAGTCATCAATCAGTGCAATCTTCAATTGTTTGTTCTGTGTACTTCCCATATCTAACTGTTATTTGACAGGGACAGGGTTTGTCATACAGAAACAATTCTGT